>JAPQRQ010000005.1:31808441-31819373 GCA_037367365.1 Apogon talboti | reverse complement strand
CGGCCGCCCTAGACCGGCTACCAACAGGTGAAGGTGGGGTACACTCTGAACGTGTTTCTAGTTCATCGCAGGATTGACATACAGACGAACATCAGAAAAACCACACCACTTTCGTGTTAAGCCATATACTGATGCATAGCATTGATAATTGTCCTGTGTCATCATCGGGTGCAATTGCCAGGTGTTGTTGAGGAACTAACTAACCCTGTGCAAAAAAAAAAAAAATAAATAAAAAAGATCATGAACAAGTTGAGAAGTTTGATTTTGATTCTGTCATTTATAAAGGAAAGAAAAGTGGAAAATAACATATAATAATACAACTGAAATAAATTATTTAACTTTAATATTGGCACAGTTTTATTTCCATACATTACCACGTTCATGCAGTGGCAGTACTGTAGTGTGTTCCTCTGTTTTTGGCTTGGCTGCAGTATGGATGTATGCGTTTGCGTATGTGTGTGTGTGTGTGTGTGAGAATGAAGCCTGAGGTGGGGGGGGTGTATTCTCTATGGGGAGACGCTGCACTGTGGTTCAGTCTCCCTCTGAAGTTGTGGACTGGCAGTGACATCGGGACATGGTACAGTATGCTGCGTCCTCGCACTGTTGGATGACAGGAGACATTTACTGCACAGTATGTATAATTATATTCACGCTGCATGTATGTGCGTGTTTGTGCATGGTGATCACATGTAGTCCTCCGAAGGGTAAAGGAGTCACAGGACGTCCGATTGGAGTAAATATGGGTTCTTTGCCTTTGATACTGTCAAGTAACTTTGTGCATTTAAGATTTGTGTGTGTGCACTCATGCATAGAGACCAGGACGCAGGCTGTTCTGCACTCCTGTAGTAATTACAGAGCTCTTGCAGGAGGGTACAGCATTGCAGATAGAAACACTGTGTCAGACCAAGTCCTGAAAACACAAAGGCCAGCACTTTGACGATCACTTTTCTGTCTTTGTTGTCCACGTTCTCTGTGGGACATGCTACAGGACATGGGTTTAGTTTGTATCTTCTTACTGAACTAACATTAACCCCTTCCTGTCTTTCTCTCTCTCTCTCTGCAGTGAGCTGACCCCCAGTTTGGCGAGAAGATGATTCCTGTGCTGATCTTAGCTCTGATCTCACTGACTGTGGCAGATGACTTAGACACCCTGTATCCAGAACTGGAACACTCCAGAACCATCTATGTCGTAGGTGAGCTCATGTGTCTTTCATGCACTGTCACTATATGATGTGATTTAGAAATGGAGGGCAAAGAGGAATTCTTTTCTTTTCTGTGTTTTGTTCACAACACCCACTCTGCTGTGTCATTTGTCATTTCCTCTGCTTATCTGTTAGTTCTGATGCTGTGGCTAAGAGATAAGATGGCTATGCGGGGGATTATCAGCTCAGTAAGATAGCGCTATCTCATTAGACTATCTGTATTTATACATGAAAACGTTTTTACACAGGTATAATCATTGCTTTACGCGCTTCCAACACTTTTCCTTAATGACATATTGCTGCATAGCTGTCAGTGTGAGACCTTTAAAGACAATGTAAATAATGTCATGCTTTTTATGGGATATTACTGGCCACATAGTTGACTGAGGCTGTAGATTAACCAGTGTAATGACTGAAGAATTCAGCTGAAGGAGCAGTTAAAAAGAAAATGCAAACTCTAACTCTAAGAGTCACACAGTCCAGTACATAGGATCAATGTGCTATTAGCTGTTTGGTCAGTTGGCCTGTCAGGCACACATGCTTATGCAGCAGACAAAGTGAAATGCTGTGGTGGTCAGGAGGCAGCGAATCTAAAGACTCTGTTAGTAACGGTTAGCTGAGGATCCGAACTGCACTACACATCGTGTCAGGACATCAGAGAGATTAGGACGGAGGATTGGAAGATGTGGCTGTAGTGAAACATCTCATGTCCTGTGAATATCTTTTAGATTATATCATTAAGGAGACTGTGATCTTTATGAACTGTAAAGTCTCATCTATAATTGCACATTGGACGTTAGGGCTGGCTGTCTATTTTAAAATCTCTTCCACTGGTTTTATTTTATTTATAAAACAATTCTTGGATTGCTACAGCTCATTTATGCAATGATAGCCCACATGAAAAGCAAAACTGTAAAATATAAAAGGTTAAAAAATCAAGTTTAACTCACTTTATTATCCCTGTAGGGAAATTCTGTCTTTGCATTTTCCTATTCCCAATACACACACAATACCTAGCATTAACATTAGCAATTAGAATTAGCACATAGCACACATTAGGAACACTGAGCTGCTATTGAATGCACTCAATAAATGCAGCTTTTTTTTAAAAAAAACCTTTTGTTAACGGTACTTTGAATAAGATAAAAGATTCAAGATTCAAGAGTTATTTATAGTCATTTTGTACGGTCTTTAGCAAAATACACAGGCTGAAATTATATTGTATCTGCAAATAACAACATAATAAAGAGTACATAAATAATAGGTAGCAAATGAAAAAAATAATCTAAAAACATACTTAAAAACAAAACACACAGTAGTAAAAAAAAAAAAAAGCCACAATGTATGTTTCTCCCCGTACGTTAAACCTGCTGCAAATATCACATAATGACACTTAAAATCAGTTTCAGTTCAGTTTATTTCAAATATGCAATAGAAACAAACAAAAATAATTACACATTAGTGGCTAGAAATAAAACAGATTAAACTTATCACAACATATAATGACTTGATTCGAAAGGAACGGGAGAAAGTGTAAAGGCTTTAAGAAAAATTAATTCCCTTGGATCGACACAAAAAGACACATAATGAGTTCTGAAATAGTGTTAGTGTCTGCGAAGTTTATGTTGCTGTGGCCAAGATTTTTAATCTTGAAATTCTCCTGGTAAATTAAGAGTTAAATAAAAAAGTAAAATGAAATAAAATGAAACACAAGTTGTTGGCTTAGTTTTGTAGGTTTACACTGAACACTAGATTCTATATATGTGATCCCTAAAGCCTTTTTGTTAAAGTACCACAGGACCACCTGGAAAACTGCACCATTTATGGGAATTGTCCATAAATGTCAAGAATGTACCAGTCTTACCATGTTGAGAATGTACGCCGACAGTCAGAACTCTACCTACATAGTGGCTTCTTATAGCTGTTTAAACAATATGTCAATGAATAATACGTTTTTATGGTCTGTTTCTGTTGTTGTGTTCCAGAAAATGGCCCTCGACTCTCGGTGCTTGCGGACCAACCTAAAGTGGTGTCCAGACGAGGGGGAAATGCCACTTTACCGTGTAAGATTCAGAGGGACCCGTCTCTGTCAGCCAGTCGAAAGATGAGGATCAAATGGACAAAGCTGACCTCAGACTACCTTAAAGAGGTCACCATTTGTCTTCTACTGTCCATGATTATCATTGTAGACTGACATACACTTACTGCACACCAGGTTTTGGATGTAGATTGTAGATCTAAGTTTATGAAGCAAATGCTCTAAAACTCTGAATATATGTATATTGTTGTTGCCTGCATGGGCTGGAAACTTATGACTCCTGCTGATATACTGTTACATCACTGACCACAACTGATGACAATAAAACACCAAGAAAAGCAGGGAAATACAATAAAAAATAGAAGAAATGTTATCCAAAAATATATAAATATGGATGTAAACTGTCCAGATTTCAGAATATGAACTAGATAAGGAAAAGAAGTGTTTTTTGCCATTGAATATACAGTATATTCAGCATATTGATTGGTGCAAGAACATGCACTGTGCATTTAAGAGAGAAATAAATGTTAGTGTAGCACAGGAAAACCCCAGGGAATATCTTTAATTTGCAAGTTTTATTGAATGGAGCCATTTTTCCTAGCTGACATCTGTCCAACAGCAATTTGCATACAGGACTGTCTATTGATTTTTTATATACTGTGAGCTCGACTTTGTTATTTAAAGAATCTATCAAATATAATCCTCCATGGCCGACCTTTATATAAATTCTGCAGAAGAACACACCTACCAGGCTATGTGGCTTGAATAAATCTCTGTTATTTTTGGATTAGTAGACAATAAGAGTCATAGTGATTAATGTTTGGAGGCTTAGTGTTTATTGTTCTGAAATTAAGTCTAAGCAGAAAATGATGGTGCCTACCTCATTTCATATTGCCTTATCTATAACTAAGCTTAGCAACTCATAATATGATGATGCAAGCCATTTGCAATATTTGTAAAAGGTTTAATTACTTCTTGTAAAAAATTAGGCCCAGAATTGTCTGCATTTGTATAAAAAGATATGGATTTGCCTGAGTAATTGTGTAAAGTTCATTGTATGCCGATGACTCAGTTTTGTATTTTGGTTCACATTAGACTGATTTACTGTAATACTCGCTTTTGATTCTACTGTAACAACCATGAAGCATTTGTATTTTCATCAAATGTGAATAATGGGTCAATTCTCAATCTTACTCTAGGTGGACGTCTTTGTTGCCATGGACTACCACAAAAGGAGTTATGGACGTTTCCACGGCCGCGTCTATTTACAAGGCTCCTCCCCCCTGGACGCCTCTCTGGTCATCACAGAAATTACCTTGGAGGATTATGGAAAATATAAATGTGAAGTTATTGATGGTCTAGAAGATGGAACAGCAGTGGTGTCTCTGGATCTTGAAGGTATTATATCTGAATGAATGATCCCTGTAAATAAGTGTCTATTTAATGTGGGTGTGTGGTAACAGACTTTGGACTGCAGTCAGTCTAAATTTAGCGCTATGTGAACAGACTGCTCGGGGGAATGTCAGGAGCAAGTGCGTTCTGTAAGCATAATGTACATCAGTGTCAGAGCGCCTTCATTATGTTTACGAGACATCAGCCATTACTGCCTGAAGCCAAAGAAACTCGTCCAACCTGGCATCAGTCTGACAGACACCAGCTGGGCGTACGCAGCGAGAGACTTTAATGAATCTTTATTTTGTGTACTTACCGTCCTTACCTCCTTCTCTACTCTCTAGGTGTCATCTTCCCCTACTTCCCTCGCCTTGGTCGCTACAACCTCAACTTCTACGATGCCGAGCGGGCGTGTCGTGACCAGGACGCCATCGTGGCTTCTTTCGATCAGCTGTACGAGGCTTGGCGAGGAGGGATGGACTGGTGCAACGCAGGCTGGCTGGATGACGGCTCAGTCCAGTATCCCATCACCACACCGAGGGAACCCTGTGGAGGCAAGAACACCATGCCAGGGATTCGTAACTATGGCGTAAGAGATAAGGAGAAGAACCACTACGATGTGTTCTGTTTCACATCCTACTACAAAGGTAAGGGAACACATTATAATATGTGTGTGAGGCTGTTTATCTTTTATTACCCAGAATTCACCGGTATGCAACAGTCCAACAAAAGCAGAACATTTTCTCCTGGTATGAAGAAGAAAGCTTGTCATGACAGTCTTTGCTGTTTTGCTGCATGTTGCAGTTTAGCATGACGACACATGTAGACTGTCATCGCTAAAATGAACCATTAACTGAAACCACACTCACTCATCGCTGGATTTTACTGAAGTCTTTTCACTGAGTAGATCTTGCAGGGTTTACACAAGTTAATTGTAAGGCTTTAGACCATTATCAATGCAGACCTTGAAGAACTTGAACCTACCATTATCCTCTCAAGACCCAGCAATGTATTTTTGTTTCACAGCTTTACTTAGAAAAAAAAAAAAAAGGCTGTCCACTGCAAAAGAGATTTAATTTAAAAAATGTATCTCAAAAAAACTGTTGCATTAGGCCATTTCCAATCAAGACAATTATTTAATGTAAAAAAGTCAAAACTTTTACTTTCTTGGAACACAGGACCATATTAAGCCAGGGCTACTTTTGCGTCAGTTCCCAAATGAATTTTTCTCTTCAGTTAATCTTTCTTAAGTGGTTTATTAACATTTATTATAATATTATGTAAATCATGAATTTTCCTATATTTAATTTCCTATATTTAATTTAGATGTTCATGAAAACTCAGAGTAAATTCAAAGGTTATTGTATAAAAATAAAAATTGAAGAAAAAGTGACTTTTTCATCAAAGATATCAATAAGTGAATGTAAAAACAAGCCTCTTCATCCACTGTCATTGATCCAACTCCATGGGTTTTACTAGTGAATCATTGTTGTAATGATGACAGTGTTTCCATGTTCACTATGGAGCCTCTGAACATCCAAATGGGTCATATCTGATGACCATGAAAAGATGACAAACTGCATTTTACACCAATTATTTACATGTGTTGATAGGATTAGTGGATCAACAGGTATTAAACATTTTAGTTCAGTAGATGCTTTTGGTCACTGCTGGAGGTTTGGGTCTTTATGGGTTAAATAAAACATTATCGTATTTCTTGTAGCTATTTGTTTTTGGTATACACACACCAGCGGGGTGTACTCTAACAAACTCTGACCAGTTTGAACTAGTGTTTATTGTTCATATGTTGGTTTCATTTTATCATACACACATTTTACAGCGAGTTAATGCATCTTGCAAATAACATTAACCTCATAATACAAGCAGAATGTTTGCTTTTGGATGTCTATTCTTGTTATTTATTAGCTTCTTTCTCTTCCCAGGCCGATTCTACTACTTGATCCACCCTTCGAAGCTGACTTATGATGAAGCGGTCAGAGCCTGTCAAAAAGATGGCGCTCAAATTGCCAAGGTTGGTCAGATGTACGCTGCCTGGAAGCTTCTGGGCTACGACCGCTGCGACGCTGGCTGGTTGGCTGATGGCAGCGTACGTTATCCTATATCCCGCCCTCGCCGCCGCTGCAGTCCAACGGAAGCCGCTGTGAGGTTCAATGGCTTCCCAGACAAAAAGCACAAGCTGTACGGAGTGTACTGCTTTAAGGGCCACAACTGAGTTACAAACAGGCAAAGACAACCTGCATATACACACATATACACTCGCATGCACCCACACATACACATACACTGGTGGAGTGAAAAAGAGAATGGAGGAAGGGTATATCAGATATGAACAAATGCAAAACTGTGATGATTTATTTCATTGAAACTTTAAGACGGATGTCATGTTGCTTTGTAACCTGAGACGTGATATTTCTGAGGGATAGTTTACACATATTTAAAGTTCATATTATTTAATCAAGGCCTTTGTGGGAGGGTTAGGGAGGAGGGAGGAGGGAGGATGGCGGGTTTTAGGGGACGTGACCGGGGGGGGGGCATCAATCACACAGCCACAGCGATACTGTCATCGAAAAT
The DNA here is from genome assembly GCA_037367365.1 of Apogon talboti. Taxonomy (NCBI): domain Eukaryota; kingdom Metazoa; phylum Chordata; class Actinopteri; order Kurtiformes; family Apogonidae; genus Apogon; species Apogon talboti. Next base: position 31,812,149 of record JAPQRQ010000005.1, on the reverse strand, counting down.
GGACCAGGCATGCCATAAAACAAAGGACGACATGTCTGGACTAAAGAGTTTAACAGCAAAATGTCTCATGGTTGGACTAAAACTTGGCACTTATACTATTTTGTACAAGACTTGGAACAACAACAAAGCCATGATTCACAGCTGACAACAGACAAAAAGAACGACAGCTTAGATCACACAGAATGATACTTGTTAGAATGCAAACCTAGCACAACCTTACCGATCTTTGCTGTTCATACTTCACAAGGTGCTACAACTGGTACTTTGTACTTCATCATACCATCAAGTATTTTATGTTTTTATACAAATGTGTTGGACCAAACATCAGTCTCATCACCAAATGGATAAGAAAAAGAAACATCCAGCTGTTAGGGTTGTTTTTATGTTTTCTAGGTATGTAGATGTGATTATCTAGAAATGTATTTCTGTTATTGACTATTTTTTGATATAGAAATATTTACATTATTATTATGTCTTTATGGCCAAACTATCTATCCAAGTCTCTTTGGTTTACATAAAACATAACAACAGTGGAAAAACTAATTCCACAATCCTAATAAAATAAAAAAAAAAACATGAATTTTTGCACTGAACATACAGGACATTACAGTATAAGGAGCTCAGAGGAGCACGGAAAACACTAGTTTGCCCTGTAAAGCAATAGAAAATGCCTGGCAAAAATAAATACAAAACTGTGCTGTGCAGTGTTATTAATCCAAATGCCGAGTTCAGACTGTTTATAGACCTTTATGGCTGTATATCTATGTTTGGCTTAAACTTAAAGCATGATGTAGCTTCTAAAAGCACACGGCAAAGCAGCTTTCAGTGTAATATCTATCTAGCGCCTTAATAAACTGCTATTTTTGATACAAATAGTTTCTTATAGTGAAGGAGCAGAGCAAGACAGAGCCTCCTCTGGGACCTGAGTATTGTGTTCACAACTGTAATTTGGTTTAATAGCATTCCCTACACAAATGGAACAGAAATACAGCTGCTATCAAACGTGTTTTCAGATCTCGACTGGCTGTCTGGAAAAATCACCTGACATTTAAATCCAATACAGTCCCGCTCCACTTTGCCCTTCCTCTCTATTATTACCATTGTAACATAACTTTATATTCATGGGCCTTCACTTTTTTTGGCAAATTGTAAAACTGACAGTGATTCAAAACTGCACCGCTTGTTTTAGCGTGAAAGTTACCTACTGAAATTAGGTGGCAAACCTTGTCATTCATGGTAGACTTCATCAGGGCTATCCCCAACATGATGCAGGTCTTTTTTATTTTTATTACAGTATACAAAACTACTAGTTGCTCACAATGCATATTATTTTGTTTGCAAAGGTTGAAAAACATACTTTCACGGTTGTTCATATTGTGATGTGTGTGACTCATCCTCCTGCACTACCAAATATGGCCTATACACAATAATATCATTATTATTATTACAAGCAACTACTTTAACATTATACTGAATAATTTTATCAGTTGGAAAAAGTGACTGAATGTCATATAAATGTGCAGTTTAGTCAGGGCAACTTTTAGATAGCAGAAAGACAAAAAAGAGGTGTGTAAGGAATGCTATGTGGTCAAATTATGGATAGAGCACATAGAGCTGAGATCAAAAGTTAAACTAAGCCTGGTCCTGTATAAGCATAGTTTTTCCTGGCTGTTGTTTTCCTCTCCGATTGCTATCTAGGCTCTGCAAGACTCAGCTATGAAGCAGCCAACCTGTCTCTGATCAGGCACTGCGGGCCTGCAGCCAACCTGCACCAGCCTGCTGAATGAGACAGAAATACAATACATTTCAAATACCAGTAATTCCTGCATGGGGGTGCTCAGGCCTTCTCCCATTTAAGGGTATCACAGGGAAAATGGTGCACATTGATCAAGTGTAAGCTCAGTGTACACAGTCCCAGCTGGCCCTGATAATGGCTTAGGTCATCCACTCGGGGTTGGTGTAGGGTGAGCTTTACTTGGCCTTACTTTTGACAAGCCACTGAACAATCAAAAGGAGCGGTAATGCTACACTTTATCACTAAAGAACTGCTGGACAGACTCATAGAAATAGCTTTCCGTTACAATTATCTATGAATGACACAAAAGATAGAATTGTTTGGTTTAACAGATTTAACATAGAAGAAACACAGTACTGAAAAGTCTAAAAGATTTGCTCCTCTTAAGTTGTATTATTTTCATTTCTTTGTGAACAATTTACAGTGAATTCATGGTTTGAAGAAATCCCAAATGACCTGTTGCCTTTTATTGTGTGCATTGTCGGACTAACTTTCTTCATCAGGAGCCTTGTTAATAACCGCAGCGTACAAGGAAACCTTAGGGACCCAAAGACAAAAGGACAATAAAACAGTACATAAGCCATGACTCTGTCTCCATTTCTTTTTACGGGGATCACTGGGTTCAGTTATTATCCTAAATGCATCATATCCTATGGGCAATGAGGCTGCCGTTGCAAAAGAAAATAAAAGTCAGCAGAGTTGATATGGGCTGGAGTTGGAGTGGTAATTGACTGGAGGGCGGCTGGTGTAGTTGCTGGGTAATGCGGTAATGTGCTCGATGTGTTTCCAGAGGGAGGGGTGCTTGCACAACTGTTTTCCTGACAGGAACACCAAGGCCATTCATGGTCCTGCGCTCCACTTATTTTGTAAAGAAATATGTTGCTGTTTCAGGACCTCGCTGACGACATCTGAGCGGTTTTTATGTTGATTCATATTCTTGAGCTGGTTTCTAGGAGCTCGTTGACTAAGAAGGACAACACAGGTGACACGAACATTTATCATGACTCATGTACTCTGGCTGCTGGAAATCAATACAAATAAGGCAGTGTTTTCTGCAATATCACAGAGGTGACAGTTTTGGAGTGAGCAAACATAATTTTATTAGATGTCTAGTACTGTGCATAAGTCTTTGGTCACCATTAGGTTTGTTGTTTTAAGAGGATTATAAAGACCACATACACTGTTGCCCATTAAGTTGGAATAAAATATTTATACCTCTTCTCATGAAATGATTGTAACAATGTGATTTATTCCTGATAGAAAAAGTGTAACTGGGACTCAGTATGTAATCATTGAACCTTATCAAAGGTGATTACTGGTATGTAGAAATAGGAGTAAATAGAGGAATGTGTCTAAAAACAGAATTATTTCAACTTTATGGGTGACAATGTTTATGCATTTCTGAGTGTACACCTGGAATATACAGGAAATATGTAAACTGCCTTAAAAACAGAGGAAAAAAATAGGAATATTACAGAAGCTATATGGGATCATGCGGTCAGAGAAAAGAATTAAAGACAGCCCAAATGTGAAGAAAAACTCTCTGGAAGGTTTTACGTGAAGGTTGGAAAAATAAACCATAAGATTCTTTAAAAAAGCTTTCAGACCCTCAGGACTTAGGACAGATCAAGATGAACTTCATCCAAATGGAGGTCACACTAAATACTGACTTATACCTGTAGAAGCCATTTAGTAGTGATTTTATTTGTGTGTTCAATAACGTTCATGTGTTTCCTGCATTTAATATCAGAAGATGCATTAAACAGAATTTTTTACTGAGTAGATGCTATTTCCTGTATTCTGGTGTATTTTAACATGTGGTTTGATACTTACATCTTGCTATAGCAAGAGAAGAAATATGGGTCCATTTTGTAATTTCCCCCAGAGTATGGGGATGTTATTCAACGCCATTT
>JAPQRQ010000005.1:31777832-31808341 GCA_037367365.1 Apogon talboti | reverse complement strand
CAAGCTCAGCAGAAGCCTGATAACGATGTAATGGCGACCAGGTGTGATGGAAGAGGGAAATATCTAAAACATGCAGGGTAGCGGCTCTCTAGGACCGAACTTGCCTACCCCCGGACTAGCCATTCCCCTCTGTCCACTAGGTGCTAAAGATGGTGGCGACAACAAAAAAGTCACATGACTGACTCCCATAAACTGATTCATACAACGTCACCCTACCTGAATGACAGTCACAGACTGGTGAAAACGTGGTATACGGAGTTTTATTGCAACGGAATGGATTTGAGTCAGTGCAGTGCAGACATGGTTGGAGAAAAAACGTGGTATGGAGTTTGTTTAACCATTCTTGCAAAGATCAAGGATCACGGAATGGATTTTACTGACAGCGCACTGAAAATTCCATCGTTTCCAGACGTTAAAAGTGGGTGGGTCTGATAGTATTGGGTCTAAAAAGTGGGCGGGTCTTATCCCACTCACTTACAATGGATCCGGCGCCCATGCTTTAAACAACCCTGCAAATAAAACTAAACTCAAGGCGGTCTAAGACTTAATACTTTACTTGATCCTTTTCAAGTGTTTCCTGGAATTTTTCTCATAAAAGTCCTGTTTAGAGCTCATATATTCCCTAAACTGAATATAAACATCCTTGATATGTTTCTTTTTGTCAACACCAACAAAAAATGAAGAATTTGTGACTTGATTTAAGCAGCGCTTATTAATACTGGGCCACTTTAGGTGCAGCCTCCACATTGTTTATTAGCTCTTAAATAGGAATAAAATTAGTTCAGAGACAAAAAATAGGGTATTTGCAGATGTTTAGAAAGCAGAATAATGTTGCTGAATTTCATTTTGTCCTGGATTTTTTTGGCAATAAGCACTGAAAATGCCATCCCTCCTTACATCACGTGGCATAAAATAAAACAGCAGGTCAGGTTGTGTTATAATAGTTTCTATTATTGCACACACAGCTGACAATGACATTGTAACAAGGACAATGGACACTTACAGTAACTTGAATGGGGAGAGAGACAGTGATTACATAAAAACAAGCTCTTGTGCCACAGATACAGTAACTCAATTAACCACACTGTAGAAAAACAATAAAATCATTTCTATAGTGACAAACAGAATATATAAAAATTGAAAATGAAGGAAGAACATAAAGCAAAGAAGGCAAAATTCATAAGTATCACAAGAAATTGTATCAATGTTGCATGTAGACGTTATCTCTATATACTCCTTTTAGAGTCAGACAATTTTCACATTCCCTTTTTTTGTGTTGTAAGAAAACAGATTCCAGATCTGCAGCAAAGAGCAACATCTACCTCTAGCTGAAAAACCATTCCAAAACCCAACATTAAGGCTGAAGGTTGGGTTGGTTTTGAGTTGCAGAACAATTAAAAGCATGAGCAGCTCAGCAAGTTACTAAACAATATGCAAAATGTAGAAAACATACATGGCGGCAGCATGTTCTACATGATAGGATGCTATCTTTTAAAGGTTCAATATGACAGAATCTGTAAACAGCAAGGAAGTCATAACTTCAGTTCCAATGACCTTTATTTAATATCACAGTCCATTTGTAGTTTTAAGTATACAATAAGTTAAAATCATATGGCTTCATATAATATCTATAATATAAATCCTATGAATAATACCACTCCTGTAACACACACCAAACATTCACACTGTAATAATCTACTGCCCCCTCTTTAGCTGTATGCTACTCTTTAATCTATGGCATTATAGATTCGTCTCAGTTTTGAGCATGTCATGGCACATTTAGAGCATGGAAAAACCATTCATGCACACAAAATCGCATTAATTATATTATTGTTTTTGTGTCTCGACAAAATATAAGTCATGCACTTGCAGAAAAATCTTTCTCTGTGCTCTCCGTGTGCTACTGCTGAGACACAAATGTAATTCCGTAAAAAATTTCCCCCACCCCCTTTATTTCATTGTTGGATTTCGATAAAGTTTTGTACAAAATGTAAAAAATGGGTCATAATAATCATCTTAATCTGCACAAACTGACAAACTGAAAATGCTCTATTATAATAATTTACAGCGATGAATTCATGCTCCTTATATTCTATCAATAACATAAAATAAATTCTAACAATTACAGGGCTAGCTCATATAAAAATATTGTGTTTTGGTAGCTAGACGTACTGCTCAGTATTCATGTGCCATGTTATTGGACTTGAAGATTTCACAGAAAGCGCCGGTGTTCGGATTCTGCACTGGCATGTGAAGTAGAGAAGGAGAACACCGTATGATGATTTTCACAGACCACCCGTGTAATGTTTGACTATGCCACACAATGAAGCCTTTAAGGCATTAGTCTTCCTGTTTTGAGCACTGTGACGTTGATATGGGAGACTGTTTCAGGAAATATAATCAGTGAGCTAATTTACTAATGAAACCCACTGGTGGACAGACCACGGAGTGTGCTGTAAAGGTTTGCACTACTGAAATGTCTCCTATGTCCTTATGAGAGCCATTGATAGACAGTTTGGTGCATTACTCTGTCTATCCATGCCTCTGGATGACACGACAGGCCTGCTACTGCTAAACTGATTTACAAAACCACAAACCAGATCAGTGTCTCATCTGATCTTCATCCTGCGTTTGGCCCTCCGGTTGCCTCTTCTCCTTCAGCAGCTGCTGGAAGCGCTTCTGGAAAGGGCCCAAGAAGTTATGAAGGATGTTGTAACTTTGTTGTTGCTCTTGTTGACTGTGTTTTTCATGACTCTTGGTTTGATGGATGTGATGGTTAAACAGCCTGTTTTGCTGCTCGTTGTTTTGGCTGTTGCGGCGCCGGAGAGAAAACGACTTATGGTACGTTGCCGCTAAGAAAACAGAAAAAAAAAGAGAGTAAGCATCAATGAGAAATACTTTGATGAGTGTGTTGTCGCATGTCATAAAGTCAGCACTCACGACTCATGCAGGTGACTCTCGGTGCGTCCCACTGGCCATTGGCTCGGCAGCGAATAGTGGGGGTGTGTCTCTGGATGAAGCCTTGTTTACAGTGATAACGGACCAGGGAGTTGATCTCATAATGAGGCTTCATGGCTCCAAACACTCGAGCATCCTTCACCAGTGGAGGCTGCCCACATGCCACTGGATGGTAGAAAGAACACATGAAGGTTTTAATATACAGTCTTTTTTCTACACTAGATTAAATGCCTTCCAGTCTAATTTAAATACTCACACTTTCACTAAAGGTCACAAGACTTTAGAAATATTTCATTCTGAAATCTGACACATTTAACCCCATTAAAGGTGGTCGATCAACCTCCTAAGGTGGACATTTCTTTGAGTTTAGTTTAGTTCCAGTTGGACATCCACAGCATGATCAATTTTCATTAATCAATTTACAATAAATTACTGTTTTATCCAAAACTGGTGCAGTCAAAGTCACTCAGACATCTTTCAATTGTTAACTCACTGCAAAAAAGGAATGTAAAATTAAACTCATTATTGGGTTAAAACATCTTAATTCAAGTAAAATTATCTGCCAGTGCAGTAAGAAAATTGCACTTATCAAGTTTTCTTAAAATAAGAAAACATTATCAAGGAATTAGAGAATTCTAAAATTCTTATTTTTAAGCAGAATAAGCAAAACTGCATAAAACAAGTAAAAATTTCTGAAGGGGCAAACAGTTACTGTGTCTGCCATACTCATCGCCCAACAATGTAGCTTGTTTTGTTATAAATATTAGTTAAAATTAGTTGTGATATCTAAGTGGGGTAGCTGAAGATGAAAATTCTTGGAACAAGTCAAATAATCTTAACAAGATTAAGTCTCAATACGTAAATAAATCTAAAAAAGGATCTTTCAAGATAAATATTCCAAATTCAAGTCAGTTTATTCAAGTCAGAAAACACCAGAAGGCTCAATTCCATGCAAATGAAGTCAATTTTTTTCATAGTGAAGATCATTTTCACTGTTTGACTCTTCTGTTTTAGCACATTGAAATGAAGCGGATGTAACATAAGGTGAAAGACATCAGACTCCCACTTTGCTGTCAGAAATATATGCATGTATTTCCATTTTTCCATGTGTGTACCTGTTCCCTTTTTGCAGGTGAAGGTCAGGTGGTAGTTGCAGGGCACGTCATTCCACTGCCCCCCCTCATGCCAGATCATCACCACACAGTCCTCTCCTGACTGGAAAAAGCTGTCGGGCTGGTTGGGTCTCCAGTGGTCGTATTGCTGTCAGAATAGTCACAGAATATCGACTTAAGGGTAAAGTACCTTTAGGAAAGATCTGCAAAAATCTAAACCAAAAGACTGGGAGTGGTCTGTGCTTCATCATACAGAGACATTTAACATGATTTCTGCAATTACCCAGCTGTATTCAATACTTCCCAGACATATGCAGCATTACATGTATAAGGGATGAGAAGCCTCCACCTATCCCCATGAGGAATGTGGATGGCGCACAGACAGTGTTAACACTGAACATGTGACTGGATGTAATTCACAGAGAGACCAGACAGTGGTGCTATTAGGACAACAAACAGCAGATGCAAAACCAACTCTGTGGCATCTCTGTGGCTTATTTACAGGAAGAATACCACAAACAAGTCAAGACCAAGGAAATGTCCTGACTTAGAGAAGACACAGACATAACAGATGGACCACGTGCATGGTTTTGTGCAGCCACTCACTGTAAAGAGCATACACTCTCTGCACAAACTTTGGCAACTTTCATCCAGTAAGGGTGTGCCTCGAGTTCTGAATGATAACACATTACAACAACAGAGTCCCCCCAGTATCAGGTTTCTAGCTCTCATCAGTCCAACTTTTGCTGCATAATGCAGCTCACATGCTTAAACAGCTGAGCGTTCCCAGCGGACACAGAGTGTGAGGATGTGTCATCATCGCCGAGGACACAGAGGAGGCAGTGGCTGCTATGCAGAGCAGGAGTCACGTCACTATGAGCAACTGCCGCACAGCATTCAGTGAAAATGATGTCATGTGATGCTATCATGACAAGGACACATGTCGACACCTTGAATGTGAAGTACTCCATACTGGAGCATTTTGTGTCCCTACACGATCCTCTCTCTCACTGCTCCTTACAAATGCTTTGTCTGGTTCTAATTTTCTAACCATTGTTTTGTTTCTGGGAATAACCCATGCACAGACAAAGATGTGCATCTTGTTCTGCTTTATGTATTACATTTATTATTTCCTAATATTTTCCTTTCTCAAATCAGTTTAAGATGAAGTTAATAACATGATGAAGCCAGCAATGCTCCTGCATTAATAAAAACATTATTGACTCATCTATGTCTACTTTCTGTTTTTTTCCTCAACCTAAAAATCTAAAACTCAGAGCAAATGTGTAAGCTTAAATACAACAACACTTTATTTGACTACTGAATATGCATTATTTTACATTACTGTTGAGGTGTTTTTGTGGCGTATCATGTAACAGTTTAGATTAATGGATTCCACATTCATTGATGTTATGCTCAGCTTCTGAAATGCATGGACATGAAGATATTTTATATGTATATGAATATGTATATATATATATATGTATATGTACATGTACTGTAATCACAGACATAGGAACCATGATGCCACCCATTACTTTATGAGCTGTGGTTTGAAGTAGTTTGTGATCTGGCCATCGTCATGTTGACTTTTTGGATGAAGAAGTGACCTTATTCGGATAAAAGGGGCAGGACTACAGGAGCCTGAGAGTTCAGAGCCGGCAGCAGGAGATCACTGCTGAGCTAAGGGTAAATACAGGCTTCTGGGATCAATAAAAATGATAGGAAAAAATGAGTATTAAATAAAAAGAAACTCTGAACACCCATCTTACTAGAGATTTTATTAATGGAGGAAAAATTAAAAAACAGACCACCTGATTTATTTATTAATAGACTTATTAGAGGTTCTATATAAAACAGACCTGAATGAGTCCTGAAAAAAACAAATATTGACTTAGTATTTCAGTGTAAGTGTATGTGAGTCAGGGCTGTTTGGAGCTACTCCATGTGGCCGTCACTGGTATTACAACTTTAAGATACTTCCACAATGATTTTCATTTTGGAGCTGAGGTTCCATCATGAATAGTTTTATTTGTGTACATATCACACTCAGTCAACTCCTAACTTCTTACAATCTTATTTGGGAAATGTGAAACATATTCTGTATTATAACCTAAAAATGATGTGTGTCTTACCATTGGTCTACCGTCAGTCCATCTGAAGTCTCTCTCAAACATCTTGTCATTGAGGCCTATCCACTGGTAATCACTCCCCAGTCCTGTAGAAGAGACACAGTTCGTCCTATTGAAATATATTATTGTGCAAAGCCTGTCTGATAATGGACGGACATTATTAGAGCTAATTATTATGCAAAGGAGTTCAGATGAGAATGGAGCTGCATCTGAATAGACCAGGACATTCAAAGAGAAGAGCTGTAAACAAAGGAGGAAATGGTCTGTTGACACACAATGTTCTGCACATTTGTGGTCTGGAACATGTGTGTGGCAGCAGGGGTTTGGTGAATAATCCAGAGTGTGAACAAGCATAAAGCAGGAAGTGGCGGATACGTTCAGGCTGTGGAATGGCACGAGTCCATTTCATCTCAGGTGGCAGCTTCGCCAGTAAAATGAGAAGCAGGGTCAGTCTGCATGTGACTCAAGCTTTGATTTCTACATGAAAACTCTTCACCCACGGTTTCAACTTTCATGTGATCTGTTTAATACTACTTTAATACTATCCAATGTGACTGGGCCTCCTCCTAAACACACATAACATGTCGACCTACAAAAGCAGCAAACTGTTTCAGGGAACATGTGCAGATAAGATATATTTTTCAGTGCAATAATAAGCAAATGATGTCACAACAGGTGGACAAAATATGGGATATGCATGAAAAGAAAGAGTTTAAGAAAGGCTTATAAGGGTCTTATATTTGCAAATTAATTTATTGTTTCACTGGTTGAGTTAAAACCAATATGTTGGGATAAGATAAGATAAGATAAGATAAGATAAGACATGATTTTATTTTCCCCCTCTGTCAGGAAATTACAGTGTTTACAGCAGCAAAATACAAAAACAATGTGCAAGCAGAAACATTCAAGTGTGAAAAATTAAATATAAAAAAGAACCTGTTATTTATAAAACTTGTTCTATCATCCTGTTCTTGTGACTTGGCTTTTACTTCCATTCTGCTTTCAGTGTACTTCAATGTACTTCTTCAATGAATGGTGTACTGATGCCAAGCACTAAAGAGTGTTTATGGAAGTAATAGAAAATAGACTTACGGTTGACGAATTGCTGCTCCTCATATGACAGGATGCTGCTAAGGTGTGCACCGTGCATCCGACACTCCCTCTCTGCAGCGTCCCAGGTCCGCCGGTGTGTGAAATACTTATAGCAGTGAGACTGAAACTTCTGCCAACCAAATCCACACACTTCAGTGTCTACAGAGAGAAGGAAAAGGGGAAAGGTTTGACAGTTTAATGGTTAACACTCCATAAAGGTTTTCTTTAGTTTGTATATTATCAAGTGTATGATGTCCAGTCTCTAGTCTGTGTAGTCCAAACACAGTTTTTCATGCTGTGAAATATTGTGTATTACACAATTATTCTACTACATTAAGTGAACAGCAGGCATTTTTTACCTCTATATGTGGACCATTGTAAAGCCCCTCTACATTCATTTATTATTCTGTCTGATACTGAATTAAACCTTGGACCTGTTCTGTAGGAAATAACACTAACCACTGTGTCCAAAAGAGAAAGAAAATAGAAGACTTTATTGCAAGCAAGGCTTTAAGCTCAATAAATAGAGGCAATGTGGCAAATGTGTAATGACCAATAAAAGATATATAAAATACTCCAGTAGCACTTACTGCTCATTCAGGCTAAGAAAAAGATATAACAACAGCTGCAGAACTGAAAACAATGAGGGGAAAAGTTGCTTCAAGTCAAAATAGCACTGTTTAGGTTGAACTGTTTAATCTTGTTCCACAAATATTCATCTGTAGTGCACTGATAAGTCCTCTGGGGTCTTTGGTACAAGTACAGTAATGCAGATTTACATGACCAGCAGGGTTTGCATCAGCTTTAACTCTGAGGTTGAATGTTATCACTTTGTGTTTATGTTTTCTATGCCAACCTTTTTGGAGAAACTACTAGCAAACCAAGCACTTGAAAACAATGATATTAGAAACATTATCAACCAGGAGGAACATTGCAGCAACACCTTAGCATTAGAGCAGCTGCAAAAACACAAAGTAAAAAACAGCAGCAAAATACCTACTCTAACAACTGCTTTGAAAGTTTGCACAATTTAAGCAACTACCAGTATTACAACTGTGCAGACAGATTTTACATCCTTAAGGAAAGAAATGAAAGTAAGCACCTCATTTAGCTGGTTGAGGATTAGGAGCTGACTAGGGGAAAAGATTTCACAAAGCTGTAATAGTATAACTCGTACAAAATACAGCAAACACTCATCTCATAGTCTTTAAAACTGGATGGTCTGTGGCAAGACTTGGCTGCTTTGTTCTGATAATTACATTATATACACTACATTGTCCATAGCCAGTTGATTTGCTTCCCTGCTGTGGTAACATAAACGTATCGCAGCCACACAATAGCTTTCATTTGTTTCTTTCTAATCAAGCTCTGGTTTAGGCAAAAGAGAGAGGGAGAAATAAAAAGACAGCGAGCCCGAGCTGAGGTCCAGCTGGGGAATAAAGGCCCCACGCTGAATGAGCTCAGTAACACACAGTTGGACTTCATTAACCCTCACAACTCTCCAGTTGTCTGCAGGTCAAACACACGCACAGTGACAATGTACAACACACATATTTAGTTTGCTATACAATGACTTTGAGCCATTTAATCAGTTGTATGCTTTGTCAGGCTCAGTAAACAATGGAAGTTTTGTATCAGCGGCCTCAGAATGATGTGTATGCCAATAAAGCCATGAAGGAAAGTTACTGTCAGACCTGCGGGGTATGAGCTATCATCAGCCCACCGCTGATCATCTTAATAACTCCACTGTGCGGCCACCTGGAGGGTCAGGTGAGGACTCCAGACCCACTAATAAACACATAGTCTTGATCCATGACTCTGCCTCTGGCATCCAATCACTGTTTGCAAAAAGCAGATTCTGATGGAGGGAATCGGTTTACGCCAGCCTAAACACTGCTTTATCCAAATGGTGAAGTCTGGGGCTGTATTTAGCAGTATTTAGCATTATTTCAATGCCACACAGCTGCAAAAGCTTTCGGACTAAAATAATAGAGCAATTATCTCTTTTCTTGCTCTTTCCACTGGCAAACTGATACAAGAGGACAGCTGTGTCTGCTCTTTATCTAATACTGCATGTACTGTATGTCGACGGGGAAACTGGTCCAATACGATTTACATGTACATCATGTTGTAGAAACTGCTCAGATCCTTCACATTTCTACTGCCTTCTTTAAAAAGAAACATACAAGTGTTTTAATAATTAATAATTCAGCACAGAGAACCAATACTCTTCTTTCCAGGAAAACTGTTTTAAACCCAGCTTTATTTGGGTCTTTAATTAAATATGTAACCTTCTTACTAAGTTTATAAAGAAATAAATAATGTCAAGTTTCTCACAATTACACATAAAGCCTACTACTTTTTTTTATTTACTGTAAGCTCTAAACTCTTGATAATCTGAGGAAAAACAAGCCCCTTCAAAAAATGTTTATGGGGTGAAATCTGAATCAGAGTAGTTTCAAGTTCACTGGAAGAATTCCAACAAAGCTTTTTATAATTCATTCAACGTTGTCTAGTAAAACTGCTGATAAAACCAACTGCACACTTCTCTCCCTGCTTCGACAACTGGCCAGTATTTCAGTACCTCTACTACACAATAGAAAAAGGGAAAGCAGCTTTATTACAGCATTCCTATTTCATAGAAGTCTAGTTAAGTGCAAGAAATACTGGGAGAAGAACGCTAATATCAATTTTTTATGGAAAAATATTAATCATTGGAGACTTCTTGTATGGCTGAACCTTGATTTGCTGCTGAGTAATGGCAAAAATATTGGACTGGAGGCTGGAACTAATCTGCTGCAGAGCCAACGCCCAGTGCAAGAGGACAACTGAGGAGAAAAAAAATCATTCCACACAAACTGTCCACCTGTGTGATGGCACTTCAAATAGTTTATTGTTTAGGTCTTCTTGTCTTCACTTCGAGCATCTGTTCTATCAGTGGTTACTGAGCTCACTAAGTGTTTTTTTCTGAGAGACGTGGAGTCGGAGACAGTTTGGAATGAAGCCATGACTATGTTGACTTAAGACTTGACTGTTAAAAACCAACATGTGTCTTTGACTGTAATTACATTGATTTGCAACGTCACTTGGACTTTTTTTGACCTGGAATGACTACCTCAACCCGACAAAGAAAAATGACTTTATAACAAAAAGTTAAGTGAATTAACTAAGTGAAGCAAGAGGGAAGTTGTGTCTGTATTAGTGCAGATCAGCAGAGAAGCACTGGATGACAGCTCACATTTAATGTTGATGTAGAAACCAAAAACATACAGCAACAATGCAAATGGACATCTGAAAACATTGGTGAGGTGCATATAATGACTTGTCTGGACTCATGGAGCAAGTTCAGTGCTGTCAGTCTTCACTTCAAGTTAAGACATGAGACTGACAGGATCTTAAAAACAACAACTTTGTTCTCCCTCTGCTTGCCGTACCTGCGAATACACATTTTTCTTGTGACTGCTGGCTTATTTATACCCTCTCTGAAAGAATAAGAATAAAAATAATGCTAAGAACGGCAAAACTAAAACCTAAGTTGCACTAATCTTGAATGACTTAGCCCTGTTTTTGTACTGTTTGTGCATGAAGTCATTGTGATATCCTTCTTCAGAGGCTGACCTTGTTCGCAGAGCTCTCCTGAATAGCTGGGCAGGCAGAGACAGGTGAAGGAGTTGACCCCGTCCAGACAGGTGGCTCCGTTCAGACACGGGTTAGACTGGCACTCATCAACATCTGCAGACACAAGCCCATATTATTCCTCATCGTCCATCTGTCAGTACAGGGTCAATACGGTCTGTTCAGAAAAGCATATGTGTAGATCTGCGTAAGTCTGTGTGTGTGTGTGTTTGTACCGGTTTCACAGTACTGCCCAGTGTATCCAGGTGCACACATGCAGATATCTTGTGGTCCTTTCTTGTAGCAGGAACCTCCATTGAGACACACACTATCATAGCATGGCAGGAGATCTGTACAAATGACACAGAGCAAATGGAAACTCATTAAAATCACACCAGTGTATGCGTCATTAGCAGTGCTGTAATGGGCTGCAGCTCACTGGCTCTCAGTAACTGGAGGAGGCTCAAACGACAGCTGTGGATTTTATTTATCTTCATACATATTCAGCCAGAGAAAAGAAAAGTACTAATTGTTTACACTGTGGTAAAAGCACAACAGCAAAACGTTAGTAATGCAATTCACGTACCTCTGATATTCACAGTGCTAGCCTCCAAAGAATACGATGAATCAGTGCCGGTCTCTGGTTGCTGTGTGGCTGGGGTCTCTTCTGGTACCTGAGGAAGTGCCTCCACCAGAGGAGGCCTGATGTCTTTGTCGTAGTCCTCAAAGTCATCTGGGAGAGGGGTGGCAGCCGGGTCAGGGACCAGAGCCCACTGGGGGACAGAATGGGTCCCGTGCTCAAAGGTGTACAAGGGTGTTGCTGTTGAAGACACTGGGAGGGGTATGAACTTTGCTGATGTTGTGGGGGGCTTCTCAGTTGTGGAGAACTGCTCAGGTTGGTCTCTGTAAATCTTGGTGGTTTGTGTGGTTTGGTCAGCAGGGGTTGTGGTTACAGGCTCAGTGGTAACAGAGAGATGTGTCATGTCATCTGTGGCTACGAAGGAGGGATGTTTAGTGTGTTTTGGGGTGCTAGGCTCGGATGTTATGAGTTTGGTGATAAGGGTAGTTTGGTCTCCAACATTCACAGCAGCTAAAGATGGTGCAATTGTAACAGCAGCCTCCGTAAGGTAAACCAGACCATGTTTCCCAGAACCTTCCCCCTCTCCAGATGGCTGCTCTGTAGCTGAGCCTGCTTCTACAGCTCCATCACTAGGAGGTACGACAACAGGGACTTCAGTTACTCCCACTTCCACTGAAGGCTGTTGTGGATGGAGGGTGGAATAAGTTGTTAGGAGTGTGTGGGGAGACCTGGGTGGCAATGTGGTGGTCATCGTAGGTGTCTCTGGCAAGTTAGCATCTTGGCCTGAAGCCTCGTCCTCTCCTGATGTAGACCCTTCGAACTCTTCTGTTTGTGTCTTTGTCGTGGTGGCTGTTTTCTGTGTATCTGGGAGTAAAGTGGGAACCTCCGTCCCTCCAATTTCTGTCTCATCAGTCATGACACCTGACAGAATCTCTGGAGCTGGTGTGGGCAAAGATTCATCAGCCGATCCCTCCAGGGTAGTCCCCGCCTCGTCATCAGTGGCCCGGCTTGCAGACCCTTCCATGTCCACGTAAGTGGAGGGTCTTTTGGTGGCAGGCTGGGAGACAAGAGCGGAAACTGAAGCAGAGGATGCAGTGGGTGCCACTGATGAGACCAAGGACGAATAAGTAGTTGTGCTCGTAGCTGCTGCCATCTGATCATCTGGTTGTTGACTTTTGACTCCCTCAGAGTCTGTAATTATGTGATGAATAGTGTCTGGATACACATCTGACTCTGTAGTGACATCTGGGTATGTATCTGTGGGATGAGAGTCCACATCATCTGTTTCCTTTGTCGGCGTCTCCTCTGTGTGGATTTCTATGTTGCCATAGTCAAAAGGAGTTGCACTTTCCTCCTCCTTCTCCTTGTCATCCCCTTCATCTACCTGGACAGGGGTGGCTGTCTCAAACTGGTCTCCTCTGGCTTCCTCTGGCAGCTCTGGCTCAAAAGTCACCTGTCCAAAAAAAGTCACAATAACTGACAGATAAATACCTGAACAAGAGCAATCCTTAGAATTCTTTAAGGAATTTTATGCAAAATCTGACCTTTGACCTCATATTTTACACTCCACTACATATGTCCTGAGATATTTGACCATGGCAGCAGCACTAGGAATAATGTGAGTAGTCATAAAGGTCTGAACAAACCACCAAATGGATATGAAGCTTATCTATACCATGTGAACGATCAGATGACAACGACTGACTGTATACACTTAGTATTAACTTATATTCTATCTGTGAAATTGTATTTTTCATTCTTACTCTTACACTTAGTTGCACTCTGTTCACTGAATAATTTGAGGAAAATACTGCTGTAATGAAACTTAAAA
Source organism: Apogon talboti (assembly GCA_037367365.1). NCBI lineage: Eukaryota > Metazoa > Chordata > Actinopteri > Kurtiformes > Apogonidae > Apogon > Apogon talboti. Next base: position 31,795,021 of record JAPQRQ010000005.1, on the reverse strand, counting down.
AGATTGTAGTATGTTGTAATTATTACAACTGTTTAAAGGATACTGAATGAATGAAACTGAATGATACCTAATCACACAAATGGCTTAAATAAATAGATTTGAAGTGACAGATTTTAATATTCTAGGTACAGTGTTATTAACATGGATATAAATGATGTCCAAAACTAATGAGTCCTTAAACACTCCAGTGTATATACCTCATGTTTTCCGTTGACAAAGCTGACCGTTGGAGGCAAGCCAATGGGAGAGGGGTCAATGGAGTCAGCATCGCCACTGCCCTGGATAGCCTCACTAGCAATCTGTGAAAAGTCAGTAATCTGAGGGAAGAGGGGCTGGGAGCTGTCAATGCCACCCACAGGTTGGTTCAAGATTTTCAGGACATCGTCAACTAAAAACAAAAGAGAAACAAACAACATGGATGGGAAAACTGATAATAGACAATAAAATCTAAAGGTAGAACATCCCATTTTGTATGGGCTTTTCCCTTTATTGCCATCTGTATCCATATGTCTGTCTTTAGCATTACAACAATTGCCTTGTGCTGATAAGTGAAGTCAGTGTCTCAGTTGTACTCAAGCTAATTCCTGATGTTGATTAAAAGAAGCCAAGTGCATATCTGGATGGTTAACAGTCGGCGGTCTATGTTGGTTATGATTAAGGTTGGTCAGTCAGTGCCAGGGGCTGCACTCAGACAATGCACACTTGTGTCTCTTCATTTGACTTTATGGTACACATGGAAACAATATCATGGGAACTGGGGTAAAAAAAAAATGTGCAGAAAGTGATGTAAAAACACCAGACCTGACTTTATCTTGCTTGAGGATGAAAAGACGTGCTCTGCATGTGACTTATCTAAGCAGTTAAACTGCATTAGCTGCAATATGTTAGCCCAAAGTCAAAAAGCCTCTGTGTGACTCGGAACTCAATACCACAAGAAACAGGAAGACGTTTCATCACTGTGTTCAGTGCTTCAATTTTCCTAATTTCCTCAAGACGTGGAAACAGTGAGTGAAAGGGCCTCACACAAACCTGTGTCGGCTTCATGTGATGATATATTACCTATGCAACATAATACTCCTTTAATATTTCAATAACAAACACAACTCTGAGAAGATGGCACGACTTGGCTGAGAGGGGAACAAACACATTAAGAGTGTAATATGAGTGGGTGTATGTGTGTGTGTGTGTGTGTGAGACGAGTTAATGGCAACACAAGTACTACAGACAAACGTGGGGGAGAAACGAGAGTGTAGAAATTAAATTGTTGGCTACGGCAATTCAGGCAGGTCCCTGGAGAGAGGACAATTAAGGTCAACAAGTTGTGGTTTGTTTCTGGTTCCTTGTACAGATATTTAGACCTCAAAGTTGAACACACAACTCTAATTACATGCCTGCTAAAAAGACCAGAGACTGATTACTCCTTAATTGGACCACCAATGTGTGTGTTTGACAGGAAAAGAAAGAAAGGTAAAGCAAAAGAGAGCCACTATCTGACACGTTTGACTGTGATTTGAGCTTGTTTTCCCAATGGAGACACTGTGATGTGTTTACAATATGTTTAGCTACAAAATTGGCCAAGCAGAGATGACTGACTTCATAACTTTCCACATCTGGCTCTATTACCAGTGTGTGTTTGTGTGTGAGAATCTGTCAACGTGCAAAGAGAATACAAAGCTGAGAAAGGTAAGACGCCATGAGCTGCTTCTTGCGGAGACAGCAAACAACGCTAAATTAAAGGAGGAGATTACTGTAAGGATTTTGACAGTTCAACGCAACAAATATGAAGTCATGCTTAAAGACAAATGTTCTTGCTGAAAGACCGAGAGGGAAATCCAACAATGCTTGAAGGAGTCAAAGTTTGGTGCAATGGAAAATGTGTTGCAGCTCATGGGTGAGAATATGGAAATGAGCTGTTCTGTTGAAGTCAGAGGTCAGAGTACAGGAAGAGGAGGTCAATGTCTACCACCTCTGGAAGTCTTCTCACACTATAGGTCTATACATCTGCCTCTATTGTACCATTTAAATGGAGCTTTTTCAATGCATTAACCCATAAAGACCCAAACAGCCACTGGCGACCAAAACCATCTACTGATCTAAACTGTTTAAAACCTGTTGATTCAATAATCCTATCAATATATGTAAATAACTGGTGTAAAATAAGGATTGCTATCTTTTCACGGTCATCAGATATGACCCATTTGGACATTCAGAGGCTCTGTAGTGAACATGTAAACACCGTCATCTTCTACAACATTGATTCACCAGTAAAACCCATGGAGTTGGATCATTGACAGTGGATGGACACACTGGGTTTATATTGAGATAATGATAGATTTAGTAGAAAAAGTCACCGTTTCTGATATTATGACAATCAACTTTAATCTGAGCTTTTATGAACATCTATATGATCAGTGAATTAAATATGGGAAAACACCTGATTTTCATTGAAAAATGCAAAATGCAGAGGATAACATTATAATAAATGCTGATAAATCACTTAAGATATAGATATAGAGAAAAATTAATTTGGGAACTTTATGGGTTTAGAAATATAAATTATATTATAGTATTATTATATTATGTAAGATTGAGATTTTATCTTTGAAGCACTGAAACCCTTGAAAAAGTATTTACATCACTCTGTCAGTCTCACTCTAAACATGTAAACCAATACTGTGGATGTCTTTCTTTTTTTACGAGTCAGATTAAAGCATCTTTAGAAATTGTATGTTTCAGTGTGTATAGTCCAGTTTAGCAGTAAAGAAAAGCTGGATAACAGGTAGCTCTAAAAAGAAAGCTGGCATCATCTCTTCGGCAAGACCTTGTTTTGTCCAATATGTGTCATGAGCTCCACTTTATTTTAGTACCAACATAAATGAAATGATACGTAAGGAAACATGGGTGTCCTACTCACCTGACTGATTGTGGTCCTGCACATTAACAATGATGACATGGATCGGAGGTTTGCCTGATGAATCACCATCTACAGGAATGGCCACTGATTGGTCATGGTCGAACACTGTAATGAGTCCTGGGGTGACATCCTCTTTGAAAACAACTGCGGGTTGTTGTCCCATGTCTCCACTGCCCACTGGGACGCCCGGCTCTGGGGTGACCACCACTGGAGCCACATACTCTGGGGTAACATCTACAGGCAGCTGTGGCTTCATTGCGGCTTCCTTGGATGTGGTTTCCATTCCCAGTTCTGACTCTGTGGTGACCCACACCTGTGTCGGGGTGACCACTACTCCCACCTCAGCCCCACTGGAGCTGTCGTCACTGCTGCCTCCCTCCCCGCTGCCGCTGCTCTCAACTCTGCCTGACCCCGGCTGACCTCCGTCTCTTTCGGGGGCGATGTCTAAGTGTACAGGCTGTGAGCTGGTGGTGGGTAAAGGAGGCAGAGGCATGGGGGGCAAAGCATCTCCTCTGACAGGTACAGACTCTACCATGGTTAAGTTTTCAAAATCCTGGATGTCATAGTCGTCTACCGTGGGAGTGGGGCTTACAAAGGCTGGGGTGTGAGGGGAGGTGCGGTCTGTCTCTGTGTGGGGGGCTCCATGTTGGTCTGTTGAAGTTGTGTAATCAGGCCTGTGTGTGGCTGTGTGTGGTCTGTCTGTTGGTGAATACGGTACTGGCTCTGGCCCTCTAGTTTGAATTGCAGCGCTGTCCGGGACTGAGGGCTGCGTTGGTGTGGGAGAGCGGGTAGAGTGTGTGGTGCTGGCTGGGTTAGACGACGACGGAGTCACTGACGGGCCCGCAGTGGTTGGCTCTGGTAGTTTAGCTGTATGAAAGAAATAAGAAATGAGAGAGGGGAGTGTTTTAAACATTGATTCGGGGTCAAAACTCTCACTCATTAATGATATTTCTCCTTTACATCGTGTTGTGCGTCGTGTGTCTGCTACTTCCAGGAGTGGCAATAATGAGCACACTGCAACTTGATTAACTCTTCAGTCAGTAATCAAAGACAGTAATGATGGGAAACTCGGATCATTTTAAGAATCTGGATCATTGCGAATCACTCGTTGACAGGATCTGGGTTGTTTGAGTCGCTTGAGTCATTTCAGCCAGAATTGTCCAATCACACCCCGAAAGGACGAATCTGAATCAGAGGACTCACATTATAGCAGATACTTTGAGTAAATGAATCTCTGGATCTTTGTGTGAGTACTGAATCTTCTTGGTGAGTGGTTCTTCTATCTGTAAGTGGATCTTGGGTAAGAGATCCGAGTAGAGATTCATCCAACTCTCTAGCTCTTGCTCAGATTGTTGGGCTCACTGTTAGATTTGGTTTAATCAGTCTCTTTCCTCCCTAGAAATTAACTCCTTACATTAATTTATGGGACATTACTATTGGATATTTACTATCAGAGTAAATGAGTACACAGATCTGCGAGTCGTGAGTCATTTTAGGGATTTGGGTAAAAGATCTGAGTAGAGATTCAATCGACGGTCTCCACAAGGAAGAAATACTACACATTTTTGTCAATACACGCTTTGAAAAGAGTTGCAAAACAATTTTAGATGATAGTTGGAACGCTTGAATGAAGACTATGAACATGAAATTCTCCAAACACAACAAAAGTTAAAGATTAGCTTCATGTCTGTAGAAACATGACACAAAAATTTGCAGTTTAATGTCAATATTAATCTTAATGATTTCCCCCTCCATTTTCATTATTAAGAAGTGACTGGTTATATTTCCATCCAATATCTGTGGTCTTATCTATAACCTGTAAAACCACAGGTCTGGCTTTCTTTAAAAATAATTTTTTAAAAAAAGCAAAAATGTGACCAGTTAAAAATGAGCTAACATCAATAAAGTGCAAAAAATGTTTACAGAATGAATCAGTATTGCCATGACTCATTAGAAAATGTACTGTACTATCAGAAAAATGCTAAATATGAGTCTGCCTGAGAACTGTTAGTGTAGGACGGGCTATAAAAGGAAACAGGACTGAGTTGTGAGACATGAAGTTAACCTGTTAAGAATGAAGCCGTTTCAGACGTGGAAAGCTCTGGTGCCAGAATATTACAACCACACAACAGGATAGTCTTTTGATAATGACTGGATGTGTTTTTTTTCTCTCTCCTATAATGCTATTTACAATTGTGAGCAGACTATAAGGATTTGTTGTTGAGGCTCCTCAAAATATCCTGCGATGCTAGCGAAGATTTCAATCTCATTATGATGGAATACATACCATATGAGAAAAGACAGGAATCCAAAACATACATACAATGCTTCTTTGTGCAGGTTTAAGTGCTGAGTTCATATAGTTAGTGTCTTGGGAGTAAGCAGGAGGCTTTGAACGTCACTACCATAATGCTTTAATAAACGGTGTGTAATTGACTCCCCTCCATCCCTCCCTCCTGGCGGTCTGGGGTACGTATGGACAAGACGAGGAGGGTGGGATGGGGTGGGTTCCCCTTCACTCCCATTTTTTAATTTATTTCTTTCTTTTCCATTTTCCATTCTTCCTCTCATTCTCTGTTTTTTTTTTGGTTTTTTTTGGTTTTTTTTGCGGTTTCCATGCCCGCATAACGGAGGTGTTTATTGCCAATTGGCCTGCAGCCTCTGAGGAATAGCTGTAGTCTGCGATGGTCTTTTTTTTTTTTTTTTGCACCGTGAACCAGACCCTGCATGTTCAAGTTCGGTTCAGCCCTGCCTAGATATGATGTCATGTGTTTGGCGAGCCGAGGCCATCTGGCTGGGCTGGGGTCTGTCCTCAAACTGTCACTTTACTGTATGTTAGCGCTCGCTTCTGCAGCTCTGCCACCTCACTTAAATGTTGGCAGAACGCATTAGCTGAGAAAGTACCTCCACACTGCCAGAGATATGACTTATATAATATTTAGTCATATATACTACTCAAGGTTATACTTTACTGAATACCTACTTTGCAGTGCACATAAGGTGACTTCTCTTCTTAAGGTCCTTGCGTATTTCCTAATAGTGATATTACATGTGGGAGAAGTAGATCTGCAGTCTCCTTTCCACAGTTTCCTCCCCTCTGTCTATTTTTTTGGGAAGGGTCCAGCTGTGAAGCATTAGGGACCTGTCCCGTTTCAGCAGTATCTGTGTTAGAGTGCATGAGTTGGGTTTTCCCCTCATAAAAAAAACGTGCCCCACCATAAACAGGGCAGAGGGAGTTTATTCTTCTCTTGTTTGGGTTTGAGTAGTATTTGTTTTCAGCTGAGCCTGGTGTCACCTCTTTCTCTTGCCACTTCTGTACGCTCCGCTGGTTTTAAATGGCTGTTGGTGCCGCGCTACACCTCAGTATTTATGTAGAGAGCAACAGTTTTCTTGTAAGGTATCTTAATGATTTGAAAGCTTGGATGACGACTTGCGGAAAGGTGCAGTGCTGACCTAGATTTGAGCTACAAAGAGAAGGAAAGAAAACACTGTCACTGTAACCTGTAGGTAAAAGTTCTCAACCTGGAGGATGGGATTGCAGATAAATCAGAAGGGTTTCAAGATGATTAAAGATGAAAAAGACTGAAAAATAAAAGGGTAAGACCTTTTTACAATAATTGTGACCTTTTCTCTGAATACATTTTCCTCCTCCAGCCTCATAATATACAGTAACTTATTTTATAGAGTGTGGAAATTTAAAAGGTTCAGGATAAGGATTAGGATTATAATTTCATTGGTATATAATCACCTTAATGTGAGAATCACCTTAATATGAGAATCACTTGGTTTCTGTTACCTAATAATAAGCCATTTATTTCCACACAGGAAGTGGGTTTCTACAGTAACTCAGAGACTTCTTTGGGTTTTATATTAAGTGGCATCCACTGTTAAGGTGCATCATTATCACCTAGAATTTTTAGAGTTATTGTTCCCACAATTAAAAAACCTAAACTTAAACCAAACACTGGCTCTATTAGGGGCCTTCTGCATTTTTAGACTTATCGAAGGGGTAGGGGGGTATTCAGATGGAGCCAGTCTTCAACTTCACCACTAGATGTCACTATTTTACACAGAGACACAAATAAAAGAAAATAAACTTTTACCTTAAAACTAAATTACCTTACAAGTGATCTTTTCTAAATGTTCAGATCAGTATGTTCCAGTCTTACCCTTAAAGCAGTAAGCGCCGAATTTGTCAGTAGGGTCTGGGAAGCCTGTTTGGTTTTCGTATTTGTACATTGTGCGAACCCCCAGCAGGCCTCCACCGCACTGAGGCCTGGGGACAGTAGTTGGGTAGCGGACACTGCCGTCCGACAGCCAGCCGAAATCGCAGCGGTTCAGGCCTTCCCTCCAGGCTGCAAACAGCTGACCGGGTGACGCCAGGACTGTGCCGTGCAGCTCACACTCCTCAAACGCCTGCTGCAGTGTGAGCTTTTTGCTGATTTGAGAATAGAAAACTTCACCTACAGGGAAAAGACAGGTGTACCAATGAAAAGAAAAGTCAGTGTAGTTAATAGTAATAATTCACATCAAAAGTTGAGCTGATGTGAAAGCCTTACTGGCCTTAATCCTAATCTTTTACTTTAGACACTGTAGTGAGACTAGCATTAGCAAGACACAATGCACATCATGTTAACTCATATAGTAAAGCCTGCCTCAGGAGTTTCCAAGCTTTTGTCTTGAAAGGTTATGATAAAAATGACCTAACAAGCTGGATGTTGGAAGTTGCATGTACTGCTGAAAATCATGAATAAGAAATCCCATGGCTTGCACAGTAAGGCATTCATTAATAGCTACGGTGACGTCTTCAAATTGCTTGATTTCTTTCCGGCCAACGGTCCAAAACCCAACGACATTCAATTCACCATAATATAAAACTGAGAAATAGAGGAAATCCCTCATTTTAAGAACATCATAGAATATTTGGTGTTGTTGACTTGTTGCACTCTGTCACCAAATTATTAAAAACAGAATTATTTATTTTTCCCTAAAGGGCTGTAAATAATCATGCACTCCATACCAAGCAACAAGTACTTGTATTCTTTTTAAAGTGTTTTCTTAAACTTGTGTGTTTACCGTGCAGTCTGTCTACATAGCAGTACACATCATATTTCTCTGAGGGGTCTCTGAGGCCGTATGTTCTCACTCCTGGTTTGCTCATTAGATCACCTGCACATCCGGGACGGGGCACTGTGATTGGGTATCTGACGAGAAAAAGAAAAAGAGCATTCGGACATTAGCTTGAACTCTGCAGGTCAGTCTGATTTTACAACGATGCAGCAAATACATCATGTGAATATATATTTGTATATACACCTGACACTTTGGTCAGCAAGCCAGCCTGCATCGCATTGGTCAAAGCCGTCTTCGAATGCAGCAGTGAGCTGCTCAGGTGTAGCAATAGTGGCACCTGCTGTATGGCACGCTGCAGCAGCACCAGCAAAGTCCAGACTGTAACGACTAGTCTTAGCCCTGTAATGGAACACCACACCTGAAGGAAGATCATAGACAAACAGTCAGTTACATTAGATATGGTGGTGGATTTTAGAAGTATTAAGCTGCTTGGAAGCAAGTCATAGAGGAGGAGAACTGCTCTGCTTGAGACATCACCTGTTCTGGGCAGAGATCATGTCCTGTTGGCATAATCTGTCACTAAGTCTGACAAACTCTCAGACACTGGCAATGCACTCCTGACAGAAACTGATATCGGCAGCAATATGAAAATCTAGATCATTGCATGCCAACGTAGGGAAACACAAGCCAGTCAGCTATTTCAGCTGTCATCCACAAAATATATGTAGTTGTCCTCTTGTGCAATTAGGTCCTTTATTTCCAGCTGGGTGGGTGGATTATATCTCATCTGCGAGGATATCCTGGCAAAGCAGCAGTAGGATGTGAATAGATGACTGAGCTGTTAAATGGAGAGTTGTATGACAGTCATAGGGAGCGTCTTTGTCTGGGGCTGTCGAACAAAGCCTCCTGTTCAGTATTAATGTGGAATCTGTGTAAATGTCTTGGGTCGAGGTTTGGCTCAGTTGTCGGATATTCCTCCACAAAGCACTGTGGTTATTCCACTGGATGAACCCAGAAACCTTTGATAACCACAGTTTAATATACTGTACACATGATGGACATATGTAAGACAACTGTGAGGGGTTTGTCATGTCATTATTGGTTTGTTACCATACAGCAAACCTGAAGCCAGGTACGCACTGAAAAACTGCTCATATCGCACAGTGAGTGGGTGGTATTAGGGTCTAATGAGGCTCTGCATGGATGCTCATTTTTACCCTTAAGCCACACAGAGAAACTAAATAGAACCATGGCACTGAGCAAATACATCTAAGAGTTGCTTGTAATTGGCCTTGAATATATATATAGCTATATAATATAATTAGAAGGTCTTATGCCAGGTAATTACATTGTGGTGAAAAACAAGGCTTGGTAACAGGAGGAGGCGCTCTGTGAAACACCTGAACATGACAACAGCTGAAATCCACTGCATACTTCTATACATGACGTAAACATCGGTATAGCTGCTGCTCCTAATGCATAGCTGGTAATTTCTTCCACATACTTTACCATCCTTGTATTTGAGCCCAAAAGGAGAACATTATTGTTAAGGGTTGTAAGAAAAAACTTACCTCTAACCCTCAAAGTGCAAACTGCTGCAAACAGTCAGGTAAGTGTGTTTGATAAAGTTGTCTGCAATGTTTGCAAAATAGTAAGCTACTCATTAGCTTTCCTGTACTGACATATTCGCATGAATGAAGTGGCAGTGGGCAATTTTCTTAATTTCCAGTGGGCCATCGCTGTCATCACCAGTGCAGCGGCGCATACCAAAGTCTACACACCTGTTACATTTTCCCATGTTTGTTGGAGAAGCCAGACAGTTAAAGTCACTGTATCCTCAAGTGGCTAAGTTAGAATGAAACAATCTTTAAAAGTCTCACTAACAGACAAAGGAGAAGTTTAATATAATTAAAGTGAGTCAATCATGTTAAATATACACCTATTAAAGTAACATTAACCTCAATAAGTATAATCTATCAGCCATGACTAAATACTGTATAGCTCTGACTGCAACATCACATACAACTGTATTGCAAATATATAAATAAAATGTATGTACAGAACGGTCTTCTGCACTTTTTCTGTATTTTTCCTACAGTGGGATCAATGAAGTGATGTCTTATCTTATCTTATCTTATCTTGTCTATTTATTGTCTTCTCAACCCCCTGCTTTTTATAATTATATTCTATGTTTATAGTTATATTCTGTTTATAGTTATATTCTATTCTATTGTTTGTTTTTTTTTGGGGGGGGTGAATTTTTTTGTATTCTTTTTTCTACTATGATCATTTTAGAGTTGTGTAATTTTAGTTTTCTGTATGCGAACTGACAATAAAGCTGACTTTTTTTCTGTTTGCTATTGAATTGTTTTTATCAAAGAAAACACCGTTAATCTCACTGAAGAGCAAGCTATTTCCCTGAGAAGCTGGTGAAAACCAAAACAGAGGTACAAGAAGAGTAAACACTCATCTCTGTCTTCTAGTCTTGCTCATTATCTATGTAAATAAATGTGTAAATAGACAACTATGTGCTTGGATTACCACAACAACTTTATGAGGTGATAAAATGTTAATGTTGTGTTTACAACTCTGCAAACTTACATTACAGTTGATAGAAGAAGAGTAATAAAGTCAGCAAACTGGCTGATTCAGAGTCAGTTACACAACAGTATGTACAGTACATATGTCAACTTTGCAAACTTCTAGTCATAACAGGGTAAATAATGCAATGGCAGGAACCCTGGGGTGAAGAATGAGTTCTACTGCTTATTAATTCAACTTTTGTTATAAGAAAACGTGTGTCTTCCTTGAATGTGAGGCCCTGTTTTCTTCTGCCAACTCAACACATGTGGATTCTTTCATTGAATAGGTTGCTTCTTTGACTTAAAACTCCTTCATATTTCTCGTACTCACCGGTGACATTGAGGCTGACGGTGCCCTGGCTGTCCTCCATTCCATGCATCACCTCACAACGATAATGCCCGGCATCGCTGGCCCTGAGTCGTACAATCATCAAAGAGGCGTCTCCGACTGACAGCGGATGGCTCGGTACCGACACCCTGCTCTTGAACTCCTGCCCCACCTTCACCGCCCCTGCCTGGGCGACCAGCACCACCTTCTCCCCGTCCGCTTCTAGTTTTGTCCACTTGATCCTCAGCTGCTCCTCAGGGTTCTCAGTGTACAGAGCGGATGTTGGGGTCGTTGTGGTGTATGATGGAGTGTGTGTTGAGGTGCTGAGAGAATCTGAAATTATAGAGAAGTGGCAAGGCAGCACTACTTTTCCTGCCAGAGAGCCACTTGCTGGTGAGTTCTTCTCCATCTGCATTCTGTGTGATGGCCCTGGAAAACAGAATCCTGTGTGAGTGATCATATGTTACAGCTTTCACCCTTCATAGGGCACTCATAGAAATACTCTGAAATTCAAAATGTCAACCTTAGTGAGTTATTGGAGTACATAACAAGACTTTTGTGAAATTTTTCTAAATTTTTATTGTCATGTAGAAAATCATGGTCAATGAAGTTACCATATTTGGTTCCTTACTTGTAAGTGGCAAAAAAAAAAAAAAATTCCACGAATTAAGTATAAAATGTGAAAGAAAAGGTTTTAAGGTAAAAAGGAACATTAGTGAAAGGAACATTAGAACATCATTTTCAGAGCATTACAACAACATAAGTGCTGATCCAGACACCTGTCAACATCCACATTATCACTTTGAACATCATTATGTACATTAGTACCATTACTTCATGGTACCTAACAAAGCAGGTACACTCACTGTTCATGCAGAGGTGGACCTTACAGACCCTGTAGACCACATTGGACCTGAGATTGGTGACTCACTGTAACTGTTGCTGTCACTGTCTTGTAATGTATGTGGAAATGACCAAAAATAGTCACTTGCCTGATAAAGAGTTAATAAAATTCTTTTTTTTTTACTCAGGCCAAGGGAAACTGGCATGTGTGCATTACAGGAAAGTTTTTCATATGCAGTGAATGTGTCTTCAATCTTGATGCGTCTTGGATCTACAGTCTGGTACATATGCTATAAAGAAGAAAAAACAGGAGGAAGAGTGGGAGGAGAAAGTGAGGAGTCAAAGCTACATCATTTTCTGTCTGATATGACTCACCTTGTTGAATACCACCAGAGCACAGACACACCAAGCAGAGCAGGTGTGTGAGGACGTGGGAAATCATCTCAACACAATCTATTAAAAAAAAAAGAAAAAGAAAATGTTTTTATTTTATTTTATTTAACCTTTATTTAACCAGGTAAGTTAGTTGAGAACTAATTCTCATTTTCAATAACGACCTGGACGTATAGAGACGAACAACCAATCACTCTCACATTCACACCTATGGCCAATGTAGTGACTAAAGTGCAGGAACACACTGAACACAAACCAAAACACTACAACCTGTCTGATTTCATGCATATGTTTTAATTCCTCTGCAGTGTAACACATTCTAACAGTTAACTAAAATAATGTTTGGCTCTACTTTCCATCAGACACCAGTCACAAAAAGTGAAAAAGAAAACGCAGACGTGCTGACGTGTGGTTCCAGCTGCAGCAGTTCCAGCTGTGGTGATAACACTTATCAAATGATCAAGAAGTTAAGCTGTCAGTAGATGTAAACAGTCCTAATTGATCCCAAGCATCACTTTTATCAATGGGTCTCTTATCCTTTGGCTTATCAGTGTGGGAACATTCTCGACCACCCAAAAAACCATCTTCTCCGGAAGCATCCATTGGAGCTCAAACTATCTAAGTCTGCACCTTAAAAACCAATCACCTTTAACAAGACGCACTAAATATCTGCACAAACCGGATGGAGATCAACAAATTCCTACCTTGTTAACTGTTAAAATGTCCACAAATCCACTTGGCTTGTATAAGCTTGGCCACTTCTGTAAACTTTTCCACTCCAAAAAAGAAACAAAAGAAAAATCCCGGAGGTCCTGGATAAACAGCGGCTTCTAATAGCGCCTGCTTTAGCGGCAGCGCAAAAACTACCAAAATAAAATCAAATTAAAAAAATAAATAAATAAAAGCAGCGGTTCCTGTGAAACAGCTGTGTGCGGGCTCGGTCCTCTTCTGCCTCTCAGCCCTGGATGCAAGTTCAAATGCACTTTACACCCGCTATTATGCAGACATTAGGGAGAGGAGGGGCGCACATGCACGTACACCCCCCGATCATCTACCACCCAATGCAGAGAGAGAGAGAGGAATGACTCAATGACAGAGGGAATTGGAAATGGAGGAAGTGAAAATGAGGGGGACGAGGAAAGCCTGCGTGGGAGAGGCAGAATGACAACAATGTAAGAGAAGGCAGGAGAGGGAAGGACCAACCTTATTTCAAGAGCACCAGTGAAGGCATCACCAAGAATTCAACATTTAGTTCAGGTAGAGGACTTGTTTTTGGACAATCCATGTGTCACATAACAACATATTGACTGATATTGAGCCCAGTGAAAATTCATTTTTGCAAGCTTTAGTTCTAATTTCACTATGATGCAATAAGTTTTTATTTTTTAATCTTAACCCATAAAGACACAGTGCTACTTTTGTGGCACTTCCCAAATGATTTTTTTTCTCTGTAATTAATCTTTCTTAAGAGATTTATCCCCATTTGTTATCACATTATCCTCTGTATTTAGCATTTTTCAGTGAAAATGAAGTATTTTCCTATATTTCATTTACTGATTATGTAGATGTTCATAAAAGCTCAGAGTAAAGTTGGGGGTTTTCATATCAAAAACAGAAAGCTGAAGAAAAAGTGAGTTTTTCTGCAAAGGTATCAATAACTGAAGGTAAAAACAAGTGTCTCCAAACACTGTCATTTGTAAAACTCCACAGGTTTTACTGGTGAATCAATGTTGCAGATGGTAATGGTGTTTCCACATTCACTACAAAGCCTCTGAACGTCCCAATAGGTCAAATCTGATGACCATGAACAGATGAAAAGCTGCATTTTACACCAATTATTTACATGGATTGGTAGGATTAGTGGATCAACAGGTATTAAACATTGTATGTCAGTAGATGACTTTAGTTGCCAGTGGCTGTTTGTTTCTTTAAGGTAAAAGGGAGGCTGACGATAGTTGTATTGACTAAATCCAGTGTAGAAAAGCCCACCAGAATTGGATATCAAACTGACTTAAAATACACACCCTACTCCTCTGCCTCTCTGCACTAAACATCTGGATATAAAGTCAAACCAAAACATCATGAGAAGGGGAGTCGTGTTGTGTCGCTTCTGTGACAAACCACAAAGTCAAAGACAGCTTAGACCAGGGGTGTCAAACATATGGCCCGCAGGCCAAAACCAGCCCACCAAAGGGTCCACGGGATGAATTTGCTAAGTCTAAAAACTATACAGAATAATATATATTATAGATTTTTCAGTTCCAGATGCCTGTTACTAAATGTCTTGTGCATTTGTAGATCCACTGCGATCTCTACGTTGTAATGTATATGTTATATGATAACCTGAGGCATAATATTGTTAAAATTGTTTATTTTTCTTAACAAATTTCAGGTTGCTCCAGTCACTCACATTTTGTGTGAAAGCCTAGTTTGTAACTGTAAACATTTCCTTAATGTAATTTTTTTTTTGCACTAAAAGAAAAAAAGAAAATTTTGGAATCATCATTATTTATACGTTATCTTACCATTGTTTTACTGGTCATTTGAGATCAAATAGGGCTGTATGTGGCACCTGAACTAAAATGACACCCAGTGATTAGTTATTGCAACTGTCAATCACCTGTTTTCTGTTTTCATCTGCTCTGAAATGACATGTGATTGGCCCAAAGTTTCTTTCATGGGCTACGCTTGGTCTGAAAACAGCACCAAGAGGGGGTACAGAAGTCTGGTTTCCACTCAGACCACCTGAATTACAATAGAGTATTTAATAGATTTTTGACCATCAATGTCAGAATATAAATACTACCTACTATAACTTAAATAACAGTACACAAACAGCTAGTCAAAAAATAGCTGTAGCAAAGGCAGTTACAACATGAATTTAACAGGTTACACTAACCTCAGATGTTTTTTTCTTAAATATATTACAAAGCACTTGTGTTGCTGCCTGATCCAATACTAAGTGCATTATGGGAATAGAATGACATCAAAAAACATTGGTTAAGAGTGTCTTGTTTAATCCTATACTATGCATCATTACAGATGAAAACTGATACAGCATCAGTCACTCTTCCCTCAGTTTGTTGATTTATAATGTTTTGTGGCTGTGACGTAGCAGCTCAGTATGACCTCCAGTGGACAGTTATAAAATTGATGATATAAACCAATCAATCAAATTTATATAGCGCCAAATCATAACAAAAGTTATCTCATGACATTTTATATATAGAGCTGGTCGAAATCATACTCTCAAGCCAATTTACAGTTTCTGCTCATGGCGTTTCACCTGGGGTAGTCACTGATGCATATGTAATAGTGGCCCTTGTCATTCATCCCATCAACTGTACAAGTCACTAAATTTATTAGACCTATAAACTATTATCAACCTATTGAATTATGTGTTCTACACAATGTGTGTTGGCAATTACATGGAAAGAGACACAACAAAACAGATTCAGACTGTTGAGACAGCAGATATAACAAAAAATAATTTGACTTTAATATGAAAACCTTGATACACAACATCCTTAAAAAAGTTAAAATATATACCCAAGTTCATTTTTATTTCATTATTATAACTTGTAGCTTAAAAATATGTAGATCCCACAGTTTTCTTATTCATGAAAGCACATTTATGCTTAAAATATATCATAATTCGTATGACCTATAGATGGGTGACACACAGATTTTGCCCTTCATCATTAAAATACTACACAAGGGAATATCTTGCCATAGGTTAATTATTTTGAGGCTACATCTCAAATATGACAAATTACAGTTTTCCCATTGATTTTTTCCAATTACACAGTACATGAGACAAATTAAATCCATTAAATGTCATATATTCATCATCCTAAAAATAAAACACACCTTTATGAACATGTATCAATGAGATTCATGTTTCATTCTATACAGTGTAGCTGATGCAGGGTCAAAAGTCCTCAAACAGGTCCTCTGTTTCTGAACTTGCTGCCGCAGCATCTGTGGCGCGGTGGGGTTTCTGCTGCTTACTGGCTGCTGCAGGGGACTCACTTCTGTGCAACAAACACACACACACACACACACACACACACACACACACACACACACACACACACACACACACACACACACACACACAAGAAAAAAGCAAGAGAACAGGTCAGTGGGCTAATGAGGCTGGTTTACAGGAGAGTTTTCCTGTTGAGACGGGAAGTGTATCATGCGGACCAGACTAGAAACACATGGGCATGGACTTTTATACCTGTGTGTAGATTTGTAGGTGAGTGTGTGTGTCTGTAATTGCAGGTCAGCATCTACCCCCGCCGTAAGTGGTCTACATCAATTCCTGGTCTTGCCTACCTGTGTGTGCTTTACGTTTTCTCCAGTGTATGTAGTATCCAGCCTCAAAGGTCCAATGTGTAAGATTTAGAACTATCTAATTACAGAAATGTAATATTCATGATTAGGTTTTCATTAGTGCATAATAACCTGAAGATATGAATTGCTGTATTTTTGCAATCCTGGAATGAATCGTTATTATGCCCTTGAGTATAAAACACAGAATGAGAAAAACAAAAACTAATGAGAGCTGGATGTTTAGTGGCCAGTGCAGGGGAGAGTGAGGTAAGAGCAGAATGGTGCAACTTTACCACTAAATATTACACACTGAACCTTTAACTTACATCTAAAGGGATTGTGGGTAAGATGAGGACAAGAGGAGACAATACTAACACAAATCCAGGCTGGAGTGTAACCACTTTTCTGTCCTTCAGCGCATTTTTTGCCTGTATAAAATATCTTAAAACTTGTACTGAATTTCTTGGATAGCATATGTTCAAATACACAGAACCTCTAACCTTGCTTCATGTAAGAATGACGGATGAATCTAAGGTAATCTGAGGACCACCCACAATCCTGAGAAGCATCTTGAGCCTTATGTCACATGTTACTTTTCTGAAGACTTTGACTACATAATACAAATACACCCTGTGAATGAGATCCTGACACTGATGGCTTTCTCCTGCCAGTAGTGCCCTATTTTAACAGTGATTATTAATTACTATTAGAAGTATAT
>JAPQRQ010000005.1:31766223-31777747 GCA_037367365.1 Apogon talboti | reverse complement strand
GTGTGAGAAAGCAGCAGAAGTGGGGTAGAGGGTATAGGCCCAGAGCTTGTTTAAATCATTACCAACTGTATGACAAACACTGTGCCCCGCCTGGAACCAGTTAAGAGGAAACAAGAGATGTGTTCACTGGAGAGGGGGAGCTGTTTGACGCTGCCATATAGGACCACCAGAGTCTTGAACACATGGGAGACGAGGGGGACGTGAGGAGAGCCGTTTTAACCCTGAGAGGTGAGGTTAAGCTCAGGCATGGGGACCGGAGCCCCCACATGCAGCGGGTCTGGGGACATATCAGAGCTGCAGCATATGTACCAATTATGTGCTAGTTTAGAGCTTAAGAAACTAAACAGAGATTTAGTCTTTAGAAGAAGGAATTTTTGTCTAAATAAAATAATTGAAACCAAAGTTGTGTGACTACGGGTCAACTCGCTCAAGTTACAAAAAGATACACCAGTGTTGGGGTATTTTTTGAATCAAGATTTCTGCCTTAACTCCCACTCCTTTTTAAAAATACTATTACTGTTAAAAGGAAGTATGACTTGCCTGACAATTATTTTCTGCATATACAGTTATGTGAAAAGAAGCAGCTGTTAGCTTTGTCGGGTTGACTGGTTTTAGCACTATGCAAGTGTCTGACAAAGTGCACAGTTAATTCCACTGTTGGATGCTGCTCCATGCTAGTACATCAAAAACTTTTCACAAAAAAGCTACTAACATATAAAACTGTGACCAATTCCTTTAAAAGATGTTATTTTAGAAGGGTCTGACAGGAGCTGAAGTCAACACAAGACATAAGTGAAGTTAAAATGTCATAAATTGACAGTGGAAACATAAAAAAGGTGGATGTGGATGAATTTACAGTTATTGCAGACCTCATTGTGTTAATTTGTTCAGAAAGCAAAACATACAATCACTTTTGGGCAGGTCTTTTATCAGTTAGTTAACACAAGCACACTCAGACACATTCACTTTGCATACATGTGGTCGGTTCTGCTCTTACAGCAAGTCAGCGTCTGTGCAGATCTGACTTTACCGGCAGAAATACACTTTCTCCACTGTTTAGTTGGAAAAAAAAGTAGTTTCAATGACTGATCACAGTACTTTTTTTTAGCTGATAAGGACTAATATATAGTACTCAGTTTCTATAAACACAACCTGATGTACTTAGTCTACTTTTATCAATTATTTTAGCAACATGACAGATGTTACCTTTGATAATTCATCAGTATTGCTGATGAATTAAATAGTGTTAAATGTCACTAAAGTTAATTAAGACGTCTCTTTGACATCACATTCAGTGCAGAACCAAAGCTAAAGAACCTGTGATGATCCTAGTCAAACACAGCAGCCAAATACACAGCTAAGACTCTACAGTCCCATGTCTTGTAGTGATTATCTGCAATGGCTCAGAGCAATGTTTGATGGTTTACAGAACCAGTGTGTGTGTGTGTGTGTGTGTGTGTGTGTGAAGAAGAGAAAGTGTGTAAGTATGCTTTACTGCAAGCTTCTTTAAGTTTCTCTTCATGGGAAAACAGTTCTTTCAGTATACAAACACTTACTTCAAGGGCATGGTAACAGGAACTACGAGTTAAAAATAAGCTAATGATCACGACAACCAGTTATTTAATGGAGTTCAAAATATATTAATAAGTTAAAAAAAAAACAAAAAACAGTCATTTTGCTAAAATTTTAATTCCATTATGAGAAATATGCCTATTGGCTTTTAAGTAAGGTGAGAAGATCAATACTATTTGTGTTAAACCTAACTTAGCATAAAGATTCGAAGGATGGGGAAATACCTAGAAAAGCAGAAAACTTAGAGAACAGAAGTGTCTCATTTACACAATCTTCTGTTTAATGTTCAGTGATTATAGGGGGATGCAGGGGGATTACATGTTGAAACCACTTGTTTTCACTAAAGATGCAATACAACCAAATCTTGGCACCAGACACTGCCTTTCATCAAGAAATGGTTCCAATCTGTACTTTATGACCCTCTAAAACCACAAATTGTGTTTTTGACATTTGTCTTTCTGGACTGAGTAAACAAACAAGACAGAAAGTGGTTAGCTTTGAAAACAGTTAACACTTAGGACCAGTTAAACTAATAGGTAGGTAGCAGTAAACAGTATTTACCTACCGATCAATGTACATTATCAACTGCACATAATGTAAATGTCTCTCGGCATAAAATGCTGTTGCCTTACCTTGAACACACTGAGAGCCACTGAACCGGAGTCAGATTCTTTAGATGTATGTGTGATTTTCTTGAACTACCTATTTCAACAGTTCTAATCATATGAAACGAGGTTAAAGAGCATAAGGAACATATTTCCAAATATCTATTTGTTTAATTTGTGATCATCCTCGTCTTCTCTTCGTATTTCTATGCAGGCTCATGTTTTCTTTCACTCTCTTAATTTTCTGCTCCTCCTCCTCTCTATCCTCCCTGTGGATGACCTGCACAGAAAAACACATGAAGGTAATAGAGGAAGGTGAATGGGTTGAGTGATTGAAATGGAAAAAACAATAGTAGGGTGTAGAACTGCCAACAGCTCTGAACCCCCCACTTAACAGCGATCTCACTCTCCTCCAGACAAAGGCCCCTCTTCTGCTGCAGAGTCTCAGGGCCGGTGTTTGCCAGCTCAGAGGGGGGCAGCTTCTACAGGGAGCCACTGCAGCGATCAAACATTGAGCCAGCCACAGCTGCTCATCAGCTCACTGCTGCTTCTTGTTGTTGTGAGCAGAGCTGGTTAATAAGGCCCGGTAATGGGCACCACTACCAACAACCGACAGCAGCTGGGGATGGATGGCATCACTTATGGCCATCTGCATCTGGCACAGTTTACAGTCGCTGGCACTCTGAGAAGTTTGGACAAAGTATATTCACGCTTTATTGGAAGGGTTTTGAGGATTGCTACAGAAACAACGTCAGATAGAGACATGTCTTTGGAAAATTTTCTAAATGGCCACAACCAAATAGAAACTGGCAAAAGGGAAATATGGGCACAAGAACATGAGTATTGTGAGGTTTTGGATCTGAAGCAAGAGATTCAGAGCTGTGTGAGGGCTTGGGTGTACATTCAGGGACTATTGACACAATGGATATGAGTGTAAGGAGAAGAAAGAAGGAGGGTGAAAAACAGGAGCGTTGCATAATTGTTTCTTTGAGCCCACTGGCTGACTTTGGCAAACTAGTACAGCACTTCTTAGACCTCCCTCTGAAAACCTCTGTGTTCTAATGACAGAATCATGGCATTCAATAGTATGTGAGAAGGTGGTATATGAAAAAACACATTTTCTAACATACCTTGGGTTCGGTTTAGCCGAGTAGATAGGCTTGAGGGTACTGACCCAACTTTTGCTTCTCTGGCTTCAATCCAAATCTTCTTAAATAAGTCTCACACCTCAAATTTGTCTGGTAGTTCTAAACTTTAGCAACATAATTCAGAACTCACTGTAAACGACTTCCATTAGACCCACAGGTGGAGTGAGAGAAAGCGGTTGTCATGGTCAAATTATTAAAAAATGCCAAGATACATATTTCATACAATGGCGTACATATTTGATTTTCATAGTTCTATGCAGGGTGACTGTGGAGAACTGTATCCACACTGTGGAATACTGGAAAGGTGGTCAGGCGTGTTCAGGTATTCAAGGTTCAAGGTGCTTTATTATCCCCAAGGGGTAAATTATTGTACACCCAGAAGTACACACACCAAAAACAAATGACAGACACAATGCAAAAACTCAAATCACCCACTATTCACTGTTCAGGAGCCTGACAGCAGCAGGAATAAAAGCGTTCTAGTGCCTATTGGTCCTGCTACGTGGTAGGATGTATCTGTGACCAGACTGAAGCAACGTTAACCTAAGACCACAGAGGGTGGGCGGGGTCATTCAGGACCGATCAGGCCTTATTCAGAGTTCTGACCTTATGCAGGTGTGTAAGGTCATTCCTGTAATTCTGCTGCACACCTTCACAATGCACTGGAGTCTGTTTTTATTTTTGATGTTAAGTAGACCAAACCAGAAGATAAAAGAAAAGGTTAAAACCGACTCAATAAAACAAGAATAAAAAATCTTAATAAAAGTCCTGTCGACATTAAAAGTCTGGAGCTTCTGATAAAAGTACATGCACTGATGCGCTTTTTAAAAACAGCATCCACAATGGCCTCAAACAACAGTTTGTCATCAATGACTGTGCCAAGATATTTGTAATGTTCAACAGATTCAACTGCCTGACCATTGATCAGAACAGGAGAGGTGACAGTGGGATTCTTCCTAAAATCCACCGTCATCTCCTTGGTCTGGACCAAGAAAGTGTCCAGAAAGGACACTTAAAGGTATTACTGTTCAGTCGGACGCTAAGGTACCAACCATTTTAAAATGCATATTTTTTTGCCCTTTAAACTGACACCTGCAATGTCTGTTAAAGAGAATCCATATAATTTTCTGAAGAACTCTACAAATTAAGGTATTTTACTAATTCTGAATCAGATCCAAAATGGAAGCAGCTGTAGTAAGTGGTACGTTGCAGGTTACATGACCAACCGTGCAATTTTGATTAGAATTTATCATGTTTTCAATGGTCAAGGCCTGAACACCTACTCCTCCTCTGCAGGTGTGTGTTTTGTCAAACAGTGTGACAACACACACTTAGAGCTGGGAGACATGGCCAGAAAATTAATTTAATTTTTTTTTCAACATTAGAGATGATGTACAGATTTAATGTTTCTGGAAACAAGAACTGAAGCCAATACATGATTTAAATACTTAATCTATACTAAAAATTAAATGCCAATATTCGACATTCACAGTTAATATATAAAAAGAAGCAAACATGTTGTGTTTTGATTTTTGATGAACAAAAGTCTGTAGAGGAATAATCTCGATTTTACAATGTAGGCATTTCTCACAATTTTTGCAAAAAAATACCAGGACAAATCACATTAATTTGAAATATTGCCCAGCCCTACTCACACTTTTGTCTTACAGTTACATACAGTTGCTCTTTTTTGTACCATTTATGGTCTGCATACAGTCACTTTACATGGCAATACCTACATGTTGGTTGTTGCTACAGTGTTAAGTCTAGCTGATCAAAAATGAGTATCATCCAAAGCTATGTTTTTGAAAAAGTGGGAAAGGCAGTGATGTAGAGTTAGTTGTAAGTCAATCCAATCACTGACAAGGAGCCATGCGCACTAGCACCACTAAAAGAGTCAAAAGGCACACAGCTGGCAATATGGAAACTGATGCAGGTTTAAATGGATAACCACTGATACAGCCTTGGTCAGAGGCCAGTGGCGTGTTTTCCACACACTCATTAGTAGAGCTGCGTCTTCACATAAAGTCCAGAGTGGAAAAGGTCTTTCTCCTGAAGCTAACTCCTCCAGTCTCCTCATCACCAGCTGGCGACGCCTAAAGCCAAGGCAGCATGTGTTTGTGCGGTTAAAGTGATAAAAAAGACACAGGGAGGACCATCAGATAGACAGACTGATCTTCAAGCAGTTCGGGCCCAGCAGCAGAAATCATAAACCTGCAGGACAACGGTGGTCTTTTATCACCAATAAACTCTGAGAGGTGAATCTGATATTCTCTGTGAGAGTAAAGTTGTAAATGTGATAGTGCCCTAAAGGTGTACAGCTGGGCTAACTCTGAGGTTCTTAGAGAAGTGGACAAGAGGGAAAACTTGGAGATGACCGCCGCTATAAGACATTCTCCTACTCTCATATCCCCACACTGACTATGGTGATGGTGGTCAGCTCTATAGCCATCTATGACAAACTTATGCCATGTGGTTGTGTGTGTGGTCACATGTTTAATGCAGGTCATCCTTTCATGACTCGGCATTTACACAGTGGGGTTGAAAGTCACAGCAGCACCTGGCTAAAGTGGCTGTGAAAAAAAAAAAATACTGGAAAAATAATCATTCTTTACCGTTTAAATTTGCCAGATACACTAAGGATGTGCATTTCTATCATTGATGCCAATGTGAAACACAGCTATCACTGTGATACGATGTGATTCCACCATATTACAATGCCGTACAACTTCATGTGACTTGATTCAACTCAATGTGATTGATTTTGCTGCATCAACAATGTGATACCGTGCAATTCAATAGACAGTTTGTTTAGATTTTGTTGGTTCTTGTAGATAAGACAGGAAATACAAAACTGACCAAAAAGGTTAATCTTCGCATTATTTCTCCAGTACTGAAGCTCATATACTGTATGCGGTTTCTAAAAAAAAACTAAACAAACAAACCACATTTGGCTCTTTCACATACTTTATCCAGAAAAAAAATAAAACTAGGCCTGGCTGGACCATTTCTCCTTTCCTGTTCTGTCTCCAGTTACACATTATATCACACCTCTGTGGCAGTCTGAAGCTTTGTGTACTTCACTGACACCAGCAGGGATGACTGAGAAACAGTTTAAACAAGAGGAGTCAATCAAACAGTAAATATCAAATTACTGGACACAAACTATTGACTGCATTTCTAAATAATAAAGGTATAATATCTCTATTAATAATTCTATTAAAACAAACCTGTTTTTTCCAAATGAACCAATTATCCCCACTTCTTGAACTTTCATGCCAATATATGCAATATATGGACCAATATATCAACCACAACTTATACTCATGCATCATCTTTTGTTTGTCTTATTTTTATCATATTTTGTATTTGTAACACCCTCTAAGATAAATACCAGCAACAATAAGGCAAACATGTCTGTCAAGATACTAATGTGGATATTAATATTTTTCAATATTATTATTATTAGTAATGCTACATCTAGGAGTAAACACTGCTGCATCTAAATAATAATAGTAATTCATCTGTTTTTGTCTTTTAATAGAATTACGATATGAACATCCACTCTGCTGTGACTGTAATATTATTCCCTTTGTTTCAAATGCATTATTTTTCAGTGTTTTACTTCTTTTTCTTAATTAACATTCAAATACTTCACAATAGTATATCTCCAGGGTGAAGTTAAGTAAATGTAAAAAGAACACATCTGGAAACCTTCACATTTTCTATATCTGCTTCTTCCCCTCACAGAAACAGAGACAAGCAGAAATTTACACTCACACCTTCAGACCTATGGGGTAATTTAGAGTAACCAATTAACCTATGAACTTACAAGTCTTTGGACTGTGGTTGGAGGAGAACGTTCACTCTACACAGCCAGGTTTGAACCTAGGCTCTCCTTGCTGTGAGGGGACAGTGTTGTCCTTAGTGTAAACAAGACCCTTCAATAAATCATTCATGAAGCAAACTAGCCGCTAGCACCTCTTCCAGCTGCTCTGTCCTCCTTTCCATTTCAAACCCACTCCCCCACAGTCACACCATCTAACCTGCAGATGTTCAGCTCTTTGTAGTGACATAACAGTCTGATAATAGTATTTAGGTTCCACTCATTACATCAAAATCCACGGTGAAGCTATTCGTAGATGTTGTAAAATGCACGCTCTGCTGTATGTTTCTCCACATGCCTGTACTTTGTTGATTTTGCCATGGCCAATCAACCAACTGTTATCATACGAATGGGATTAGTTTGGCTGCCGTTTTGCCTCCGTGTGAGGTTCACTTGCATCTCAACAGCAGTTTGGGGGGCAACCATCAACGATGTGAATGCTGGGGTCAAAAGGTTAAAAGCCTCTGAATATGCGGTGGAATTACCCATCATAAAGAACATCCTTGACAGGGAAGTGTTTATGATGTTTGATTTTCCCATTCAGCGGGATACCAAGAGGAGAGGAGAGAGATGGGACAGAAGAATGTCAAGGTGAGGAAGGATTGTCCACTAAGGAATCATATTAAACATCAACTCACTCCAGATAAATCTAGAAAAGAAGAATGTATATCACAACCTAAACTTGGAGCAATAAAGTGCTGCTGAGTGTGTTGTTGTGTGCTATTCTTGGTTAAAGGTGTCACACCCTGGATAAATGAATACATTGTAGGATCACTGTATGAACTGTATACGAGTCACAAAGCCAATAAAATGATCTAAAAAAGACACTGAAACCACAAAGCATGAGCCTGTTACGTAGGAGGAACTCGTATTCACACATTGTCAAAACAAACTGAGCGGGAGCTGAACGCTAAGTGATGCACGTGTAGACAGACAGTCTTATGGACTTGTACCTCTTTTTCTTGGAGGTCTGTGGGTTAGGTTGTTTAGCAGCCAGGTTCGGGGGCCCGAGGTGACGAAAGCGGCGCTTGCGACAGGGCGCTACGTCTGTGATGTCATTCAGACTGTCATCCAATGGGCTCGGCGTTGAACTTTCTGTGGAAAACAAGAGTCAGTCAGTTTTTTCATGAATACAGTCCCTCTAATGTACACTACAACGTTCTGTAGCATAATTGTCAGTATCAAGATTTTATCGCAGCCTTTCAATATTAAGGCAACGGAGCAACAGCGCAGAGGTCAAGGGATCAGCACCATCAGTAGGATTCCATTGCTTGGGCAGGTTTTACCAAAATTTCATGTTCTCCTCAGGTGGTGTTTTGTTGTTACTGTTGCCTAGCTGTTGGTCAGTGTCACAATAATTCAATAGCAGGGTGGTGTTGTTACTGGTTATACAAATAGTTTGAAAATTACATTAAAATTCAAGTCAGGTTTTCATTGTGGTTTTTAGAGTGTCATCCAATGGACTCCATGTTGGTACACAGTACTTATGTAAAAACAGACTGAGAACAAGAGTCAGACAGGTCTGAATAAATACAGTACATTTAATTTACACTGTTACTTTCTTTATGAAGTGCTTATATTGTGGTGTGGGGGAGTACTAACTTTTGACAGGATGGAGACTGTGTTTAAAATATACATTGGCCATAAAGTTACTACCCCACTTTTGTAACCATAGAAACACCCCAATATAATGACAAACCTAGTAAACCATCTTTTGATTGGCCTGTTTATCTTCATAAGCACTTAGGCCACATTTCAAGTGATGGGTGAATTGGCAAACTGCCGTGTTTATTATGGAAATTTAACGAGAGATCCGGTTTTACAACTGTCTAGGGAGAGCTGTAGGTTACATAATTCACAACACGCTTTCAAGAGTGAATTAACTTCTTACATTGTTTTTAAATGCATGTCATTCCAATACTTTCTGAAAGATGACATCTGCTCATCCCTCCTCAGCTCTGTCTGACTGTTCTTTCATCACCTGTCCTCTCTTCCTCTGTCCTTAAAACTTGGGATGCCAGGATAAGCGCGTGGAACAACAAAGAAGGCAGATGGGCCTCTGGCCACAAAACAGCACGTTCCAAGGATCAAAGAGCAGAGCAGTGTGACTGGATCCAGGAGGCGAAAGCTGACTGGAAAATGTGCAAACTTCCTTTAAATTACGTGTTCTTCCTTTTCTCACAGTAATTGCTAAACATTTTCCCCTGTTCAGTCTGATGACTGCTTTCCATATTGTCTTCTCTATTTGCACTGAATATAATTTCTCAGCTCTGCACGGCAGTCTGTAAACACTGAATATAAAACAACACACATGGAAAACTTCAACACCACAGACACGTCAATTATATAAGCTGTAGAAGACATTGGTTCCTGAGGCCATATTGTTTTTGTTTATATATTTATCTCTGATTTATATTATTTACTATAATAACAACTTTCCCTGTTAACCACCTAAACTCTCTATAGTGGTTGTTGGTTTGGTTTGACTGCCACTTCACTACAGGGTATTTGTTATTCTTGTTCCTGTACATGGCATAAGCTCATGGATGATTTATATCTATGTAACTATGTAGCAGCTTTACTTTCAGATATGATATTACATGAGTAATGGTAAAATGTACTTGAAAACCACAAATACTTGTTGTTGCCTTTAGCATACCGGTAAACAAATAGCTAAGTCTGCTTAAAATATGTAAACATAACAAGAGTTACCAATCCATTCAGCATATTGAATGGACTGTGATAAATTCATCATATTGGGACAATTTGTGCCAAACACAAACATCAACCTGTTGGTGGCAATAGAGAAGAGGTCCACTAATCATTATAGTCAGTAAGATTTCATTGTTTGGAGATTTCACGTCCTGTTTAAGTTGTGTTTTGTTGTTGCTGTTGCCTAGCTGTTGGTCAGTGTCACAATTATGCAATAACACAATGGTGATGTTACTGGTTATATAAATGCTGTAAGAAATTACATTGAAATGCAAGACAGGTGTGTGCTAACCGTCTACGATGACAAAAAAGTCTGTCTACATTTTGAAATTTTTGCACTTCTAAAAAGAAAAATGTACTGCATGTGTGTGTATGGTTGTAAAGGCACAAACAAATAAAATAGATAATTTAACTTTTTTAATTTCATAATTTTACCTTTATCTAGATTGAGAAAAAAAACTTTAGATTTTACTCGAGTTGCATTGGCAGTATATCATTTTGTATGGACACTTTCACTCATTCTTCTCTCACTAGTAGCAGCAGTCTCTAAAAATAAGACAGAAAACACCCACACTGAAACCACATTTTTCTTAAAACTCACGTTGCCCCTTCCCCTCCTTTCACTCAATCTGTTAGCCCTAACTGGCAACATGCAGTTGTCTGAGTCATTGTCGTGGCAACAGAAACTACATATACAATCCTGTGAGCTTTTCCTCATCAGTGTCAGTGCACAGACGGAGGGGAAAGCCCGGGGAACAGGGACACCTACGTAGGCCAACAGCCTGGGTGGAGGATTTAAGGTGTGGAAGGTGGAAAGTTAGGAAAGTAAACAGCTGAGTGGAGGGCAAAAATCCCCTTCCACACCCCACTTTAGTTCCACGGTAGGTGACTTCTGCCCTACCCAAATCAATCTTCATGTAATGCAGAAGTACACTCCATACATCTGGCCTTCTGCTAATGGAACATTAATCACTTCCAGTCCTGTGGGGGGGCTGGAGTCTGGGGGTTGATGAAGTACAATGTCAACACTGGAGCTGCTTGTCTTTTTTAGGTGTTTTTGGGATGTCAGTTCACTAAAGTCCACTACTCTGAATTACATAATACCTCAGTGATGTCATGGTGTATGAAAAACATACATACAGCTCTCAACGATGATGCAAACACACTCAGCTACCATGGCAACAGCTATAATGTCCCAAAAATAACATGTTTTTAGTTACAGTCATACAAAATGTGTTAAATCACAAAGCTGCATTTTCTCTTATGGTGGTGGTTTGGTTCTGGGCTCACTTTGCTTAATATTGCTCGTGCCCCAGTTAGTGACGTCACAGCAGGTGTTTTCCACTGGTCGTCAACGTCAGGACACCTGCAAGTGCAATGCTCTGCCTTATGTGATTTAATGTCCTTTAAATGACAAAATGATGTAGTTTCTGTTGCTGATTATTTAATGTTAATGTCCCTTCATAACTGTCCTGTTGATGTATGGCAGAACATATTGAAAAAGGTACCATACATATTAAGGTCCAGTGTGGAAGACTGAGGGGGGTTTAGGAGGATCTAACTGCAGAAGAAAATATGCACAAGTATGTCTCCAGTAGTGA
>JAPQRQ010000005.1:31741223-31761223 GCA_037367365.1 Apogon talboti | reverse complement strand
AGTCCATATGTTAACAGCAGCTTGAAGGAATGGTAGAAAGTAGTTTAAGATATTTAGTTTTGGAAAAAATGTGGTGGGATATTAAAGTCTATTACCATTCATCCTATCAGGAACAAAATCATCTTTACAATTTCATAGTGACTGAATGTGAGAAATTTCAAAGCGATCCATCAAATAGAGAGACATGTATCACTGTCCAAATGACTGACCACTAAAGCCCTGTTAATAAAACATACTAAATAGTACTAAATATGGAATACATCTGCTTCTGTCTGAGGTACTAAATGAATGGCAAAAACCTCAAGAGAGAACATCTGCAATGTCAATGCAATATTCTATCCATATGAAACTATACTGCGCATGCAATCCCTGTCTTACTACCCCACTGTTAAAACTCTATTGCAGAGAAAAAGACAAAACTACAACAAAATCAGCGGTCTAGTTTCCTTTTTTATTTTTTACTTTTTATTCCCACAAACTCACTTTCCTTTCTATGGTCAGGGTCATTTTTGAAATGATGAAAATGAAAGTTGTTGTTTTTTCACAGCAATATGAAGTAATCTTCTTCTGATGCTAACTTCTGTAAATAAGAATTTATTGGCATAAGTTTTAGCTGGGAAAAAGTTTTAGTAGGGGTTGATTGAAGAAAAGTTAATGCATTGATCCCCCTCCATATTTCTATGGTATTGCTCCACCAATATTTTTTAGAATAATAAAATGATTAGTTAAAGATGCATTTTCAAAAACAGTTTTACACAATTGCTATGACCATCTGACTATGATTACCATACACAATACTAATACTGTAGTTGTGGGAACTTGCCTTACTCTAAATCGATTGCATTAAGAGATTTAGTAATAGAAAACATCTATAAAATGCAAACCAAATGTACCTTAACACTTGATGCTTCACCCACAGTAACAAGACACATCTGACCAAGGCATTTCTTATTTGACCTCAGCAGTGTTACAAAAATGTGCTGTCAAACACATAAATGCTTGGTATGCTAATCACCTCAGGTAACACCTGCACATGTGTGTGACAGTCTCATTTCTGGGCTCTTTTGGTGTTTTGCAGCACTGGACATGAGCTGCTATTAGAGGGAAATGACCAGGCATTAGGCTGAAGCCTTTCATTATGACTCATAACTTTATGACAGATGAATTACTGCTTCTTTTTTTTTTTTAATGTTGTGCAAGACAAGCTCCTGGATATCTCCAATGACGCATCCCAGTGTACTTCTGTTCTAAACTCTCGTTTTTAGACAGAAGGCTTCATGAGTTTCCCCTTTGCTGCAACAGACATGTAAGGTTTCCATTCTGTCACAACTACCATAGCAACAAAGGTTTTGTGTCTTCATCATGAGTGAGTGTGCTCATGCCATCAACCCCTGAGCAGGAATTATTCAGTCAGTTGCCAAACACCATCAAGTTGCTTAACTCACGGCCCACTCTGCTCTAATCAAAAATCAAGCTAATACAACCTATAGGTAACCAGTCTTGCCAAAAGCAAAGTCACACGCTCTAATATTTCTTTGGACTGCCTTTAGTTTTGATTGTAGCAAGCAATCACTGTGACAATGTTTTGATAAGTATATGCAATGTCACAACATTCATTTCAACCCAGATCTGCATTAGTTTTCAGCCAAGATCTAGTGATGAGGGGCAAGTTGGACCACTGTGTATACTGTAGTCTTTTCCATTACATCCCAAAGATTCTCAGTGGGGTTCAGGTCTGCATTCAGTGGCAGCCAGTACATGTGTGAAAATTATGTCTTACGCTTCCTGAACCACTCTTTCACAACTGGACCCTGATGAAAATACTGGTCATTTACTAGATTTGGGTTCAGCTGACCTCATTTTAAGGACACATAACGTTACTGAAGCTAGTCTTGACAAACTGAACTCCAGATCATAACACTGTCCCCACAGGCTTGCACTGTTAGCACTAGGAATAATGAGTAATCACTTCATCTGCCTCTCTCCTCACCCTGATGCATCCGTCACCTGAAACAGGGTCAATCTGTACTCATAGACCACATAACCGTTTTCCATTCTGGTCTTTATGCTCCCTAGTAAACTGATGGGAATCTACTCATTGTATCGGTTAGCTAGAAATAACTTACTGCCAGTTGAAACATACTAATCACTGAAGTAATTATCCAGTGAAAGATTTTAATGTAATTGCTTAGATGAATCCAAGTGTGGACATTTTTGGCCAAGCCGTGTATATCATCACTGTCACAATTCCTTCCAAGTCTCAATCTGGACTCATCAGACAACATGACCTTTTTCCATTGCTCCACCGCTCCACACAAGGCTACACAGCTGTTTAGTCCCAATCCCTTGAGTTCTCTTCAGATGGTGTGTGTGGAAATGCTCTTACTTCCACTATTAACATAGTGTGAGACCTGATGTTGATATTTTATTATATAATTTCACCAAATGTTTCAGTGACCTTTGATCACAGCCATTTAAGATTTTTTGTCTGACCAGATTTTGTACTCTAAGATAATGGTTCACCACTATCCTCACAGGTTTAACAGATTTAACGCAGTTTTAGTAGTTACAGCCATGTCCTTGGCTGTTTTCTTTACTTGATGCAAGACAATACTTTGACCCTTCTGAAACAGAGCGGGCTTTTCCAAGACCATGGAATATGTCTTCTGACATGGCTGTTTAAGAAATGCAGCAATTATAGTTAAATAACTTGTTACCAGCTGAAACAATAATCACTGCCTTCCAATGGACGGCCTATTATTATTTACTCAGTTTTTGGCTAGGCTATTTATATTAAGGCACTGAGTTTTAGGTTGTTCTGTCTTATTTATCTTTTAGGGTGATAAATAAAAAGTTTTCTGAAACTGTAAATCTACTTGCTATCCCAATAGAGACCCAAGATGTAACAGGAGATCTGTGTAATATAGCCACTTTTAAAGCTAATTACACATTAGAGTCTTCCATAGTCTTAAATAGCTGAAATGTCCTTTTTTTTTATTGCGTTAGCTATAAGGAAATCCACAAATCTAAACCAGCAAGGCTTCTTTCAGTCTCACTACTCCCTTACATTGTTTGTAGTTATTTTTAAGTCATTTCACTGCATGCCTTTTGCTGACGTAACCCTGTAACATTCAGGTGAAACCATGACTTGTGTTTCTACAGTAGTACTGCCCGTTCAACATTTCACACCTCATTCATCATCCACAAACAACCAAACCAAACCTGGTTTATCTGGGGCTTTAAAATATCCAAGGTGGATTAAGGGAACAGAGATGACAAGTGCACTGTTATCTATATTCTGACATCATGTGAAAAAACAGCAGCTTTAAGTCTTAAGGTGGCTTTAATATCTCCCATAAACTGTGTACTTTACTGATATCTGAAAGCCCACAACCGCTTCTTTTTAAAAATAACTTTGTGAATCATCTTTCATGACAGAGGGGTTTTATGTAAACATACTCCCACACAAGGTGCAAAAAGTCAACTTTGTGCTTCCACTCATTCATCAGCTCGCTCAGTGTGGATTCACTGACATTTATCAGGGTCAACAGATTATCAATCATCGAGGAGACTGATAACTGGTATTTAGAAGCAACACAAATTTGCACTCAAAATGAACATATTAGTATCAAACTAATTTTTGCAGGAATATCTTTACGCCGACTGTCAAATCAAATATAGTAGTAAAGTTTGACTAATTTCAACTGCCAGTTTTCACACTGAACTGGAGGGAGTAAATAATAAAGTGAAAAAAGTGAATGTTCTTTTCTCATTTTAGTGTTACTAGGATATTTCAGACAGTGCTTTGGGCAGGAGTAGAGATTACAGAGCAGTTCATTTTTAAATGTATTCATTTCATCATATCAGATTAAAGAATACTGATACAAATACTGTTAAAAATGATAAATATCAGATCCGTAGTTGACCATAATTAGTAAGTGGTCTATCCCTAATACTGAGATAAAGACTAATGATCAGCTTTACTGTGTCAGAAGTGTGTGCAGCACTCACAGAGATGTCCTTCTGCACTTTCTCATATGACAGCGTAACAGTGGAGCTGCATTTCGGAGGAGTCGGCGTCAGACTGAAGGTGTAAGTGATGGAGCTCTCAGTCCCGGTCAGTGCCTGGTGCAGGTCCTGGATGTACCTCTTCAGCTGCATCTCCAGCTCCTCTGCTTCGCCACATAATGTTGCCTCGCTCACTGCGCAGAGAGAAAATCCTCACAGTCAGTTGCTGTATCACAATTATTATATAAATGCTTGATCATACTTGTTTGAGTTAACTGCAATTGTTTGGCATAATTGTCATAATGGTCTTTATTCACCTGTATAAAAAAAGCTTGTTCAAACTTAAAAAATTACCAGATTTCCATCACAATTTTAGGTTTAACTGGTGCACTTTTAATGACGCCATCCTCGTGCATCCCTTCATCTCAAGATGCTTGACTTCAAATGGTATGTTTCACTCATTAATTGCTAAAATATTTCACTACTGAGATTTTACATAACTTATGTCAAATCTGTCTTCTGCAATTTTGTTTTCAAAGCCTCAAAGTAAAATAGTAATGTATTTATATGTTCCAGAGGTCAATACCCTCGTCTTTATTAGGTGACCTGCATGTATACAGGTACTGTTTGGCTTAAGTGATACTAGCAGCATAAAATGAACACAAAAAAGACAATTAAATCCTTAATCATAATTATCTACAGGACAGTGAATGGTTAACTAAAATGTCATTATGGTAAGAACCTTAGCAGTCAGATAATACAGCAGAGGAGAATAATTAAACATAGAAATGCAAAGCCATAACAGCTCATGCCAAAGTGTTTCATCACTGTGTTGAATCTAACTTGTGAGTATTCAGGTTGTTACAGGAGAAGAAGTACTGCAGAACCTGAAGGGTGAAACTCATAAATTTTCCAGTGGGTGCAGCTGAGAAGGTCAACAACGGTACAATCATAAACATGCAGAGGTGAAGGGAGAAGGGTGTGTGTGGTCAAAGAGGTGAAAGTGTCCAAGTGTCAGGCGAGCAGTAATCTGTCAGGTCAAACATGTAAAATGAGGTGACCCTGGGTGAGATTTCACCTTCTCCTCTCCAAGCGTCTTGTCCGTCAGTCAGCAGCAACTGGAACCCTGAACCCAAGTCCTGCCCTTTCCAGTCCACCCGCAGGAAGTAGGAAGAATCTGAAGAGACGTGGATTTCACGCACTGAGACGTGCATCCCTGCAGACACCTACGGAAAAATTCAGCAATATTAAAGTCTGACGATTTCCTTATCAATTTCTTTTTTTTTTTCAATACTAATAATATTTTGGTTTATAGAATGACCCAAAGTTTCCCCCAACCAACATGATATTTTCAGAATGTAACATCCAAAACATGGAAGACAAGTGGTAGCAATTCTTATATTCAAGGAGCAAAAATCTGCAAATGTTTATCTTCGCTTAACACACATCATTTTAAGCTTTAAGTGTTATAGCTCTTAAAACAAGCAAATCAACTAATCAATGAATCAATCAACTGATTAATTATTGGGAAAATTAAAGCAGGAGCCAAAATCAGGGGTAAAAGATGCCAGATTTGAGAATACACATATTCCAGCCACAGGTCTCTCCTGTCAGTCCAAATCAAAAGACTAAATGACCTTACATTGTTTCACAAGCTATGGGAAAGTGAAGCCACTTTTCCAGGAGACAATTCCAGGTCCGATCTGACCAAAACTGATCAACAATTGGTAAAAATAGCTCTCAGTATCACAGCTGACCCTCCTGCTTGTCTGAAAATGCCTGTGACTGGTCAAAATATGGGTGTCAGTCACAGGGTAGATTTCTATAACTCATAAACACAGGCTAGAAGAAGATACAGAAGTTTCCTCTCAGACCACTTGAATTAAAATATGCTGAAAGGTAATTATAGCCAATGACAGAAGTCAGAGCTTTAAGTTTGTTTTTTTGTTAGTTTGTACACATGTTTAATTTGTTGGGAAAAATTGTAAATGTAGACACTGAAAATTAAAAAAATGAAGGTATTAAAGAAAGGTATTCACATTTTTTCAAATTATACAATGTGTAATGGAAACATCACAGACCATGCCAGTGGACACAAATGAAAAGACAACATTTTTCAAAATGTCTCTCATGTTACATATGGGAGCACTGACAGTACACACTCTTTATGTCAAGTCTTTATCTCTCTTTATCTCTCTATATTTGCATAACAGAAGTATATTAAAAACAGTAGTACATTTAATAAGAACCAAAATTATTGACACATATTCATGAAAATGTTTGTATCTCCTAATCAATGGTGGTAAAATGCTTTCAGCAGTCTCAGGACTACTGTGTAAAGAATGGAACAGAGACTTAAGGTCCATCTATACTTTCATATGTCATTCATCCACTTCTTCATTACATCCAGTAACACTATAACTGACTAACTCCATGCACTGAGGAAGACCAGAAGAAAAAAATCAAGCTGTATATAATCTCATATTGCCTAGCCTAAAATGGGGTTAAGGTTAATAAATAACTTAGACCTATTAGATGGTAAAACTAAAGTAATTAACTTACTGTATAAGAATCTGAATTAGATTTGTGTTTTACTTCATGTACTGGGGTTACTCTGTGTTAAAATGCCACATGTACTGTTTGTGAAACAAGAATCAGCCAGTACAACAGTGAGATGTTAGTTCATTACAGACAAAATGCAGCTTATTATTATTCGGCAAAAGAAGTCATTATTCAAGAAACATCAGTGTCATTGGTGTCTGGAGAACAACATGGGCACCAAATTAAAGGGCATGTCCATAAGAGTAATGGCATTAACACCTGTGAAACATATTAACATTAAACTGAAAAGAGTATTGGTTAAATCTTTTTCAGATAAATTGAAAGACATTATAAATGGCATCTTTTCTCATTTCTTTTTACAGACGCTGCTTCTGATGAACTTAAATATTAAAAACACAGGGTTTTCAAAAGCTTGTGAGTCCTAATAGCTGGAGGTGCGTCAAGCCTGGTAGAGACCTGTCATAATTCCCACAGCTGTTCTTACATCATTTTCCTGGCATCTGTCGCAGCATGCTGTTCACGTGCTGAGCCCTAACTCCCCTTACCGCGACCAACCGTCCAGCTTAATAACCTCTGACAAAAAACAAAAAAAACAAAAAACAATCCCTGAATGTGGATCTGTTTTACAGCAGCTACACTGACATGCTGTAAATTTATCTTTGCAAACCTTTTAGCAGGAATCGCTGGGGGCCGAGCTTTTGTTAAAAAGAGAATGGAAGCCATGTTTAACGTTCACAGGCAAAATAAATCTGTAAACCATCAGAGACCCCATAAGGCTTGGCCGGGGGTAACCCACAGCCTCCACAGGAGGAAACACACAAAGCCTGTCTGTTGTCAACTGTTCTCGGTTACAAGAAATCCTGCTGCCTGACAGTGGATGATTCAAGCCCATGACTAGAATCGTTATAACTAGGGATGGGCATTTTAACTAATTAAGTCAAATAACCAATCCAGTTTAAATCAATTAATCATGAAATCCAATCCATTGCCCTCCACCCAAACAACAACAACGACAACAACAACAACAACAACAACAATAATAATAATAATAATAATAATAATAAACTGACTAGTGAAAGAGTGGGTGAACCTACATTTTACTCTTTAAAATACTTTTTCAAACTTTACTGAACTTATGCTCAGACAGAAAGAGTGCCATAAACATTAGTTCCATGTAGGGCTGGGCAATATATTGAATTAATTATATTGAATATATTGATATGATCTCAAGATAAATCCTCCTGAGAGATTTCTTGCTGAAAAAAAAAACAAAAACAAAAACCAATGTAATCAGTTTGCTGTTTGTA
This sequence comes from Apogon talboti, assembly GCA_037367365.1. Taxonomy (NCBI): domain Eukaryota; kingdom Metazoa; phylum Chordata; class Actinopteri; order Kurtiformes; family Apogonidae; genus Apogon; species Apogon talboti. The sequence continues at coordinate 31,753,346 of JAPQRQ010000005.1, read as the reverse complement.
ATCAGTTCATGTAGCCACAAAACAATTGATTAAAATCATAAATTGTCCATAAAATTGAAAACAATCATGGTTTAAGTTTTTCCCATTAGGTTTGGCCCTAACTTCTTCAAACTAATCAACTCATCATTCATGCATATCTCTAGTTATGAGTAATAGACCCATGGATTATTCAATTAAGTAATTCTTGCTTCAAAAAACTTATGTTTTCTTCATTGAATAACAAAGGCATCACCTTTCAAATAAATTGCAGAACGCTGTTCATAGTTGTGACATTTTTTCAAAGAAATCGGTAATTTACTGAACACAGAAAAGTTCATCATGAGAAAAAGAAAAATCAGTGACTTACTTTTTATCAGCTGCAACACTAACAAGTGATAGCTACAAATACATATTTGGAAACCATTGATAAGATATAAATCATATTACTGAGAATTTTTCTGTTACTAAGTATTATGTTGCATTGTCTCTTGAAATTTGATGCTAATGGACTCATTGTTTTATTGTTTTGAAAATATGACTGTTACTTAATGATTATTATCAATAGGGATGTGCATTACCAACCAAGAAATGGGTGAACCACAAGTATATCACTTTTAACACTTTTTTCAGAGTTTACTTAGCATATGTTGCTTCTCTGTGAAGCAAAACATTAATCACTAACCATCCCCACCCCAAATAAAAAAAATGTCCACTATATAAGTTACTGTTTTGACTAATCAACTATAATCGCTTTTCATCCACATCCCTAATTTACAGCAACATAAGCACCCCATCTATTCTACCACTGTTTAGCAGACATTTAACTGCACAAACTAGTTTGGATTTTGGATATATAACTGTTAATGAAATATTCTGGACACTATTTTTAAATTGTATTTTTGTCCTCTTTTTAGTACTGTGAACCTCATCTTCCAATGTGCCGATGCTGAGTGGCTGGGGCTTTTTTTGTTGTAGCTATTTGAAGTCCACAGAATGAACATGACATCAAGTCAAATCTAACACAATCTTTACTGTTTCATAAGGCACTCTTACATGTTCACTGCGCAAAGAAATGAATACAGCTCATGCTAAAGAGAGGTGTGTTGTGTAATTGTTAAACACTGGCTGTTGTTTAGTACTATTTGGTCATATAATGGCCAAAGTGAACAGGGTTGTTGTAAATGATTACTCCAGCATCATGCAACCATATTATCAGAGCCGGGTGAGCACTGTAATGCACCCACACAGAGCCTCTTATTATTGGTCTAAGTACAGAGTGAAACTGTGAAACTCATACCTCACTTAGCTGTATACTAATGACCAACCACTGCCGCATGCTTCCAACACAGCAAGCCACATGTTTAAGCAGAGCACAACAGCAGCCTTTTCTTTAACAACATCCTTTTAACACCTGCTTCAGGGTAAATATATGCACAGTCAGAGAAACTTCTCATTTGAAAATTAGATGCTGGAAAGTGTAATTCTGCACAGAGAGAAACAATTCCTCATCTTCGACTATTCAATTTCCAGATGTTTAATGAAGTTCGGTGCGACTTTCTTTCCGTGAACAGTGTCCAGTGAAACCTCATATGAAAACAGAAACAGGAAAATATTGCTCTCGTCCAGTATTACATAAACAATCTTAATATAGCTAGCTAGAGCTGCAGCTCAGCACTCAGCTGCATTCACTAGGGTGTGTTTGTAAACACTGTCACTAAAGGCTCGACTTGTGGTCAGACACGCGAAGAAAATATATTTACACTCCGAAAAGTTATATTTAACTTTTTAGCTCACCTAATATGAGACCACGTGTGTCCCGTGTGCTGCTTTGAGCCAGAAAAGCGTATGTTTGGGCAGATGTGTGACAAATCCGACACAGTGTTACCGGGAAGTTGAAACTACGTCATCAGTGAGCGACAGAACTGAACAGCTGACCAAGTGTGTGGTGTGTCAAAGCCGGGCTTTCTTTCTTTCTTTCTTTCTTTCTTTCTTTCTTTCTTTCTTTCTTTCTTTCTCAAAACAGCTCATAGTCATGCATTCTCATTTATTTATCTAGGAATATTCCATAGAATTATCTCTTTCTTTCTTTCTTTCTTTCTTTCTCAAAACAGCTCATAGTCATGCATTCTCATTTATATATCTTGGAATATTCCATAGAATTATCTCTTTCTTTCTTTCTTTCTTTCTTTCTTTCTTTCTTTTTCAAAACAGCTCATAGTCATGCATTCTCATTTATTTATCTTGGAATATTCCATAGAAATATAAGATAAGAGATCTCCTCTTCCACCAAGTCCTGGTCAAAATGGAAGTGATTCCTTTACATCATCTAATATTGCTTTTATTTGCTTAATACCCAACACTATTTACCTTCAGACAGTGTTGCAGCTTCTGGATGCACCTTGCCATGAGGTAGGGTCACAGTTGTTCTAAAAAGCCATCTTTTTCTTGTCATAGCAACGCAATAAAAAATCCTTTCATTTTCATGTAACCACAGCTAAAATTATCAAGCTTCCGTACCGTGATGTTGTATGTTCATGTATGTACTGTGTATATCTACGTACTTCTATATGTATATTCATATCGCAACAAATTGGCCTTTTTGAAACTGAGCTCCCCTTTTTAGTCTATAGCGTTCATGTCCATGCACTTTCACATCTGTTTGGAGCCACTCATCTGCAGAGGAAGCATGTTACAACAAAAATTAATAACCTTAACTCTGTCCTTGTCTCTCAGTGATGTTTTGCCTTCCTTAAGAGGCTAAGGCAACAAGCTGTGTGCCACATGTTCTTAAGGGGGAAATGAAGGGATTACCTGAAGACCATGATTTGAGTTCTGCAAACAGTCACTCTGTAAAGCAAGAATAATTGCTTTAAGAGATTGACTGGGCATTAAAATTCATTCTGTGCAGAAAATACACACATAAAGGGGCCCATATCAACTGTTTTTCTACAGGGATTTGCAGTATGTAACTATGTATGTGTATTTGTGGAGAATTTGAGTACTACATGCATGATTGTGCACATCAGAGAAGTTCACATATATATGTCACTCTCCCAGGTGGCCTTTAAGCGCATGATCGCATGTTTGCATGTGCTGTGAGGGCATATTACATTTCTGTGAGAAAATCTCTGACTGGTTTATAAAAACAATGCTGACATCACTCAGTGTATAGATTTCTATGTATTACAACCTGGCAAACCTTTAGAGTAGTACAGTAAAAGCCCAAGACTTTTATACAAACATGAGATCTGTATATATTCATGTTTGTGCGGAATTCTTTGCAGGAAGTTCAGTGTGTCTCCAGTACAGACATTAAGACATCAGGAAGTGTCTGACCTGCATCCTCTGGTCCATTTTGGCTCTCAAAGCCGCAGTGGACCTCTGTGATTTCTTTATTACTTGGCTGCATTTTAACCTGAGGTGAAAAAGGCTTGTTTCCTCCATCATGAAATCAAAGAGAAAAAAGAGCCTTTACTTTCTTATTGTGTTGGCTTATCGTGTTTCCTTTTGTGTTTGTTTAAGTGACCCTAACAACAATAATTTCCTGTTTATCTGTTTGGATTTATCATTAAGTGGTTCCTTCAATTCTGGGTACTGCCAAAGTAAACCAGTTTTGATCTCAGTAAGTTTTTATTATCAAATTGTGTTTTTCAGGGAGCAGGGCTCAAATGAAAAAGTGGTGTCTCATACTTTTATGCACCACTCAGAATCTCCACAAATACTGAAATAAGAATCTAATGACAGATGATACTGATTGCTAAACACTCAAATCTGATTAAATCCTGCCTGTCTCATGTCCAGAGGGGTCAATATCAAAGTGGTAAATGTTTTCAGATGCTTTAAAAGCACATGCATGACTTTGGGTCATTTTAATGGACGTGTCCATTCTATGAGAGGTTCAGTATTTTAGCTCACATGTTGATTGGTTGATTTAATCATACAGTATATTTTCACACGAGTGAATGGACAATAGTGGAGACAAAAATGGAGCTTCACCAAGAGCAGATGCAAATCCTGCAGCTGAAGACTTGATTCCAAATAAATGCAGATGTTGTTCTGCTACTACTTGATAGGATTTTGGTCAGTGATTGCTTTTAGTCGAGTGATGTGTTTTCAGCTTTTCCCACAGTGGTAGGTCCCAAGTGAAGAAAAGTGAAATGTGCTGTTTCAAAGTATGCTGTACACGTTAAAACCGAATACTTTAGCATTTTTTACATTATTCATGCATTGACACTGAAGATCTCCCGTGTACTTGTCTGTGAGAGCAAACCACTAACTTTTAAACACATGAAGGACCAATACAATACCGTGTACTGTAGTATCTGCATTTAATTACAGTGCAGATAGAGTCAGTTTTGGACATTGTTCATGGTCACAGTGAACACAACCTCCTCCGTTCTGCCAGGGGCCTTATCCAGGCTCAATCAGTTAAACAAATTGGCTTCCAGACGTCTATGTAAACACATCTGTGCTTGTTTTGTTATTGTTGTTATTAGTGTGGGTTGTCAATGTTATTACTGTCCAACATATTCAGTCCTTTATGGCTTTATGTGGTGAGATCAGCCTTTATGTATTTTTGGGAAAGTGGGGCCTTAAAAGAGAGAAATACTTTTATTTCAGCTATACATACAACTCTTATATACAACATATACCAAACATGGCTTATAGTTTGCAGGTTTGTCAGTCTAGTAATGTCGCTGGATCAGATATGCTTAGACAACTTTGCTCTTTATATTGGCTTTGTACGACATCGTTACTCAACATCTGAGTGTGTGTTGTAACTCTCATGAGTATTTCCTTTGCAATGTCAGTGGTTTCCCACTATTAAATTGTGCTGAATGACAGCTAGTCTGTGTCTGGTGAGATATTTATATGCTGGCTTTTAATATGCCTGAGACGATCCATAAAAAGTCTTTGTATTTAGACAGAAGATGCAATGCAATGCAGCAGCAGCATAGAATAAAAGGTTTATTCACAGCCTTACTGTACAGGCTGGTTTTGATCGTGGCAGACCTCTGAGAGCCTGGTGATAAAAAAAGTTCAACAAACCAGAGCTTTCTGAAGGGCCTGGGTCATTTATTTAGATTGGCAAAGTGAGAACATGGATCTGGCCTCAGCTTGGTTATGTACTGTATATGCTGTGGGTGTTGATGTGAAGACCAGGGAACACTGTATCTGATCAGTTAAATGTGTAACTCTCTGGGGGTTTAGCACAGCCAACACATTTACTCATAGTCATTTGATCTATTTTGACCAATTAAGTCTTGTGACCACACTATCAAGATACAGTATGTTCAGAGCAGATAGAAACAAAAACATTTTGAAGCTCACTTGCCTTCATGCTCAGTGCAAACATGCGGCATTATAAATTTGCTGAACATGACCGAAAAAGAACCCTAAGTTCAATCAGATGTGTTGACTATCCATCTGTTGTAATCTGTCCATGCAGTTCATTCACTAGCAGTTATGGCCAAAATATGTTTTGTGTGGGTACAACAAGCTTGACCTTTGACCTGTGGCCACAACAATCTTGTCAGTTCATGCGTGAATCCAACATATATGCCAAGTTTGAAGAAAGGTCACTGTGACCTTGACCTTTGTCCTTTGGCCACCCAAATCTTTCCAGTTCATTCTTGAATGCAAGTGATATTTATGCCATATTTGAGGACATTCTGAAAATTGTGTAGCAGCCAGAGTCTGATTAATGACAGTATTAGAAGGTCGTGTCTCCCTGTGTTTTCCTGTGATGTGCCAAAGTTAAGACCTCACTCTCAGAGAATACAAGTTCATCGTTCACATGAGAACTCTGTACCAACCAGTGGGTGCACCTTATGTTTTATATATTCTACTGCCCATGTATGACAAGTAGATATTGAGCTGTGGAGACCTCGTATGGTACAGTCAAAGCTCTGTAGAGTAAAGTGTCAGTGTGAAAGCTGCCATTTCAGTGTATATGGACTGTCTGATCTGTGCTAAGCTATCTGGACCTCCACGCTAACTGCCAGCCTGCCACTAACCTTCTCCACTCGCATCCATCCCATGTTATAATTGTTCCAGAGATGTCATTTTTCATATTTGATCTTTTACATGTTTTCAAATGGAATTGATCAACCAATGGACAAACCTTCTTATAGAGCAATGTTCCTCGACATATTGAAATCCAACACAAAGAGGTTATGGTTTTCACCCTGAGCAAATAATTTACATAATTTTGACTCAAATGTTGACCAATTTTGGGGATGTAAATTAAAAATGCATTCATTGTGATCACAGGATCACACATACCAAAAGGCACATGATACACGATATGACACAATACCTCTGTAAGTAAATATTAGTTTGGTAAGAACAATATAATTGTCACTGTTTGGAATCATGGCCCATGTTATTAAAAAAATATGCCTGGGTTGAAACAATGCTCTTCTAAATGTTGCGGTCTTCAAATGAATCAACCAGTATTTATTTATTCATGGAAAAAGTTAGTTAGTGGCAAAGTATTTCGCCATTGCGTATCATGCCCTGACCTTATTTAGTCCAGAGGACCCACTCAGAGTCTTAAGAACTTCACGGGACCCACCAGATAAACAGAAACATGTTTCCCAATGGCCTCTAGCATCACCAGAGGGCCTGAGCAGACAGTGCAGTCTTATTAGCTCCAATAGACTTGTACCAGAGTCAAACAGGGCTTTTGGTTTCTGATCTCCTCTCCTCCGTCATTAACTATAACCCTTCACTTTCATCTCTCCCTCCTCTGTACTACTCAGGGATCCTTCCTTCCGCTTGTCTTTAGCATTGCCCACTCCTAATAGCCTCAAGCGGACATATGTGCATGGATGTGTACATGACGCATGCAAACCCGCACACATGCAGTCAAGCACTTGAGGCTAAAACCTGCAGTAATGACTTCCAGCTCAATCTTTAGGTAACAAGCATTTCCTGGTAGATGTGTTTGCCTGAGGACAACTCTTGACCAACTTACTATCACTCGATCTCTCAAACACACACTCTTGTCTGTGTCACTACATATTTCTAACACAGTTTGACGTGTTGCCCTTATGTTTCCTGACAATCTGAGGAACCCATTCAATTACACTGAAATTCAGAACAACCTGGACGTTATCTGAGCGCAACACCACTACCTGATTGTCCTAACATAAGTCAGTTCTAGTGAAACTGACGAGTTTGGCTTGTATGTTCAGCCACAACTCTTGTCTTGAAATTACTGAGGTTAAAGGAAGACAAAAGATGGGTTTGTCCCTTTAGAACTAACTGTCACCAAAGCTAAAATCTGACACCAATGTTGGAATATGACAATCTCTCCAGCGCTGCATTTTGCACTTTACAGCATTCAAATGACCATAACTCCGCTATCCACAAAATTCAGATGGCACTGGAAAGCTGAGATCCTGAGCTTTACAACACTATATAACAATTTACTGCAGCAATGTGGGACTCTATGGAACTGTTTCAGAGACTTCCACACAGGCTAAAAAAATTCCGGGAAATAACAAAAAATAATGTTCAAGACCAAAAAGCATGTTTGAACAGATGTAAAATAGTTGAAAGTTTATTTCTGTACTCTCAAAAAATGTCAGTATTGACATTTACAGTTGTTTCTGATAATAAATATGCTAAAAACTTCAAGTTTTTTTTTTCCCTTTTTTACTAAAACACACTGTTTTAATCATTTGTTATTTATAATAATGACAATTAATGGCCAGATATTGAAAGTTAAGTTCTTCCTGAAAACAAAGGTGCAAAAGAATTGGCAAAAAAGACATTTTCTGACACTGTTATTGCAAAGAAAACATGAAGACACCTAGGCGGCCTGTTATAATGGCAGTCTTAAAAGGGTTAAAGATTCAGTACTGCTAAAGATTCAATACTGCTAATGAACAGTAGAATTGAAAAGAGACAAAACTCAGTACATTTGGTTAAGTTGGTGCTAAATTGTCATTTATAAATACTGCACAATGTGTGATAATGTTTAGCATAGTATTGGCAGTAAAAAGTTGGCTGATGTAGCTGCTTAGATTAGAATTCAGCTGTAGGGTTTATGTTGCACTGTCTGGAACATGGCACACACACAAATTTCTGTATTGGGAGATTTTTGGTTACACAAGTCACATGACACAAAAGTGAAAAGATATCTTATAGATAATCACTGCAAAAATAATGGCTGTAAAGTGTTACATACAATATTCTGCAAAATAGAAGAAGGCTAAGTTATTGTGCTGCCATTTATGTGGGTGTTTTTCCTGAGTCAGAAATTCATCAATTAAGTTATAAAATTAGCAAGAGTCACACCATTTTTTTTACTTTAGCATTCTGACCGCATGGATTTGGATTCAGTAAAAATGATGTTGGCTGGAGACCTGAAGAATGAAGCTTTTGTCATCGTTGTGTAATGTTAATCAATCCTCAGTATCCTGCTGTGCTGGCTTTCACTTGTTTGTTTTCTTGCTTTGTTTCTGTATTTGTTTTGTGTTTTCTCTTATGTTTTATTTATTTGAACCATTTTATGAATCAAAGTGACATGTGCGAATGGTTAAGGAGGTTGAGATGTTCATTGGCTTCCATAATTTGCGGTTTTCAAAAAAGAATCTTGTGAAGTGGAAGGGACTGCAGCTTGAGTTGTCTATAAAATGCACTGTAAGTTTAGGTGCACTGTAGTAGGTGGTAGAATATATAGTTTTTATTGTTCATAAAACTGACTTAACCCATAAAGACCCAATGCTTCTTTTGATGCAGGTCCAAAATAGTTCTTTCTCTATATCTAACTTTTCTTAATTGATTGATCACCATTTACAATAATGTTATCCTATGCATTTTGTGGTTTTTCAGTGAAAATCAGGTATTTTACCCATATTTAATTTACTGATCATGTAGATGTTCATAAAAGCTCAGATTAAAGTTGAGGAATATTATATCAGAAACAGAGAAAACTCAAGAAAAGGTGATTTTTTTCAAGTGAAGATGTCAATAACTGACCATAAAAACAAGCATCTACACCCACTGTCATTGATCCAACTCCATGGGTTTTACTGGTGAATCAATGTTGTAGAAGATGACAGTGTTTCCATGTTCACTACAGAGCCTCTGAACGTCCAAATGGGTCATATCTGATGATCATGAAAAGATGACAAATTGCATTTTACACCAACTATTTACATATATTGATAGGATTAATGGATCAACAGGTATTAAACATTTTGGATCAGTAGGTGGTTTTGGTTGCCAGTGTCTGTCTGGGTCTTAATGGGTTAATATCAAAATGTTTTAATAAGGCTATACTGTGAGTTGTAGTTGTTTCATTTTACAGAAAAAGTCTTTATTAAATGTCAACTTAACTGAAGAATTTCCCAACAGTTCCAAGCAGAGAGTTTAGCGAGGGCATTTAGGTTAATCAACTTGTGATGTTTCTGTGAAGTTTTTCTACATCAGCAGAAAAGTACAGGACTCCCTCATAGTTCTTTCTCTCCTCTGCTGGCTCTTGTCAACCCATCCCTCACAGTGTGGGGCCTTTGGACAGAGTCCATAAATGTAGGCAGTGAAGTTTTTTAGACCTGGCCTACTTTTGAAGGCAGGGGCACTCAATGGGGCAGCACAAAGGCCCAAGAACATCAGACAGATTATAGGTATTTACTGTTAAAGGCGCCTTGATGAACTGCTGTCACTGAGCCCAGACGTTTTATCAGTGTCCCTGTTTGGGGAGATTACTGTAGCATGGAATGAATCTGCATCCAGTCCAGCTAAAGCAATAACCCGTGGAGGTGCTTCTTGTTTTGATTTGGTGTGTGATGAGCTAACACAGCCAATGAGCTTTGTAATATATGCCAGGAAATTAAATGTAGAGGGAATGTTTTGTATCTGTAAATGTTGCTGTAAATTGAAGTATTACATGAATTGTAAAAGATGATCACATGTCTCACCTGTAAGGACGTATGGTGTGTTTGCACAAGCTCAGAGGGTAGAACGAGATAAAAAGTGGATATTGTGCAATCTGATGATAGAAAGACAATAGTTGGAGTAAAGACCCCCTCTTAGCTTCCCTTAAATTGGAACCAGGAGACATGAGTGAATGAACCCTCTGTGCTTTTGTTTTCAGGCACATACACATGTATCAATGCATGGACACACACACGTGCAATCCCCACTTGTGGATGAAACGTTTGGGTAAATTGTGTAATCAGCCTCAGTGAGCTGTGAGCTGGCAGGGTACGGCGGTCTGGCCCAGCTCCTGATCACCATGGACCGCACTTTCACTTCGCCTCCATGAGAACGCATCAGGCTCTGTGGAAACCAGGCATGGGGGCGGGGGTGCTTTTGAGGGGAACCTCCAGGAGCTGTTCAACCCTTTTTTTTTTTTTTTTTTTACTCATTCAAGGAGTCATAGGAGAGAACATAAGCCTTACAAGATTGCACAATGAAACAGCACTGCATGGTTTACAGAATTCATATGCTGTTATACCCCATGAACACAAAGGTTTGTTATATTATAAAATAATATAACAAACCTTTTTTATTGGAAAAAGACATTTTCATGGTGGCTCTTTCAAGACCAATAGGTTGAAAAATGTTATGACCTATGCATTTACATTCATATTACATTAACTAACAATACCACTGTATATTTTCCCTGTTGCTCATAGAATGAATGTGGCATTGATTATTTGGACTTGATGCTGTTACTTGCACTCACTGTTGGATTGTTAAATGCATTTCACTGTCAGAGTATTAGGACACTTTAGAAATGCGTGCGACATTTTTAAAAAGTATGACTCACAGAAGGACTCCACCATCAAACCAGATAAAGCTATGGTTTAAGAAGAGGGAGTGTGGTGTGTAGTACTCCTTCTTGTATGTCACTGCATTATCAACAAACCACAATGACTTCCTTCAAGGAGTCTACATCTATGTTACACTTCTGGTAAACTTTGACAGTGTCAGTGTTTAGTCAGGTTAGTGTTTTGTATTTGTCTGCTGCTGACTGGACAACACTGGTTAGTTTTCAAAGAGCCAAGAAGCTTTTGCATCATCACTGATGCAAGAGCTTTTTTTCATGCTCTCCAGGGGAACACACACACACACACACACATACACACACACACATACAAACACACACACAGGATGATCTCCGCTCTGTGTTCTGGGAAACAAATAGCAGTATCTTCATTGAAAAAATCTGGACTGAGAGAAAAAATAAAAAATTAAGTCTGTTGCTGTGAGTGTGAGAACAGCCGTTTGAGAGTATGTAAGTACTGCTGCCTCTCGGTCTTTAGCTGCTGACTCTGTGTGTTTAATTATTAGTTTATAATGAACTCAGGCAGATCACAACCGTATTGACTGGTCACATAAGGCTTTGGCTGGAGTACTATCTCTTCATCAATTCTCAGATTAAACCCCACTGCAATGAAAACTATAAACAGGCAGCCATATTATCACATTATACCCTCACATCCATGAAGAGGAAATTTATCTTGCAGCCCTGAAACACAACTTAAAGAGAAAAAGATGTCTGTGCTGCCTCCACTGTGCTCATTTTTTCCAGCATAACTCAGTATGAGAACAATAGGCTGTGTCCTCTTCAGTACAATTATCAGGACATAAAATGTTAAACACTGAATCAAATCATTTGTAATTATTTACTGAATTTTCTGCATGTGCATTTGCATTTTCATCGTATTTTTAATCTCATTTCCCATCCCCCAAACCAGGATTACCTTTTTATTTACTGAAATAGAATTAATATAAGTTTGCAATTCCATTTTAGAAACCTTTTCACAAGCAAATATTTGGTGGGTACGAGGCTGTTTAAAGGGTTTATATATAGTATTGATATTCTAAACTCTCAACATCAGGGGGAAGTTACCTACCAGAACACACTTAGAACTACCAAAACCACCAACAAATCAACAAAGTATAAAGATCATTGTATATTGACTTCTGTATTATGATATCATTAAGTTTTCTCCTATAAACAAAAACTCACAGCCTAGTGTCTCTTCACATAAGTAACTGTATCAGCTAGGGTGGCAACTTCCACAACACCAAAAAGGAGGACACGTTGTGGCATTTAGTGAAGACTGAATAATCGCAACATATAGAACTCGAGTGTATTTCCCACTACAATACAGTTTTGTC
>JAPQRQ010000005.1:31720806-31741123 GCA_037367365.1 Apogon talboti | reverse complement strand
ACAGTGATTCACTCTTTATGAGCCGCTCTATGGCCCCCTTTCCTTTGTTACCTACATCTACATCACACCGACTAAGAGTGCAGAATGCATGTAGGTCATCTTTGCTACTTATGGAAATGAGCGCATGTTCTTTTGTCCACTCTGGATAAAATAATATCTTTCTTTTCGGCATAGTGCACTGTTAACGTGATGATATGACATCGCTAGGCTAACACATGGAGGCTTGTTTACTTTTTCAATCAATGATATTAACAAATATTCATGTGACACCACCTTCAGCCAATCAGTGCTTTTGCCAATCTTTTGTTAGACTGAACATCTTAAAGGATTGGACGATATGCTGCATTGTGTTTAAGTGCAACTTCAAAAAGGAGGACAACAACATCCAGCTTGAGACTGCACCAGGTGTTGGACAGGACTTTCAAATTCTGGATTGTCCGGCCTACAGCCGGACGGATGCTCACCCTACATGTCAGTCTTTTGGCCGGAACAGATTGTGCGTGTATTTCTTCAAGGTGGTTAGGGTTAGGGTTAGGGGTTAGGGGTAGGGTTAGGTGTTAGGGGTAGGGTTAGGTGTTAGGGGGTTAGGGTTAGGGGTTAGGTTTTAGGGGTATGGTTAGGGGGTTAGGGGTAGGGTTTAGGATTCGGGGTAGGGTTTAGGATTAGTGGTAGGGTTAAGGTTAGGTGTAGGGTTAGGGTTAGGTTAGGGTTAGGGGTAGAGGTAGGGGTAGGGTTAGGGTTTATGGTTATGGGTAGGGTTAGGGTTATGCTAAGTCCCATCCTATCCTATCCTATCCTATCCTGTGCCATCCTATCTTATCCCATGGCATCCTATACTTTCCTATCCCGTGCTATCCTATCGTATTATATCCCATGCCATCATACCCCATCCTATCCCATCCCATCCCATCCTATCCTAAGTCCCATTCCATCCTGTGCCATCCTATCCTATCCTATTCAATTCCGTGGCATCCTATCCTTTCTTAAGTCGTCCTATTCTATCCTATTGTATCCTGTGCCATCCTATCCTATTCTATCCTGTACCATGCTATTCTATTCTATCCCGTGCCAGCCCTATCCTATTCTATCCCGTGCCATCCTGTCCTATTGTATCCCGTGCCATCCTATCCTATTCTATTCTGTGCCATACTATCCTATCCCGTCCCATCCTATCCAATCCCGTGCCATCCTATCCTATCCTTTACCGTTCCATCCTATCCCGTCCTATCGTATCCTGTGCCATCCTATCCTATGCCATCCTATCCTATTCCATACCATCCTATCCTATCCCGTTCCATCCTCTCCTCTCCTCTCCTCTCCCATACCATTCTTTTCTATCCCGTCCCATCCTGTCCTATCCTATCCCGTCCCCTTCTTTCCTATCCCTTGCCATCCTTTCCTGTCATATCCTATCCTATCCTATCCTATCCTATCTTATCCCATCCCATCACTTCCTATCCTATCCTATCCCGTGCCATCTTATCCTATTCTGTCCTATCCTAAGTCCTGTCCTATCCCATCCTATCCTATCCTATCCTGTCCCATCCCATCCCATCCTATCCTATCCTATCCCATGCCATCCTATCCTATTCTTTCATGTGCCATCCTATCCTATCCTGTGCCATCTTATCTTATCCTATACAAACAAACATCCGGCTTGAGACTGCGCCAGATGCCGGACAGTACCTTCAAATTCTGGAATGTCTGGCCCAAAGCCAGACGGATGGCCACCCTAGTATCAGCTAATAGTTTACATTATAGCTCTGTTTTTAAACAGAAGACAGCCAGAGTAAAACCATAAATCACCTCTGGTTTCTGTTGTCAATACATGCACTAAAGATCTGTTTGGAATCGTCCTAACAATGTCAGAACTGTCCCAGTTTAGTTTGAACTGTGGATCAATAAACAATGAACTTAGCATAGAAGTTACCATCACATAATAACTTTATACCTTCATAAGCCTCATAATCAAACTCAACCGTGTACAAGAAATGATGCCATTTCAGCATCAAATTCCATTCTTTACATTTAAAGCTGTGTCTAGTGGTAAAAACAACAGTGTTGCATTTTATCACTTTCTTTGACTCTAAAAGCTGTTCCTTAGTTGTTGTCATCACATCTCAAGACTTTCTGATACTTTGGTCAAAGGCCATGTGGTGTTAGTTTTCTTCACCATGGGAGACTGACAGAGTGACGCACTTGCCCTCTAGTGGTCAAATAAATCCACTGGCCCGTCCAGTTAAACATAATCCACTTCTTTCTCCGCAACCCAATAATCCTTTGGTGTCTTTTGCACTTCAGAGCTCTTTACTCTAAACAGTCGAATGATAGTTTTTGATATTTTTTCAGTATTTGAATGGAGAATTACTACATATAGCACTTTAAGGGTCACTGAAGCGCATCAGTATGAACACACTCATCAGTCATTCTACAGTCTTATATATGGGTAAAATCAGGCCATTTAATGGTATGGTATTAAGGTCTTGGTATACTGGATGAACTAGAGGCTTTCTCTGATCTGTTCTGATCTGCACTAAAATAATCTCAACAACAATAATGGTGCACACTTTGGTATAGACTCCCCTCAAATGTGTCCATGGTCCAGTTGGTTATAAAGACAACATTAGACTCATGTAATCACATCTTTATCCTCCATGCCATGCTGGTCACTTGCTGTAATTTTCAATACACATTGAAGACACAACCATTTGACTTGCTGCTACAGCCTCGTTTAGACTAGCCATCCCTTTCAGTAACATTCAGAGCAGGGGGATGACAAAAAAAAACCTGTCCTGTGGAAAAGCCTGAATTAATCTACTCCTGCCAAAGTCCACAGTGCCTCCTTGTGGCCATGTGGTCTGAGTAGAGCTGCAAACATATTGTTATGGTTAGATAGTTCAGCCTATATAGTACTTACTGTATATAACACAGAGGATATGTTCCTGTCATGGTTTTCCATAGTGCTTAAACCTGTGCCTGGAGTGTTAGAGCCTATGAAAGTGGACACAGGGTGAACATATTATTCTTAGTATGCTATCTATTCTCTTATTTTGTTAGTACCCATAGATTTTTGGAGACTCACCAATGTTCTCTTATTTTTGCTCTTACTCCAGGTAAAAGAAAATTTTATGAGTGGTTGACTGCACTCTTACCAAGATATAAGAAAAACATCACAACCTAGGAAGTAATCAAACACACAAGGAGACTAAAAATGGTAATGTATTGCAAATCTGGATGCAATTTATCACAAGCTGAAAAAGAAGACAAGAGGTTTGTCCTGAGATATTAAAGAAACATGTTGGTACAACAAAGAAGTAGTGACCCACCTCCTTGGCAAATATAAACAACACATTGTAAGGTAATGAAAATACAATGGCTCTTATTTTTATGTTATTACACAATACAAAGATAAATATTAATTTCCATTTCTCCAACTAGATCCCTAAAAAATCTTTCACACTGAACATAAAGGCTTATGTCCCAGCTTTATGGCACGTCTTACATCATTTAGAGTGCCAGAAAGATTAAGTATGTCCCAATACATAGAATGTCAAACACAGTATGCCAAAAATGTCAGAAATGGCAAATTATAACGTCCACCCTCACAGACATGTAGGCGTGTTCCTAGTGGACACTGAGGGCTGTCCGACAGTAAAAATGTGAAATTGTGGGCTTGGTCACAGACATTTCTGCCGTTTATGGCCACTTTACATAAATCAGCATCTTCTGCAGACTTTACCTGATTATTACCCACAATTCAATGTATTATGGTGCTAAATTCTGAGTTGCTAGTGAAAACCCTGAAACATAACAAAAAAAGCAGGAGATACACTGAAATTTAATAGGAAACACTCTGTTAACAAAGATTTAATATGGTTCACATCAGATTAGGGGAATGGAAGAATCTGATCGCATAATAATTTACCAAACATTACTGTGGATTTTTGCTTTATAACAAAAGTTAGAAAACTGGTTTCTTCTTAGTTTGATAATCACGAGGTCTACAAACAAAAAAGTATTTATTTATTTTAATTTTACTGTATTTTATTTCAAGCCGTTATCTGTGTCAACTGAATTCTCTGACAGAATTAATAATGTGTCACATGACGCGTGAAAGTAGAATCTGCTTCATTCGACACCTTTTCAGTCTCTTACATGTTCTCACACTCAGTCACTGACCAGCAGATTTGGGAAGATATTGGAATTGGACAAATATCCTACTATATCTGGTCACATTTTGCAGTGTGCGAGCCATGCAGCATAGAACATGTACATACTTTGAACAGACAACTACAGCAAATATTGCAGGAGAGTTTTTCCATGCTTATCTTTTTTGATAATCTTAACAGAAGTACACATTAGAAGAAAATGTTTGGCACAACCATCCAGAGTCAGGTAAGGCTTAAATCACTGATTTATTGTAAAACTTCAATTAAAATATAAGGGGGATCAGAATGACACTGTGAATTGTAATGGGTCCAGTTATTACAGTTGTGGTTTTGTCTGCCGATGTTTGTCTGAAATACACAGTGTGGGGAATCTGTTGTGGGGAGACTGCTGCAGAGGTGGTCTTTGACACAAGCCTGAGTGTAAATGTAGAGATACTCAGAGCAGATCAGAAGACTACCACCTTGGTCTGCTTGGGTTTGGCTTTCTTTACTGGAACATGCACATCCTCATGGTCTGCACTCATATTATTGGACAACCAGCCCACTGTCAAAGAGTTGGCTAAAAAAAGACAGACAGAACAAGACGGTGGAAATATTAGAGCTCGGACACAACAGCTGATTGTTGGGGAATGAGCAGTTTGTGAACAGAGACTCACTTGCAGCCTGATGCTCGGGACAGTCTTTCTGAAAATGTTCCACTGAGCCACAAACACGACAGCAACCTCCTGCACACACGAATGATGAGTCAGAATACAACAGTACTCACTTCTTAACAAGCAATGACGGGAGCATCTGTTCGAGCTGTTTGTACCTTGTGCGTACAGTCCTTTAGGATTATCTGGGCAGGACCGCGACAGGTGTCCAGTCTGACCACAGATGAAACACTTTGCATATGGATAATCACCTGAAGTAAGAGTGAGCACATTAACATCGCTATGCATATGTTATATTCTATGTCTATGTCAGGAATCTACAGCTGGCCTTCGTGTCCTCCTCACCCAGAGCAGGGTCCACTTTTGCTCTGCATTTGTGGATTTCGTGTTCAGTTGAGCCGCAGCGGAAGCAGATACCTCGGCCCATCTCCTCGTCTCTGTCAGCCTCTGGACAGTCGGCCAACCCGTGACCTGGCTTTCTACAGTTAAAACAAAGCTGGAGAGAGGGAGCGGGAAGATCAAGCAGCACATACACACAAAAACAAACACAGTCTATTTCATCACAGGTGAACTAAAGTGGTATTTGTGTTATTCAAGTAACCAAGGCTTTGTTTAATGAAACTCCTAAAAATGCATAAATCATAACAAAGAGATTAGTCCTCTGGAGACCTCTGTTGATCAACCAAAATACAACATACAACCTGTTTGCAAAAAGAAATTAAGAAAAGAAAGAGTACTGTCGATTAGTATTAATCACATTTCTGGCTATGTGGCATTTAACTGCATTCATTCATTTTCTTATATTTCTGTTTTTGTTGTTTCTTTAAGCTTCCCAGGAAAGCATTTGGTTATTTAGCTGTTAAATATACCAGTTAACCGAGTGCTGCAGAGCATTATCGGATCAGCCGTTTAGGTATAAAACACCAAAATCGTCTCTGTTCTGGTGATTTTGGAATCTGATTCTTGAATGTGACGATACTCTTCATACTGATAGTTGAACCATTACAGTTGATACGAGATGGCCATGTTTACCCCTCAGACAGTTCAATCCAAAGCCTTTTGGACCATACAGTTTGAAACCACTCACCATTTTGTTCTTCTTGTCTTTCTGCCTCTTTATCCGTCTGTCCTCTCTCCTTTTGTCTTTTTTCAGAGCCACCTCCACCTCCTCCCTGAGTTCCTGCTCCTCCTGCTTCCCTCCTTTATCTGATTTGGGTAGCGACTGCCCAGTTTGCTGAAGATATTCCAGAAAGCCATTCACATCCTCATTGGCATAGTCCTTTTTCTTACGGTTCGGTTTTTTCACAGCTGAGCCATTAGCCTGAGTCCTTCTCAAATGCTCCTTCCGAGGTCCTTGTCTTGCCCCTGTGGTGCCTCCTGAGTGATGTCCTGCTCCCCCTCCTCCTCCTGCTCTGAGTTGACTCCATGGAGTGGCATCTGCTGGCTTGTGTTTATGGACATTGTTAGCTCTCGCCCATCTCGTCATGACTCGATTCTGTGAGGGAAGTTAAAAAATTAGTGTTGTAACTAAAAAAAATATCTTATTCAGTATTTTACCAGCTAGAAACCTTCCAACTAATTATTTACTAAACCTGCAGTAACTAATCACTATCCTAGTTTGTTGCTTATTAAAACTTTTGAGCAACAGTTGGTCAACAAAAGCAAAAATAACATATCCATTTCAAGTACCTAGAGACAGTGGTTACATCATAAATGGCCTCATAAATGGCCAAATTTAGAAAGAGATTTAGAAAACCAAACAATCACATATCTGAGAGGCTGTAAACAGTGTAAATAAGTGTCAATGTAAAGTCACAAAAATTCAGATAAAGTTCATTTATATATAGTTTACCTACAGAAGAGTTTATAAAAACGTATAATCAGATTGTATTAGAGGGGAAATAATTGCCTCGTTGGGGATAATATTAAGCAAGGTTATTGTGGAAAAGTGTTAATTTTTTTTGGTTCAAAATTGATCTGGCTGTATTTTTAGCTACAAATGTTATAAACAGACAATAATATTCCATGTCAAATATAGGATAAAAACCTGTCGTCTGATATTTTTAAAGTTGATCAAAAAAGTTGCTGATTCTACCCTAATAACCAAATACATTATGTACTTCTGTTTACTTTGTCTCGCCACGTTGTTACATTTGGGTTTAGCTACCAGTGGATGTTTAAGTTACTTCATTGACTAAAGTCATGTGTTACAAAAAACCGTCTCTGTTGGCTTTTAATTACATAAGTGTATCCTTTCAACAACTTTAAGTAGAAATGATCGCAGACACAACAAAAAGGGAATAGCTATCTTCGCTCATAACATAGCCGTTAATACATCCCTCTAAAACAGACAGTTACCTTAAATTATATCAAACAACAGCATATTCGAAACACACTGTAAATAATCAGAGTCAAACAATGATTTGTTAAACGTGTGTTACAATAATAATACTAAGCAAACGCCGAGAACATACCTGAGAGGTTTTGATCCCATGTGTTTTATTTGTCCCGGAAGTTGTCGTCTTCTTCTACGCGCTCATATCTTGCAAATGTGTGTGCTCATTCAACACTATAGCCCCCTAGTGGTAAGGTAGTAATGTGCAAGTTACTCACCTAAGTCATCAGTACCTTATCCTATCGTCGTTTCTTTCAACCCTTAAAGACCCACAACTACTTTGTTAAAACTTCCAAATGATTGAAAAGGTATTTATCACCATTTTTTATAATAATATGTAGATGTTCTTAATAGCTCAGAGTAAATCCAAAGGTTATTAAGTCAAATCCAAAAACAAAAATGGAAAATAAGCGACTTAAAAAATAAATAAATACATACATACAGAAATATGTATGTGTGTGTGTTTGTGTGTGTGTGTGTGTGTGTGTGTGTGTATAAAAAATTAAAAATAAGTGTCCCCAACCACCATCATTTACCATACATTTGTTTTACTGGTGAATCAATGTTGCAGAAGAGTCATTTCCACATTCACTATGGAGCCTCCAAATGGGTCACATCTGATGTCTATGAAAAGATGACAAACTGCATTTTACCACAATTATTTACATATATTGACAGGATTAGTTGATCAACAGGTATTAAACATTTTAGATCAGTAGATGCATTTGGTTGAAGGTGAACACTTGGGTCTTTGTTGGTTAAACAACAAATATGATCTTTATTTGTTCTTCAAAAAATAGACAAAGTACAGCAGCAAAGGCACACATGGCCTGATTGAAACCATTAGAAGTAAAGGCTACAGTGAGTTTAACAGCCATGGTGTTTCTGCAAACAAACTGGCATGCAGCATCCCAATTGGCTCAATGAATCACTTGACCTCCTCTATTGTACCTCCCTCTGACTGTTGCAGAGTTAAAGGAGGTGGAAGGGCACAGGTGAATTTAGTTAAGTGATAAATGAAGGAGGGAATTTGAAGAGATCAGTCTGACAGTCTGTTCTGACTTTTGTAACCATGCTTCATTTGCTCCTCAGTATAATCGTGTTCACTGAAAGATTAAAAAATGGTAAGAAATACTTGTCTTTGATTTAATCTTCAGACAATCAGCAAATTGAAATGCATCTCATCTTGTCTGTTTTTTTGTAGTAAACTCCTTCGCCATAAATGTAACCAGTACAGGTATGACTGGCACTTATTTTAGCCAAGATCATTGATGATGGAGACATTTCTGCTGCTACTGTTTCTTTAACAGTTAAACCTGTCGTCTCGCAGAACCTACTGCCAATAATGTCACCCAGGCCATCAAAGACACAGAGGACAACCCAGAGACTTTACAAGGTAAACCATAAACGACTACACAACTTCTCCTAATGTGTTTAAAGGTTCAGATGAGCAGATGAAATTCCATAATGTCTTTTCTCAGAGGCAGAGCTGGAATCCCATCACATTGCTGTTGTAGAGGGGGACATGGTGTTGAATGTGAGTAAAACAACAATGGTTATTTACTCAAACCTGGCTCTAAAATTCAACCTCTTTCAAACAGGTCTGCAAACTTTTTGAGACTTCAGTATTGTACTAAGTCAATGTAAGCCCGTGGTAAGGATTTACCTGTGATTTGATGAAATACTGGGTTATACAGAAGCAGTATCTGAAAAAGGCACTGGAGTTGCATTATGGGAATTGTAGGATCCAGTGAAACCAAAGTAAGGATATCTCTGCCTCTTCCGGTTTGACAGTGACTATTGTGTGTCCTGTGTCTCCGCCAAATGTACAGCTTTGAAAATAATTCTTTCACCACCACTGAGTGAGTGAATGAATCTCTTTAATGTGTGCCTGTGATAAGCTGTTCTTGTAATATGAATTGTTTCTAGACTGTTAAGTAAATTTTTAATGAAGGTAGTTCTCTTCATTTAAATGTATTTCTTGTCAAATTAAAATGTTTTGCATGTCTAAATTCTTGTGTGCAAATACGAGAACTCTTTCAGTAATTATTTCCAAATCTCCATTACTGAAGTGTCTTTATTTCACTCTTTAGGACGACAGGAGTTCAGTGGTACACACGTGGCCAACGCTGGACATCGCCTACGTCATCAGTTCTGAACTAGGTAGTCTGGAATTACTTTAAAATATCTGAGCTTCAATGTATCAAAACAAAATCTTGACACTTTTATCTTTATTTCAGCTGACCGCACAGATGAGATCCTTAAAGCTTTAGAAATAGTGTCACTCATCTCCTGTGTGACATTCCACAAGCGAAAGACTGAGGACAACTACCTGAACTTCCAAAAGAGTAAAGGGTATTACTAATCAATATTCAACCACAGTTTCAAAACTGCCTTTTTTTTTTTCTTTAAGTGTGTAACAACTCTTGTTCTAGCTGTGCTTCTTATGTTGGCTTCAATGGCGGTAACCAGAGGGTGTTTCTTGGGCCTACGTGTCGTATGGGAAACATCGTCCATGAGATCTTTCACGCTCTAGGTATAACTCATGAGCATACAAGGAAAGACCGCGACAAGTATATCAGTGTTCTCAGCCAAAACATCAAGAAAGGTAACATTTGGCCTGTTTTGTGTGTGTCATACAGTATATTTGTATTGTGCAGTTGACAAACAAAAATGAACTTCATGTGTTTCAGGAAAGGAGAGAAACTTCCATAAGAAGGAAACGACCAACAACTTGGGCAGTCCATACGACTTAAATTCTATAATGCACTATGGACGGTAAAGTGTCTCACCTATGAAAACAATGAGTTTATGTTGTGAGTGCTGTTTGTTCATTTGTGTTTTCTGGCAGTTTTGTCTTTTCCCGTAATGGCTTACCCACCATCATAACCCACGTGAAAGGGAAGGACAAGGTCAAATACATGGGACAAAGATTTAAAGTAACAAAGTTGGACGGCAAGAAACTTCGTACCCTCTACCACTGTGGTATGTACAGTCTGTGTAGAGTAGACAAAACCAATCAAATGCATGTGACTGTGTCTTCTCTCTTTGCCAGTTTCCCAAACCAACCAGAACGATGATGTGTACCTTAAGTAAAGTCATTGGGACAACTGACTGACAGGACCACAGCCAAGGTTCTGCCAGTCACTCCTCCAGCTTCATCTGCTACACTGCAGTACCCACCAGAGGGCACAAAAGTACTAGAAAAGATACTTCTGATCAGAGCTATTTATTAATAAACTCAAAACGTGTACAGATATCTCGTAAAGTGTCTTTAATGATGTTTTTCTGAAAGCAGAGTTAAATGGCTAAATTTCAGTTTTGCTGAAGTCCTGGCCTTTATAAATAAAATGACCCCTACTTGACAAAAGTAAGAGTGAAACTTTTTTCACTCGGGTCAATATTTATTGACTACACTGCAAACATTCAGGGGTTTTTTTTTTGGTTTTTTTTTTTAATTTATCCTGAAAATCAAAGTTTTTAAAATGCCAACACACTTCAAGCAATGTAAGATTGCATTCTGCACAAAAAATAAGGGAAACTGAAGCTTTTTTTTAACAACTGCATCTTACTACAGTTTTTATTAAATCATCTTGGATTTTTCTTTCTGTAATCCTCCACCCTGTGGATTTTAAAACATCTCTTCAAAATTCACTTTATTAATGGGAGACAAATGTTACAGCTTTTTTTTTTTTCCATTTTTTTGTACAAACTTTGTAAAGATGAATTGAAGATAATTTGAAGCTTCAGCTATTCCAGCTGGGCAATGTTTTTGTCTTTCAAAGTAAAAATGAAAATTTAAAAAAATGTTGTGATCCATCTAAGCAGCACAGTGTTAAATAATAACACAAGGTTTGAAGATGTCTTGATTAGTTTCTCTTCAGATAAATTTCAATGTAGATTTTGCTCAAAGAAGATAGTGATTTCTTGTCCTGTATCCATTGCACAGAAAGCACATATGAAGGGATGTTTAGTGTGAAAAGCAAGCATAACAAACCTGCAACCTATAGACACCTCACTAATATTGAGATGCTTTCAGTTTTCCCTGTAAAGCAATGTACAGTACCAGTTTGAGTAAGAAATAAACCCACGCACATAACCTTTAAAGGCATTAATATCTGTGCGAGCAGTGGAAATGTGAGTTGGATGTGATGTAAGACCTCCAGATCGTGTTTGAAGAATGGGACAAGAAGCTGTGACATAATGTGTTACCCTGGAAGAAGCATTGTATGCATTATGGGCATCATTTTTCATACGGCTGTTGCTCATGTGCAGAGTAAAACAGCCTATTTATTATTAATAATGTTTGATTAAATCTTGTGGTTTTTTTTTTTTGTTTTTTTTTTTTTTTTAAGATTAGACACCTATGAATTGTGGGTAATCCCCCTTCAGCAAAAGACTTGGCTTGTACAGACTTGTGAAAAGTGTGCCTAATGGGTTTAACAAGGTGAAGGCACCTCAGGTTAGATTTTTAAGGTTAGACATTAGTTACGGTCAGACTGTGGAACAAGTGCATTTTCATGGAAAAGCCACCCATTTTGTCCACTTAATACAATCATGTTCACCTTCTCTTCCATAGATTTCTAACTGTGCAGCTTCACATGGTGCTTTTTGGAGCTGAGTCATCTCAGGGCTTGTCCTCCATCATTAAATAGCTGAAAATGCCAGTAGGAAAAAAGGATGAAGAGGGGAATTTAAGAGGCTGAAATGTCATTATAGAATGGATGACTGTGATAAACAAATATACAAATTACTGTATATTACATCCTCATTCTGCCATGTAGAATTCGTCTAATATACTGCTGCATTTAGCACAGTTAAGCTTAGTTAAGTTCACTGTTCGACTGTTGTTTGATATAAAGTGTAAATGTCAGAGCAATTTTCCACCAGCCCACCTGCATGATCTGAAACAGAGATAAATTTTGACAATAAACAGATTACAGAAAAGCAGAGGTATTCTGATATATTTATTGCCTGCAAGGTTTTTTTTTAAAGCTGAAAAAAGTTTTAAGGTAGCCTGAAAACTGACTCCAGCATCTGAAGTAACAGAGTTAGAGACAGGGCTCTGCAATAACCCCTTTGGAAATGAGTTCCTACCTGGACTTAAGAGATAAGATGACCTTACTGTATTGTGCCAAAGCATGCATTCTACATACTGATGACTGACAACGGAAGGGGAAAGACAAAGAAATAGCAGTTTTTTTTCCTATGTGGTTATCTTAGCTTTGAAATAAAGTGCAACTTCTGATGTAAAATTATCACTGTATATCACTAAATTACTCCCATACTATATTATGGTGCATCCACCCACACGAAGGCACAGTATACATCTATGGAATGTGCATTCACTGTCACTGACGTGCATAAATAAAAAAGAAAAATGAATATATAAAATAAAAATCCACTGATAAGTGCTTGCAAATAGGCCTACTGCGTTATTATTATTTTCTTTAATACAGAGGCCATCATGTGGAAAGTAATTATAGAAAATCATTTGGTCCAACACGCTTCACTTCCAAATACAAACATCGAAACTGGGTGGAAATCATGAAGTCGTGTCTCGGGTGATGCGGAATCCTTTCTGACACACATATCTGTGTTCGTGGGGATTCATTTTACTTAATGGGACTGCAGGCCAGAAGTAGAGATTTTTCCAGTATCCTCATTAAATCATCGATTTTATCTGTTCAGTGTCAGCTTACAAGGGTTTGTAGTTGCTCTGAGAATGCTCTTAATAATCTTTATTGAGTGGAAATGTGATGTATACAGCAAAATAGATGAGGTAAGATGTGCGCCACCATGCATGAAAAAGTTAAGAGCGAAAAGAAAATAACGGAAGAAAATATTGTTTTTATAGAAATATCAAATTCTTAGCCGCATCTTTACGCCTTAAACTCATCCCCGAAGACGTGTATGTCACCTTTACCCTGATTCCCACAGTGTAAATTGTGCGCACAGCGTGGATGAGGACAGTTTGGATCCAGTGCGAGCTGTGCGTAAAGCGCCTCCTCGTTTTATCCGATAACGTCCGCTGCAGTTCCCTCTCATCTCTCTGTGCCAGCGGACTCTGTCTCCAGCGTCCGAAGTGAAATGACAAACCAGGAGAAACACCCAACGAGGATATATCCGAACGGACTGATTTCCATTCTTTGCGTCCTCGGTGTGGAAATCTGAGACGAGCAAACTACTTTTACTTCTACTTCTGTTTTTCTCTGTTTTTCTTACATAGACTGTATATCAACATTATTTTATTTTTCCCTGCTTTCCTTCTGTACAGAGATATTTGTCTTTTTCTCTCTCTCTTTTTTTGGAGATCATAGAGGACTACAGGAATCAATTCATCAGTTTGTTGGAAGCTGTGTGGACACTTATCTTAAACTTCTACACAGAGTGAATGCAGAAAGAGCAAAATAACTTTTTCTTCTATGGATTATAACTCGTATGGATTTATGCATTGATGCGCGTGTGCTGGACACATATTCTACACATTGCAGTAAGTGGGATTCATACTCTATTTTTAAATCCTTATTATTCTTCTTATTTTTTATTGTACAAGCCGATCAAGCGTAGTCCTATAAACCAGTGTCTCTCTCTTGCAGAAAGTCCCTCATGGTGTAAAGATCACATGACTTAATCTTGACTTCCATCTGTTCATCTCTTCGGTCTTATCTACTGAAAACCCAGTGTGGCAATGTTTCGTCACAGAAACAGTCCTTTATTGTTGGCTGTCATTCTGTAAGGGACCGTTACATCCATCTGTCACCTTCTTCATCATCTCCACCATGGCAGCTGCCCCTGACACACCCTGCCTCTCAGAGATTGGTGGACTCCAGACAAAGAACATCAGCACCATCTCGGGCACCAGACCCTGCAACCAGAGTACAGTCAGGACCTCGTCCTACTCACCGCCCGCCACCGCAGCCTTCGCTATTGCCATTACCTTCATGATGATCGTGACTATTGTGGGGAACATCCTGGTCATCATCGCCGTGCTGACATCCAGGTCCCTCAAAGGGGCTCAGAACCTTTTCCTTGTGTCCCTAGCTGCTGCGGATATTTTAGTGGCCACCCTCATCATTCCGTTTTCATTAGCCAACGAGCTGCAGGGATACTGGGCATTTAGCACCATTTGGTGTGAAATTTACCTGGCACTGGACGTCCTCTTCTGTACGTCCTCCATTGTGCACCTGTGTGCAATAGCACTGGACCGCTACCTGTCAATTTCTCGGCCCGTGTCCTACGCTGCCATACGTACTCCATTACGCATTAAGGCAGCCATAATTGTTGTTTGGCTCATATCTGCGGTCATCTCTTTTCCACCTTTGCTCACCCTGGACAAGAGTAAAGGAGGGGAAGAAGTATGTGAACTAAACAATGAGACCTGGTATATTCTATACTCTACCATTGGTTCCTTTTTCGCCCCCTGTGTGATAATGATTCTGGTGTATGTGAGGATTTATCAGATTGCCAAGCAGCACACACGCTGCCCACCTGGACAGAAGCATAAAAAGGTGGCAGGGAATGTAAGCGTCCCAAAGAATGAGCCTGCAGGGAAGTTAGCAGAGCAGTCACAACAGAATGGAGATCAAGGGGATTTAAATGCTAGCCAAAGGGAAAAAGTCCTGTCCAAAATGCCTGGCTCAGATTCCACCCCATCATCACTTCAGAAATGTCCTGAGAACACTGAAGACCAGGACACTCAGCAGTATCTGAATTCAAGTGCTGCCCCAGTCCAAAAATCCATCTCCTCCACCTCAATCCCTCAACATGACAGCCAAATCCTCTCAGCTGTTCTGCACAAAGACACCCAGAAAGAGTCTGACGAAGGAGGGGCGGCACAGACCGACGCTCTCCCCGACAACACCTCCAGCTTTGGGTCTGAGGCTGAGCTGGAAATGGGCGAGGAAGGTGTCACAGGAGAGGACAGCAAAGACGACGAAGACGCCAAAAAGGCCGATGAGCGAATGTTGGCATCATCTCAAAGAAAAGGGTTCAAAGTTCAGGTTCTAAACTTGGCCTGTAGATACAAGAACACAATGGCCACATCATCAGGTACCAAACTGGTACCAGAGGAAACCCCCAAGATTCAGGGGACTCCCATATCCCGCCGTAAGGCCATGGTGAACAGGGAGAAGCGCTTCACTTTTGTCTTGGCCGTGGTGATGGGAGTGTTTGTGATTTGCTGGTTCCCCTTCTTCCTCTCTTATTCTCTTCAAGCCGTCTGCCCAGATACCTGCAGCATCCCCAAACCTTTGTTTAAGTTCTTCTTCTGGATCGGTTACTGTAACTCTTGCCTCAACCCGGTCATATACACTATATTTAACAAAGATTTCAGGAGAGCCTTCAAGAGAATACTATGCAGGGACACAAAAGGTACATTTTTCTAGAGTGAGAACGGAAAGCTGCCTCCAGACAGGAATATCATTTTCTGCAGATATGCAAAACTGCAGACGGAACTGATATTTCTTTTTCTGTACATGATGAGGAAAGGACAAAACCCTCTACAGCACAGGACAAATAATGTACATGCACTCTTCTACATTAAGGAGGAGATTGCATTCATTTTCAGTTCTCTTCATGCTTTGATTTGGATGGCTGGGTCAGTGCAACACTGGCAGATTTCAGAAAGCCACAGTCAAGCAGTTGAATCAGTTTTCTTTAATGTTATTTAACAATACAGTGTAATTGTATATACAATGATGCAGAATGATTTGATTGCATTTTACAATGAAAGTCAAAAGGATAAGAGGAGCATAAAACAGAACAACAAACGTATGTGTGTGTGTGTGTGTGTGTCTGTGTGGTCCAAGTATTTATTATGTTCCAGGGACGTATGTTTGTCTCCTGCCACTTGTGGAGACTTCGGTTAGGGCTAGGTATATTATAGGTTTGGTAATGCTCTAGGAAATGAATGTAAGTTCCCCCTAAACACATGGAAACCATTGTGTGGACTTGAGTGAGCATATATGCACGGAATGGTCGCCTAAGGGTCTTGTCGGAATAGAACAAATATCACTAAGTGTTCTTTATCGCCGATAAAATGGGCACTCAAAGAATATGAGATCTGGGAGAGAGTGTGTATCCTTTAGTTTGTGTCTTTGCTACTGTTCTTCACTTCTTCCACTATCAAAAGCTGTGACTTGGGACCGGTATCTGGTGATGGATGGAGTTTTTTCTGTCTGTATTCTCCAGCCTCTTTGAAGTTTGGGATGTTACATCTCTCTCTGGGATTGGCTCATTAAGGTGATAGCCAGAGGCTTCAGTGGGAAAACTAAAGTAAAAAAAAAAAAAAAAAAGAAGTGAATATCATCACAGGTTGCATGAAAGATGGGAACCCGACATGTGAATGTGATACTCGGAGGCATTGCAAGCTGAGGTGTTCACTTCCCCCCACTTGCTCCTTTTACATAACGCTCTCCTCTCTAAACCAAAAACACTGCAGGCATTGTTGGGATGCAGGCAACAGCAAAGGTGTGATTTTAGTGAGTATTTGTGAAATTTAATAAACATGATGGACGGTGAGTTATGCATCGGTACAGTGAGCTCTCTGCCAAAGCAATAGAGACTGTATCTGAACCTGCTGCTGACCCTGACTATGAGCAGAATCCATGATGAAGAGTTTCCTCTCACAGGACTGATCTGACTCTGCGCGACTGTGTGAGTGTGTCTTTGTATAGTTGTGTGGATGAACTGTAGTACTGGGGAGATATCTCAGAATGGTTACGGTTAGGGTTAAGCACTTAGGCAAAGGAATGTCGATAGAGCGTCTTCACAAAGATATCGAGACTCCAACGTGCGTATGTTTGTATGAGACAAAGGATTTGCAGCTGCATGTCTCTAAATGCACTTAGTTTTTGGAGACCAACAAAAACTAGCTTGACCAGAGAATATTGTACTGTATACACATGTAAAATAATTTGCCTTTGTACATAAGCTTAGGCATTAACTAATATATGTCCTTGATATTATATGACATTGTATAAGTCCAAATGAAATTATATTGCATGTTTTTTTTTGTTTTGTTTGTTTTTTATCGTACAACCTCTGTTTTGAGGAAAACACTTATATGTGTGTGGGTTTTATTTGTGTTTTGCCCAATGCAGTTAAATCATTTGCCATTTTAAAGCTGAAAGCACTGGTTGTTTTACAGTTTTATTTAAAAAAATTGATTAAATTGCTGTGTATAAATTTATGAAGACGCTGAGTGAAAAACTACTAGTATTATTACAACCTCAACATTTCACCTCAGTTCCTTTGGAACATTTTATTTTACTTAAGCTCACTGTTGACCAGTTCTAATGTGTTACAGTCTTGCTGTTCTCACCAACTACGGCATTTTGATTAAATAAGCATATGAGTAACAATGAAAATGGGTATGAATGGTGAAAAAGTGTGTTCATTGGAGGATGAAGCCACAAAGGATTTTATTCAGACTCTTCCATGAACTTCACTACACTGCTTTACTTTTATGGACCTCAACTTTACCGTTTTGTTCAGTCTTTTTTGCTCTCACTAATCCTTCAGCATCGACTGCATCTGGTGAACTTAAGCACCACTGAACGGCAGACAAACTCTGTGACTAGTTGCTGAACACTGGGAGTATCCAGAAGGCAAAGAGTCAATTATTTACTTTAAACATGACAGTTAAAAGGGAATTAATATTAGTCTGTTTGGACAGAAAAATGACTCCGTAAATGTTGATGCTGGTCCGTGTCAGCTGTGTTGAAAGCAGCCTTTTTCTTTAAGGTGATAATTTGCTCAAATGATTTTTGTTGCCGTCTCCCACTGGCTAAGAGAAGAAAAAAAGTTTATATTGACGTAGCTTTTAGGGTGACATTGACAATCCATCCAGAAAACAGCTTAGCTTTAAAGCCTAATGCGCTGGGCCACATGCTGTATCTTCAAATGCACTTTGGTTTGCTGAACAAGCTGCCAAACAAATATTCACTGAGAGAAATGTGCCCTGCAGACAAGTACAGCTTCAACTGCAAATGTTAAATGGTGTAGTTACCTCTCTTCCAAATGTTCATCCTGGTTCTTTTACTTGGTTTCATTGCATCACAGTGCTGCAGCTATATGTCCACTCCAGATTTGTCAACTAAGAGAAACATCCATCTGTTTTTTTTCCTTTCTTTCTATCAATAATTAAAAGATGATTATTAACTAATTACCAGTGAATGGCCTTGACAATTATTTTTGACTGAGATAATGAATGACTCCTGTAATTCCAGTTGGACTTGTAGTTTAAAACAGTGATCAAAGTATTGCCTTGTATTTCTTGCAGTTATCTCTCCTTCTGTCTTTGGTGTCCCCAGTACTGTGTGTTTTTTAATTGATTACTATTAAAGGGTTGAATAAAGGACATGGTTTAACAAAGCACTGATATCGCTTGCTTGTTGTTTCTGACAAGAGTGGGTGG
Organism: Apogon talboti; assembly: GCA_037367365.1. Taxonomy (NCBI): domain Eukaryota; kingdom Metazoa; phylum Chordata; class Actinopteri; order Kurtiformes; family Apogonidae; genus Apogon; species Apogon talboti. Next base: position 31,722,487 of record JAPQRQ010000005.1, on the reverse strand, counting down.
GTGAGCACTTACAGAGCAAAGAATAATGGAATCATGCAATTTACCATCACTGCTTTCTATCAGAGATTTTTTTTTTCTTTTTTTTTCTGGAGGATAAGCTTTGTCTGTTTCAGCAACATCTGATGAGAATAAAAGGTACAATATGGAGATCATAGACAGTACAGTGACATAAGAGGAATTTGGGCTATTTTGGGGTGTTTCAGTAAATAAAATGTGAAATTATACAAAGTAAAGGTTCATTGTGTATGATTAAGCGGCATTGAGGTGCTCAAAGTGAATGGAATATTCAGAATTATGACTTCATTAGTGTACAGTCACCTAAAAACAGGATTCATTGTATTTTTTTCCCCCCACAGAAGGAGTTGTTTATCTGCAGAGGGAGCAGGCTGAAGCTGTATTTTTCTTCTACTTTTGGGTATCATCTAGCATTAAGGAACATTTCTATTACCTATTGTGTGTGAGTGTAGACCAGAGTTACTATTCCTCTGAATAAAAATCACAGACACTAGGGACTAGATATAGAGACTTATAATGGTCATAATGGTTGTTTAGTGTGGAGAAGCTTTAAAAGAAACCCAGGGATCTAAAAGAGTGACCTATTAGGTTTGGAAATCATTTTATTTAATGAATCATTATTGATCTTCTTTCTTTCTTTCTTTCTTTCAGTTTGTTTTTTAGTTGAAGTTTAATCTTAGTTTCATAAGAGAATAAGCACTGTCAGTTGTATTTTTGCTAATGAATATGTAGGCTGTAAGACTCCAAATAAATCAGACACGTATTCCATAATTACATCCAAAGAAAATTGTTAATGCAAAATGTTTTGGATGATTTCTTAAAGTTTAAAGTAAACCAAAGCAATTAAAAACACATAATAGAGAGCTGAAGTCCCATCCCTTCTTCCAGTATTAGGAAAAATATGAACTGTAGTCAATGATGAGACAAATAATATGTTCATTATCATTATTATCATTATTATTATTTCTGTGTCACCATTTACACATATGATGTTTGTCAAATTTAAAATGTCATGGTTTCTGTTAAAGATAGTGAAGAACATTTAGTTCAGTGTTAAACAGCCCAAGGGACTGAATCTAGGGACTAGAAATAGAGCCATATAATGGTCACAATGGTTGTTTACTGTGGAGGAGCTTTAAAAGAAAACCAGGGATCTAAAAGAGTGATCTATTAGGCTTGGAAGTCATTTTATTTAATCATCATGGATCATTTTCTTTCTTTCTTTTTCCTTCCTACATTCCTTTCTTTCTTTCTTTCTTCCTACCTTTCTTTTTCTGTCTGTCTTTCTTTCTTTCTTCCTTTACGTTATTGTGATGCAGATGTTTTTATCTGTAGTCTTCATTTAAATTCTGTCAAAACTGTTTGTATTCATAGTTTCATCCTTTATTTATCTAGGAGGATTCCATCGAGATTTACAATAAGATCCTCTCTTATTCCTGTGAGTCCTGGTCAAAATGGAAGCAACAAATAATCACATAAAAGCATATGATAAGCATACAAACGTAAGGAAGGTATTGTGATAAAGACGAATAAAAAAAGAAGAGGCACACAGACAATACTAATGATATCCATAACTCACACCTTCTACAGACGTTTATGTAAAGCAGCACTGTGTTTGAGAATGTTTCAGTGAAATGGTGTTTTGCAATTCATTCCTTGCGCACGG
>JAPQRQ010000005.1:31710479-31720706 GCA_037367365.1 Apogon talboti | reverse complement strand
GACGTTTATGTAAAGCAGCACTGTGTTTGAGAATGTTTCAGTGAAATGGTGTTTTGCAATTCATTCCTTGCGCACGGCACATGAATAGAGAAAACTGAATTCACTCAGAATTCAAACAGTCGCTCTAGTGGTGTAGTTACTGATGCAAATGAAGGATAAAGACTCTGACTGCTGTGCTGAACTCATTTATTTGGATCTCAGTGTCTAGTTGTCCTCTACATACATGGCAGAGACTTTGCACCAATGTCCTCTATGGAGATTTCCTTTTTCTCCTTTTGTATCTAAACCCAGAACCAGTAGACCAGGAGCTGTTTTAAGACACTCATTTTACAAAAAAAGGCCTCTGAAATAAAAAATATTTCCAAATTATAATATTGTAATGCTCCTTCTGCGTCCATGTCAACATTTACTGAAGTTGTTTTTAATTTCTATGTAAATTCTGAAAAATGTGTGTGAAGAGATGCTCTGGTTGGAGGATTAAACGTTTTTAGTGCCTTGTAGCCAATCAGAAATGATTTATTTTCTTGTCTTTATGTGTAAATCTTGTCTTGTAAAGTCTTCACTGAGTTGACAAGTGGCTTTGAGTGAGACATAGATATGTTTATGACTTGAGTATGAACACCAGGCAGACAATTAATCCTCCAACTATCACAGGTAACAAAGACTTGTCCTATGGTGTTCATCATGTCTTCAGTTTTCTATATGCACTTTTTTCTTTCTTTTGTTGTATGTTTTTGGAGAAAAACCTATGTCTTAACAAAAGAAAGACAAAAGTGCATAAAGACTTGTCCTATTCAGGCTGTTACAACCTTGGATTAGTCTCCTCCATCTGTTGGTTTTACTCAGGGACTTCAATCTAATGGGTGGATGGACTTCACTGCCACCCTCATAAGAACTAAACGCTTCAGAAAAAAGGATGGATGGACTTTAGTTTAAGAGAATAAGAGGCCAAACGTCACTGGACATGTGGCTATGTAGGTTAAGTTAGTTAGTAGGTAAAATTGCAGGGCTCCCACTTGAGTGTCAGGGGTTTGAACCCAGAAAGTTATTTTCATTTACAGTACTTATTTTTTTGGTTTGTTCATTAAGCTCCAGCTGCTACTGCCCAGAATGGACTAAATCCAAGCTGGTTCTATCAAGGGCCTTTCTGTTTTACTCTTATGTGGAGGCTGAGTCGAGGGTACCTTTAGCATTATTAATTAACAAACCACTTTTGCTTAGAGTTGTGTAACCACAGACTAGAGCTGTAATTTGGTTGATAATAGATGAAAAGCTGTAAGTTAAATGTGGTGAAAATACTTCAACTTTTTTTTTAACAGGCTTTTCTTACTTTCTTACTTTTCTTTTAATAACTTATATACAGGATGTGAAAAATCTGAATTTCTCTGAGACGGTGAAAAATGGCACTACAGTTGAGGTTTGACTCCTTTGCTGCGTCTCCTCCAGCTCACATACCTGTCTGTATTTATCGGAAGAAACCAGAGAAATGATTCTGAAACACAAAGCTCTGAATCTGACGACTCCTCTGTGTAGAATAAAAAAAAAACCTCTGTCAGAAATGCCACACACACTGGTACATTCTCACAGAATAAACCAAGAGCCTTGTAGTGTAAGTCTGAGTGCCAAACCAACCTTGGACATTTAAGTTATTTCAGCTCCGAAACTTTAGTCAAATGGTTCCAACATCATAAAGTGCACTCAGGTATCAAATGATCTCCCACTCTGCTGGGAAATATATAATTATTTTCTGTATATTTATGGTGACAGTTTCATAGCTCAAAGGCGTTAGTGTTGGAACTGTAATGTCTTTTTTACGATGCAATATTAAGTGTCTGCCATGTCACATCATTTGTTTCTGTCAGTCACAATGTACAGCAGGGGTTCATCATGAATCAGTTAATGACACTGAACTCCGACTGGAAACAGCTCAGGGAACTGTCTGACATGTCAACTTCTCATAAAAGCAACACCTGTACACAATAATCCTAAATCTAATCCTTGTAATTAAAACTGACTATTATTATACTGTTGTTAATTTGATAATTAAGAACAAAAATGAAAAAAACAGAAAAGAAAATCCCCTGTTTCTGTCCTCTTCCTCTCTACTCTATGGTGATGTACTGTATTTACTATCTGTGTCACAATTTGTCCATTTCTGGATTCTGCGCTGCACGGTGCACATGCTGCCACAGTTGGGAATCCCATAATTACAGATCACCACACACATGTTGGCGTTCGTGAGGTTTTTGACGTAGAACTGGTCGTCTTACATTGCAACCGAGCAAATTCAGGACCACTTGGGAAGCCATGAACAGTGAATAATTCAGCAAACTTACATATTGATGCTGCGTGGTCATAAAGATTGCAGTACATATATGGGAATAATTTAAAGTTGCATAACATTTTAAACAGTCCCTCATGAATTCATGTGTGAGTCACGATACTGGACTATGCACTATTATTCCGTGGTCCTCTGTCACCTGTGTAATATGAATGTGGCATTTTAAAATGTTATGTTCATATTTTAACAAGATTCACATGAATGTACACATTTGTACACTGTTAACAAATCTAAACACAAAATTTATTACACACTGGTTATTCAGGGAAATTAGTGAAAGACAATTCAGGGGAAAAACACCCAGTAATATCAACAATGCTGTAAAATAAATCGTGAATCAGGTACATACAGGTAAATTCTCTTGTCAGGTTTGAACACGGTGCTGATGAAGATCCGGAGTTGGTCCCTGAACGCCTTCAATGTGGAGATGAAAACATCCAACCCCTTCTCAGGCACATTAGCTTTAAGACTGAAAACAGGAAGCAGCACACATTGCTCTCTCTTCAGTCAATGTATCACACAATGCATGTAAATATTAATTTCTCTTCCGTCTGTACTCATCCTCATAAACAGTTGGACTCAGTGATGTCTTGACTCTTCTTCAGTGATGTTGTTTGGCTAAAAAATTATTCAGGAGCCATTCCTGTTCTTTTACATTTCTCTTTATTATCGTAGTTTATTTATGTTTCTAGATGTGCTTTTTGTAACAAAAAGCTTGGCTTATTTTTTTGTGTGTGTTTTTTAAGTCTTTGCCACTTTACATGTGAAAGAAGCAATCTCTATCACTGCCCACTCAAAAGTGAAAGCACAACAACCTGTAACCTGCAAGTATGTGTTGATAATGGCACATTTGGACAAATACACTCATCTACTCACACACGTTTGTCCAAATGCAAAACCAGTTCTCCACTCACAGCACAGGCAAAGGCACTGACACGACATCCTCCATTCTGCATCACCCAAGATGAATGTGATTAATTTAAAGAAATGTAGCTAAACCAGCCCAACGACAAAGAATACTTTAAGATTAACTTCCCCATAAAAGTATCAAGGCCCTGTCTGCAGTTTGATACAAAGGTTTTAGTAGCAGGATGACTTGAGACAGAGTTACAGATATCATCTACTTGGTCTTGAGAACTTCATTGTTTTTCAAAATAGTTTTCAGAATGCCATCCTTTTGTGTGTGTCAACACCATTGAGAGAAATGAGTTAACCCTAGTTCTGGAGGGTTAATGTTAAGGCAGATGGACCGATTTAGAAATGGAGCAGGCATTCTTTTGAAAGTCCTCCTCATGTCAACTACATATCCTGACTTAACCCATAAAGACCCAGAGCTAATTTTCTGACAGTTTCCAAATGAATTTTTCTGTTTTTAACCTTTCTTAAGTGATTTATCACCATTTATTCTAATATTATGCTCTGTAATTTGCATTTTTAAGTGAAAATCTGTTATTTTCCTGTATTTAATTCACTGATTATGTAGATGTTCAGAAAAGCTCAAATTCAAGTTGAGGGTTATTATATCGAAAACAGAGAAAACTGAAAAAAAAGTGACTTTTCCAGTAAAATATATCATTAACTGAACATAAACCCAGTGTCTCCATCCACTGTCATTGATCCAAGCCCATGGGTTTTACTGGTGAATCAATGTTGTAGAAGATGACTGTGTTTCCATTTTCCCTACGGAGCCTCTGAACGTCCAAATGGGTCATATCTGATGACCACGAAAAGATGACAAACTGCATTTTACACCAACTACTGACATGGATTGATAGGATTAATGGATCAACAGGTATTTTGCTTTTTATATCAGTAAATGATATTGGTCTCCAGTGGATGTTTGGGTCTTTTTGGGTTAAGCTTGGCGATTAAGAAGTATTAATCTTCTCTTCTCACTTTCCAAAAAAAAAAGAAAATCTTGTAAAGCTGTTCTTTTATAGCTCTAGTATGTGATAAAATGTTGATCTTTTCTATGTGCATACAGCAGTTAGACATATGAGCACAGACAAGCCACTCAAAGAAGCAACCACAAGCTGCCTTTTTCTTTCTTTTTTTTCTCTTGGTTTTGTTTCTGTCTGAATGTTATTCTCTCTTGCTTCTTTATTGCCTGTGGTTCTTTCATGGCAACCACCTCTGCCGTAGGCTATAGTTCATGCTGTGTCGACAGCAGACAGCTTCTCAGGACAAGTGACAAGTGTCAGCGGGAGGTGGTGGAAAGAGAGGAAGAAGTGCTAACATTTAGCATCTGTAAGCACCGGGTCACTCTGGGGTGACACACGCTGTAATTTTCTGACAGGAGTCACAGTCACGGAGATACTGTAACATGAATAATACACAATATACGTATATGCTGAGGTTGTGAAAGGTTGGTTCCACTTGTGTTGCAGGCAGCGGTGAAGCAAATAAAGACTTGTAGAATATAAAAAGCGCTCACATGAAACGAACATGTCAAGTGTTTAGACGACTGTGACACAAGGAATAAGTGAGAGACAGAAAAAAAACCTGAACCAGTTGAGGAGCATATTGTGTTGTGTGTGTGTGTGTGTGTGGTATAATCCAATTGAGTTTGGTTAAAACAAATAAGGATGTTATCCTGTTAGAAAGTAGGAGTTCTGCTCGAGGGTTTGCTCTGACATGGTTAAATGTCAGACCCCATCTCTGCAGAAACTAATAGGATGAGAATGGAGGAACACACACAAACACACCCACACACTCATACTGCAACAATTGTACACTTTTTCATTTTTATGTACTGTATGCATACTCAACATAGTTACATTAACAATGGATTTAATAATTATGGATGATGTGAAAGGGGTCAGTCAGAGTGACAAACCCACAGAGAATTTCCACATATGTGTTGCTTTTTAGTTCCGTAGCTTTGTTTTCCAGCTTATTGTTTTGCTCATACAGTACATTTCATCCTCATTTTTTCAGCAACACCAACTGTTTTAAATGAAAAAAGACAGTGTGTTCCCCTCACCTGAATGAGGTTTGCTCATAATATCAACTAAAACAATATTATAAAATTGTATAAATGTTTCAAAGTGCTTTTTTTTAGATAGTTTTTGCCTTTTTTTTAACCAGAAAATATTCTATACAACTACACTCGCATCCATTCATACACACCTATGCGAAAACTATAATATGTATATACAGTTTGTAAAACATAAGGTCAAATGAATTAGAATAAGGTAAATGTGAAAAGTTGGGTCTTTAGCTTTTACAGGGATTTAATGGTTTACATCTAAGCTTTATATCTAATGCCTTCCCCTCAGGCATTTTAATACAAGAGGATTTTAACAAGAGGCTCTCACTGTTTTCGCTGATCATCCGTTATTTCTCCGCTTCCTGTTGAATTTCTGCAGTACTGACATATTCATTAGTTTATTCAGCCTGCGTGCCTCTTCAGCTGCAGTGGTGACTGAAGTGTGGGACTCTGCCGTTAAGTAACACGTACATCAAAAGTAACTTGTGCGCCACTAGAGAGTATTTTTGGTAGAACAACGAGGTCCTGAAACATGCCGAGTGCTTCGAGTGTGCACCTTCAGGACACGCTGAAGGACCATTCTCTAGCATGAGTAGCACGTAATTGATTTTGGGATCTGATACAGTGTGAATGTTTACATCAGTGGCTGCTCGCTCGGATGTGGCTCAGGGTTACAGTTGTTAGCCATGCATTTATGCCGCTGGTGAGTCAAGCAATCTTTCTGAAATGCATTCTGCTTACGGTGCAGTTCTGCGGGGTCAGGGTGCCTTGCTTTGCTTACACTTATCTCATGAGATTTTTCTGGATGTGTGGCAGTTTTTCAACTTGAGCGGTTGTTGTAGATGTTCACTCTGCTTTATTCGGCCATCTGTCCAAACAAGAAGAATGAAGGTAATCAAGTGAGTCAGACAACTGTAAGCATGCAAGTCACATATTTAACTCCAGCTTTGACCTCCAGTAAATGGATTTTAGATTTAGATCCACTTGATTATTAAGGAAAATATTGAAAATAATAATGATAATAATAATAATAGTAGTAATAATAATAAGAATAAGAATAATAAGAATAATAATAATAAGAAGAATTTGCATAGCTCTTTTTTTATTCTGCGTACTCAAAGTGCTTACATTGGATCCATTATTCATTCACTCACACATTCACACACTGTTGGTGGTAAACTACATCTGTCACCACAGCTGCCCCGGAGCAGGCTGACAGAAGCGTGGCTGTCAAACGGCCCCCTCCAACCACCACCAAACATTCATACACCAGCGTGAGTGAGTGTCTTGCCCAAAAACACAACGGCAAATGACTGCATTTCAAAGCTGTTACTTAAAACTCTCAGCCGCCTGCAATCAAATGCATCCACTGATCTATAACGTCTACTACCTTTGGAACCACTAAGAAAATCCTACATTAATAAACCTCTGCTAATAGCTACAAATACCTTTATATATTTCAGGTAAAATGTAGTTTCTCAGCATTTCCATGGTTTCAGATATAAGTCATTTAGACGTTCAGAGGTTCCACAAGAGTTGAACTTTTTTTTTTTAAGTCACTTTTCCTTATTCCTATAATAAACTGAATTTACTCTTTTCAGAACATCTACATGACCAGTAAATGAAATACAGGAAAATAGATGATTTTCAATTAAAACATGCAGAAGAGATAATAAAAATAATAAATGGTGGTAAATCACAGCGTAAAGAGAAAAGTTAATTGAGAATAACGGTAGGCCTCTAAGGATTAACAGATTGATATAGAGTATGTTTGCATAGGCCTGTTTACTAGTTTGTGGCACATAAAAATAGCATGACCAATGCTGAAGATAACATCACCAAGACGTCAAGAACTTGAGCAATGTTATTCTTCATGACAGACATTTTTTTTTGTAGTAGAACACCTCTATCAGTGCACAGTTTAAGTAACATCAGAAGAGGTTTTTGTTGGGTTTTTGGTGAGAAAAGATTAATCTTACATTTGTGCAGAGCCGATACTGAACCTGAGGTGCTGCACAGGGTCGTTGGTGCCCCTCAAACATAACACTAAAATGCAGCATATCATCATATCTAAATATCCCCCTGACAACTAGCAATGCATTTTTGTCCTCCGTAGTGGACAAGAGTTTCACAGCATTATTGAAAAAATAAAATAAAACACTGTCTACTGCAAAGGACATTCCACAAAAATTGTAAAAATGCATCTGAAAAAACTGTTACATGGCGCTGTTTTCCAATAAAGGCAATTATATAGTGGAAAAAAAGCCAACACTTGTACTTTCCTGGGTAGTCAGGAGTCAGGATATATCTGTTGGTGAAAGTACTAACCCAACATGACACATAAGACAGCCAAAAACACATCAGTGTGTTTTTATTTTCATTTTGAGGACAGCAAAACCAACTACTTTTTCCTGTTTCGTGTTTTCGCTTGGCGGCAAACCTTTGACATTTCATGAGGTCATTAAGGCATTTTGTTCTTCATGACTTACTAAAAGAGGCTGGATTTTAGGCAACAGTGCCACAACTCTCCGGTCATCACTCTTGCTTTTCTCATCAGTTTCACACGACATCGAGCTGTGACCATTTTAAAATCCAATCCTCTGACCCTAGCAAACAATTTTCTTCCTACAGCCCTGCTTTACCAGCTTCTTCCTCTTCTTTCTGCACTGAGGATTTTATTATCCACTCTTAGTAGAAGGCAATCACACATGATAGTACTTCTCATCACCACTGAGGTCTTCTTATCCTGACTTCCATCATGTTCTCCTCCTCCAGATTATGCAGTATACTGCCTTCAGGTCAGTCACAGTTTCACTCCTGGAGAAAATAGTAGGGCTGTGACTTCTTATCAGTGTTTCCAGAGCTCATGGATGTACTGCGTTTAAACTACCTTACCTTCCAAAATGTCTGTTTAGTCTTGCTTTACAGCTCAGTCTCTTGATTTACAAGGTGCTGTTACATTTGTTTTCTGCCTTTTGACACTTTAAAATACCACATTTTATGCAGTTTGCCATAGAAAACGGTCCTCTTCACCATAGATTAGTAATCTGATAAGGTGTCCTGTGTTCATCTCGTAGACCACATCAGTTAAACCGTCCCCCGACACTGAGAACCTGTGTGATCACCCACAACCAGCTGCTAAACGCTGCATCCACCGCCTTACAACCCCTCAGACAATGGCTAATTCTTAAAATTCAGCTCTGATCTGAGATTTTTTTCCATCTTTCATCTGCGGCGTTACCTTTCCCTTCTGACTGAGCCGCAGATGTAATGTTTTGAGACATAGTTCAACAAAGTATATGCAAACTCCCTCTGCTCATCTATCAGCAGCAGCTTGTATTATAGTCAAAACCCTTGCCTGATGTTGGTGTCTGCAGCTGCTTAACAACCTCCAGGATTCAACATATACTGCTAACTCTCTCCTGGGCTCTGCTATATTTAACCACTGCTACTTTTTTCACCATTTCCATCATTTTATTGATTGTGATCACACTTGAATTAGCTGTTTTTTTATTACCTTGCTTCTGTCGGGTCTCTCAACACCACATTTCAACTTGAACATTTCAGGTGTGTGCTACAGCTCAGTCCTCCTTGAAGAACATCTACATCTGGATCTCAGTTCTACATGTTTTAAAGAAATCGTCACCACTGGGAGATGAGGAACTTTTGATATTTTTAGTCATGTTTTTTGGAAGTTAAGTTAGTTACTGCTTCAGGCTGCGTAACACATTTATCAGACCATCACACAATTTAAGGTTTATTTCACAGCTGCTCTAAATTTACAGCATTGGTAAATACTGTGATGGTTAATTCACCAGTATGTAGAAGGTCTTTAACCACAGTGAGATATATATATATATATATTTTTTTTCCCATCTTTTTATTACAGAAAATGTAAAGACAATAAGACAAGAACATCAGCTGTTTTTAACATAGACATGAAAGTAAACATATAAGTGAAAGCATATTACAGCTGATAATGAAAATTACATTTTACATTTTACTTTTCTTTTTTTTTTGTTTTGAGAACTAACAAACTAACAATTAACAACAAGCCAACCCTAAAATCACAATGATATTTTTAATGCTAAAATAGAATTTTTATTGTTATCCATTAATTTTTTAATTTCTTTTAAAAAAAAATTGTAAAGGCCACTATTATTTCCTGATTAAGATGTAAACTTATAGTTATTTATTTGTATTCTTGGATAGAAAGAATATTTTAAGTGGTTAATTTGTGACTTCTTTCATTTCTGCAATTCCTCATTTCTGTTGAAAATGGTAAAATGTTGAGAGCTCACTGAAGATGAAAAAGTCCACATTAAAGCACTTTGTGATGCTGGATGATCTTTGAGACAAACAGGGATAGGTGCTGTGATGAAGTTGTTAACCACCGTATATCATCAGCATGATTCTTGCCGAAGAAGAGGAAAGATGATCCAGAATGGAGAATATTCATTTCATTCATTTATAGTCCACTGTGACAGATTCCTAACCTCACTTTTGAACACATTAACTTCTGTTTGGTATTTGTAGGCGCTGCTTAATTCTTTTCCACATAAAATCTGTAAATATATTGTAAATAAATAAATGCTGTAAATATTTCCAGCATCAACATGAAATTATACCCCCTTTCACCCCAAAACAACTGATAACAGAAACACAAACTCATGACCTGGGAGTATGCCTTCAGGGTTCAGAAACAGATAATAAGAATGTGTCACTTTTAACATATTCATAGTGGAATTAGGGATTAATCCTTAAAGGCCCAAACAGCCACTGGCGACCAAAACCATCTACTGATCTAAACTTTTTAATACCTGTTCATCCACTAATCCTATCAATACATGTAAATAATTGGTGTAAAATACAGTTTGTTATCTTTTCATGGTCATCA
>JAPQRQ010000005.1:31692883-31704094 GCA_037367365.1 Apogon talboti | reverse complement strand
ACCAGTAAAACCCATGGAGTTGGATCAATGACAGTGGATGGACACACTTGGTTTTATGTTCAGTTATTGATATCTTTGCTGAAAAAAAATCATTTTCAGTTTTTTCTTTTTCTGATATAATAACCCTCAACTTTAATATAATAATAATAATAATAATAATAATAATAACACATTTTATTTGGTGGCGCCTATCAAGTCACCCAAGGTCACCTTACAGAGAATAAAACCGGAAAATAACAACAACAACAACAGACATTATTAAAACAAAACATCAACCTAAAAACTACATAGTGCAGTCAGCTGGGTGGGTGGATTTTGAGTTTGGATTTGAATATTGTGATGGAGTCTGACTGTCTTATGTGTATGTGTGTGTGTGTGTGTGTGTGTGTGTGGAGGGGGTTTCCCATAGCTCGGGCACCCATGGTACTGAGGCGTGATGATGTAGGGATGGTTAGTAGTCCAGCAGAGGGTGTGGGAGGGGCTGTATTCTTGGAGGAGGTCGCAGAGGTAAGTGGGGGCTAAATGGTGGAGACCTTTGTATGTAAGAAGGAGATTTATGTATTGGATGAGGTATTGTAGCAGGAGCCAGTGAAGTGGTCAGATGATTTGGTGTGGGTGATGATCCGGTTAGCCGAGTTCTGAAAAATTTGTAGAATAATAATCGGAACTTTAATGAACATCTACACAATCAGTAAACCAAATATAGGAAAATACATAATTTATACTGAGAAAAGGCAAAATAAGGAGGACAATATTACAATCAATGTTGATAAATCACTTAAAAATGGTTAAATATAGAGAAAAATTCGTTTTGGAAGTACCACAAAAGGACCACTGGGTCTTTATGGGTTAAACCTTACTTTGATGTTATTAGTCATGTATTTAACTGATTCTTCTGCATGTTTGCTCCAGCTACACATCAAATTTGAAAACAAAAATGTGCAAGTTGTGACTCTTTTAGCTTTCACTGATTATATTATGTTCGCATATTAATGAGAACTATAAAAAAAATACATATATAGGTCTTAAATTGTTGTTTTTATAGGGGGGTTTTATAGCTGTGTGTCTTAGTAAGCGAGTGGGGGACGTGGCAGATTTATTGGCTGCGTCATTTATGAGGAAGGTCAAGGTTGAATAGAATGGTAGATGTTTTTCTAACGTTATGTTATCCTGTTATTTTCTTGGTTGCGAATCTTCTGACTCATGTATATATCTGTTGTACTGTATATGAGATACTACAATGCGCAGATGAATGTGAGAAATGAGGGGATTATGAGGGGCCCGAGCCGCTTATTTTTGCCTGGAGTAGAAGGTTAATCCAGTCCAGCCTTCACCTCTCAGGTCTGTGGGCTCCTCAGCAGAAAATTGAGGTCTTCATGATTTTATGCAGTCTTACATAAAGCCTTAAATCTCATCTCAGCAGCCCTTTATTTTACTGTGGAAGCTTTTCTCCTGTCCCTATTCCTTCATCTAAAACTATTCAGATAACAGTGTCCTTTATTGCGTTTTCCCCTCAGAGATGTTCAATCATTTCATAAAAACTAGACACAAAAATCTGCATGCGCCACGGTACATTACGCTGAATACTGCAAAAGCCTCTTGATTAGTGTTTATCTTGTGGAGAGCACATGACCAGCTAAACTTTGCATTTCACCTTAAATGTGAATGCAGTCTTAGTTTACCAAGCAAATGTTTCATATGCAGATTATTTATGTAACTGCGTGGCACCTTATGTACCTTAATTCAGCCCTACACTGGCACATGTGCTGAACATCAAGAGAATATATGAGAAACAAAAAGATATATAGACAGGACTGGGCTATAATTTTGCAGAATAATTGCTCTGGCTCAGTACACAACCACAACAACACATACAGAATGGTAATTATAACAATACAAATACACTGACAGAAATATAATCCTCATACCACAGCAGAAACACAAAAGGCAAGTTTGAAAAAACATTAAATGATGATAGCCATTTATTTCAGATAACTGTACAAAGATCATCCATTAAGGTCAGCCGACATCAGGAAGGAAATGAAAGTGGTTGGCAGCATTATTAACCACATAGATCTATCATGAAAGAGAAAACAACATGAAATGCCAGCTCCAGTACTGACAAACAGACTGCATTTAATTTCTGCTCAGCACTGACAAAGCTGAAATGTGAATAAATATGATAAACAAAATCATGCATGTGATTTTTCTGAAAGTGATATTGTCAAAGTTTGGTGTTAAAGAACTTTAGTATGCATGACATCCTGTGCAACAAAGTGTTTGATTATTTGAACTGTTTTGTTACTACTGAATTCTTTTTTTTTCCCTGAATATGTAATAATAAACCACAGAGTAAAAACATTAGCATCAATCTGTTCCATTAGCTAGAGAGGAGGAGGTGAACCAGTCCAAGAAGAGGCGGGGAAGGGAAAGAGAGGTGAAACATGGGGGAGTCAGCTGTGAAAAATAACTGAAAATCAGACCTAAAATAAGAGGGTGACAGGTGGGTAGTGCTATAGATTTAATACGATTAAATAGGCAACAATAGATATAAAGTGTAATGAAATGTATATAGTATGAAATATTAATGAAAAGACATTTTCGCTGATTTGTCTTCAGTGCTCTGCAGATGAACTTGTTATGCACATTAAAGCAGCGTATGACTTTCACCAATTTTTCTTCATATTTGTAAAACCCCAGTGGTAGCTTAATTAATTAATTATCACTAATCCATTAGTCTTTCTGAGTTTACGCACGTTTGTGTCCATGTTTGATGCTGTTGCGGCTGCGTGAAATTCCCATTCCCACAATGCACTTTGCGACAAAATTTCCGAAAAGGCCCGAGTGACGTATCAGTTTGGTATGTAAATAAACGGACGGCTTGTGATGGAGTAATCTTCGAAGTTGTCCACCGTGAGGGAAGTGATTTAGGTATGTAAACACAGAAAGACTAATGGACTAGTGATAATCAGGCTATCACTGGGGTTTTACAAATCTGAAGAAAAATTGGTGATGAAAGTTATACGCTGCTTTAACAACATAAAAAAAAAACCAAACCACCAGGTCAACTTAATTTGGAAGGATTGTTTTGCTCTTCCTTAATCAACAGTGATCAAATAAATGTTGATACAAGCAAAAATTAAATATATTTTGATTTCATGATGTCCTTGACATGTATGAGCTTCTGTGTTTTAAAAACTGAACTTAATCAACACAAGAGTCCAATGTTAGAAATTAAAAAAAAAAAAAAAAAAACTCAATTTCTGGAGAGGTTTAGTGAACAATGAAATCCTAATATCATTTGATGTTTCTTTCAGATGGAAATTTGTGTCTAATATCGTCTCTAGAAAAAAAACACCCAAAGTCTTTATTAGGAACCATCTTCTGGGAGCCATAAATGTTTATAAGAAGTTTAATGGGAACCCAGAGAGTCATGTTCTGCAAAGTTTTCAAACTTAATATTAGGTGTAGAGATCGCATTGATGGGTCAAGAATCATGTTTTTGGGCTATAATTATCCGCAGTGTTCTTCCTGTAAAATTTGGCCTGTTGTTGTGCAGAAATGTTGCATTTAACCCAAGTGTCAGATTGAAAGATGACCAAATAACCAACATCTCTATCTTTAGATCCTGTTGTTTTCTGGCAAAATCATGCTATAGATTTGTAAACGGCTTTCCCTGAAATAAGACACTGAAATGCACTGAAGTAGATATCAATCTGCAATAACTGACCAGCTTCTTTTACAGTCCAGTGTCCTTTGAAAGTACTCATGATTGATTTAACACCTTGTGGCAACAATGTGCGCAGAGGTCAAGGTGACAGATGTACATGTATAGTGTTCAACCTTCCCACAAGAAATCAATTTTTATCTTTTCATGAATACACACATTTTAAAGGAATGTTTTAACAGCCTGACCTATTAAATCATTGCTGATCAATAGTTTTTTACATTAACAATAGACCAAAGTTACAGAATGCTGTGCCGCTTGTTAAACAGCGGGTGTTGGTGTTGTCTGTTCTAGGCTTTTTAGTTGAGCGGATGTTAACTTTGGTCCACCCTCAAACATAGTGGGAGATGAAAATACACGTTAATACTGAGTGCCACCTGGTATAAAACTGAAAAAAAAAATAGGAAAAGAGGAGGGACATTTTAAACTTCAACCCTCCACTGTTAAAACATGGCAGATTCTTAGTGGCCTACCTCCTCTGTAGTTGTCCATAAAGTTGGAATCAAATATTTCTCCCTTTTCTCATGAAATGATAGTGACAATGTGATTTATTCTTGATAAACTCAGTATGTAATCATTGTACCTGGTCAAGTGTGGTTACAGATGTGTAGAAATAGGAAAAAAGAAGAATGTGTCTGAAAACAGAAAAATTCCAACTGTAACTCTGGTTAGTAATAGCTTATGTCATTCCTGTGTGAATCTGTTACATCTTTATTTTTAAAATTAAATATTCCACAGCAAATGACCTTGTCCGTTTCAGCAAACACAGTGGTCCTTTGACCTTACTGGTTCTGTGTCGATGGACAGATGTGTGTTTTAGTTCATTTAGAGCATTTTGGTTTCCACCACACATTTATCCTGCCTTGTTGAGTTACATTTAACAAAGTTTTAAGAGTGTTTTCTCAGACTCATATCATGATATAACATGACTATAGGACCAAACTTAAATCCTTGAATGTGTGCATTACATGAATGGTAATGCACAGTAAGGAGCACTGTTCTATCCTTCAATAGTATCAGTATCAGTGGTAGTGCTCACAGCACACCCTCACATCAGATCAAGGGATAATGTCGGTGAATTCATTTAAAAAAAAAAAAAAACCTGATCTTGTCTTATCTTATCCTATGTGAATGCTAAATCGTAAGCGGTTCCCAGTGTGAACAGGGCTTTAGACTGAGATTTGAGGCGAGCACTATCAGCAGAAGACTAGTAGAATATCCAGAAGGCATCAATCTGCACTGTGAGGGAACTAAAAGCTTTATTTTGAGAAAAGTGATACTTTGGAAATAAATAAAATAATAAAGCATGTAGTTTGTGGATCTTCCAAGAGTCTCCTACATTCCTCTTAAACTTAAATTGACATTTATGGTCTCTTAACCCAGAGAGTGGGAGAGTGGGAAACTACTCTGAAAATCATTGCCTGAAGATGAAAAAAAAAAAAACTGCTATTTTTTTCCAATTTGGTGTGCGGTAACTATCAGCAGTCTGGCCAGAATTATATCAAGTTGTTGAAGCTTGTGATAACTCCTTTTTTTAAATCTGGCTCTGCTACATGGTTAAAATAGCTCTACAGTGCAGATTATTGATTATTTTCTGAATATGTCAAACAGGAGGCGACAATATATTATGGTCTTTAATAGCCATGTATATCAGAATATCTGTTTCTCTCACCAACACACTGTAAAATTACAGTAGGTGCAAACATAGAGAAGTGACCTGGAAGAATGCGCATCACATAAATATATTATTAGATTTGTGTAGTAGTTTAATGGACACACTGTACATAAAAAAGCACAAATGAATGTTAACACCAATATAAATTGAATGAAAATACAAATCCCTCTAACATGTTACGTGTCGATATAAAAAGCTCTCTAATTTAATGTAACTGTGTAAAGGTATATTTTATCTATTACTGAGAGTTCTTCAGCAGAAGCTTTTCTTCCTCTTGGACCAAGAATAAAAGAAAAGAAATATTCTGTGATGTGAAAGCAAGGGACAATAACAAGCAAGCAAATAGAAGTGGTGAGAGAGATGTGTTTTTTTTGTTTTTTTTTTTCTGGTTAGCACTCAGCACTCAGAGTTAACAGAGGGGAACGAAAGATACAGCATGAATTGCTGCCTTTGACCTGTGATTGCTGTCTTTTTGTTCCAGAAAGGGTCTAAAGTGCAGCTGGCAAATTATGAGAGTGTGGGAGAAGAAGAGTTGCTTTTGTATAAAAGTCGCTGAAATGTGTGCATAAATCTAATTCCACAGCACCTGCAGAGCACATTCGCCCGACTGCTCATCCCTGTATGAAGAGGTAAATAAGCCTCATTACTATCTTACATGTGACGCTCAGGTAAAAGGCAGTCCTACAAGCCATATTACAGGCAAAATATGTGACGTGAAGGGTTTATTTATAGACATTTACAGGCACATTTGATACGCTAATGTAGCTCCAGGTATATCATGAGGATCCTGTGATGCATTACCTGCACTGAATGGAACTAATCAGTGACAGTGAAAGACAGTGGCACAATAGTTACCCACTGAGAGGCAGAATTAATAGCACCCACGTAAGGTCCCATAGGGGGAGAAGCTCACAATGTAGGATTTCTCCAGAGGCCGGTGTGGGCAGTGCTCTAATGGCGGCATATTAAAAAATCACGCCCCATCTTTCTGGTGAGTGAATCATTTGTCTGATGCCTGTTGTGCCAGAAACTGCACTGGGGAAATGATATTTGAGAGTGGATGCGTCCTGTAAAGAGTAAAGAGAGGGAAAAGGAACGGGAAAGACTGCGTGGATTATAAATAATTCATACTCATACATACATCACATTAACTGAACATCTGATGGCAAAACTATTCAAATACTCAAAGAAAAAAAAAGGAGAATATTCTCTGAAGACTGTCCTCACAACTCCCACGAATCGATTTTATAAACCTAAAGCTGATTTTTCTGTGCATAAATTCACAAACTGTCATGAGTGTGAGAAGTAGTGCTTTATATACACCTAAATGGTCCATTATATATGCAACTTTATGCTAAGTGTCTGTGTGCTGTTATGTTATGGCTGTGAAGTGGAAGATTTGCATTCCTTTCAATTGTAAAGGGGACAGTGAGGATTTTACTCCCATAAGGCTCACTCACTTACTACCAGTGGTGGGAGTAACGTGTTACTAAAGTAATGCATTACTGTAACGGATTACTTTTTGCTGTAACGCAGTAGGCATTACTAATCAATTCTCAGTAATATTTTACTCGATACATGTTAAATAGCATTTGTGTTACAACACACTTTACATGCATAATTTAATTGGTCGAATGGAAAAAAAAAAACAAAAAAAAAAAAACAGCAAGACCATGACACCTTGCAAAGTGACCTCAGTAGAGAAGGTAGATGATTTCGTGTTAATGATTTCCAGTTAGTGTTTTTTTTTTTGTTTTTTTTTTTGCTGCAAGTTTAAAGAAACTTAAAGGAGGGGAGCAGAAGCATAAATAAGCCCCTGGCTTCAGGTTCTTCCTTTTTTTGGTCAAAAATGGAACAAATTGAATGTTTTCTTGTAAGTGTGGTATGTTTTTGTTTTTTTTTTAAATGTAACCAAAATAAAATATTTATTCATTCATTCATTCATACCTTAAGGAATAAAAAAATGCAGCCGCAAAGTTCTATTTCCTGTTGGTGTTCAGCCCATGGGTCAAGATGGCAGAAGACAGAACAGATGGACGTATGCCCATTAGTAACCCTAGCCCTGCTTTACACAAGGCGAATTTTTGAATCATAGGATGGTGGGGGAAGGAACTGCCCTTCTTGCCTCTGACTGGCTAGAAAGGCTCTTCTTCAATTGGCTGTTATGTTTCAGTCTCAACAAGCCGGCCCTAGCATATATCACTGTCCTGCATGGGTAAAGTACAGTAAAAAGAATAATCATTTTATTGTCCACAGATGTGGAAATTTGTTTGTGGCTTCACATGTAGATTATAAAAATCACAAGTATGCAGAATAAATACACAATATTTTAGGTAATTTGATGATTTCAATATAACTAAAAACGTCATATATGAGTTTTTTTATATTAATGTACATATACAGTATATGAGTTATTCATATAGGATTTCATTTTCACAGTAATGAAAAATGTTTAAAATTAACAGCATAGTGGTATGAAATGTAGTATTACTTGTTTCTCAAATCGATATTTTTGATCATGGAGGGTTTGGTATTCCATAATTAAACAAGAGCCACTTATAGAATGTTATTAACCTCTGCTCAGTGATGAGTGATGCATCTACTGGAGCCTGACAGCCTGCTCTGCACGAGTAAACGTTCAGATCACGTAGCCAATCGGAGAAGAGCCTTTCTAGCCAATCAGAGGCAAGAAGGGCGGTTCCTTCCCCCACCATCCTTCGATTCGAAAAATCGCTTACAGAAGCTAGTTAACATGATCCCTGTGAGTGAAGTTTCTTGATCACTGTGTGTCTTGTCTTCTCTTTCAGTAATTCTCGATGCAGTGCCACCTCAGGCAAGGAAAGGAACACATTATCCATAGTTCAGTTCATTTGACAATGTGCTGTGTGAAAACAAACTCAGACTGAATGTTGAATGTTGCATCCTCAATGAACCCAGTCTACTGATAGTCAAGTCTTTCATCAGTGTTAGTCAAGTAAATCTCAAGTTGTAAAAACTGTGGCCCTCACTTCTATGTTGGACACCTACTGAATCCAATGGTGAAACTTAGAATATATGAAAATATAAATGTATTTCCAAGTTTTTCAAAAAAAAAAAAGGAAGTAAAGGAAAATTTTAATGACAGCGTTGATATAGAAAAACATATCATGCAAGGTGTTGTTGAAATTAGACTATTTATCTGTGTTGTAAAATCTCTGAATTGGCCAAAACCTTCAACATCAAAACAAATATTAAGTAGTGTTTATCAAATGATAATGATGATTCATAAGTGAATACCTAAACTGAACTATTCATTGTTTTGGTCTAAAAGATTTTCCCAATATAATATTTTAATTTTGTAACATATCTCTTGATTTTCTTTTTGTTTTATAATTATGTAAAATGCTATTGCTATATATTTACAGCATCAGACTGACTTCTGTTATTGTGATGAAAATAAGCAAAAACTGTTAAAGTCTGCTTTTTTTTTTTAAACTGACCTCCACTGAATAGCATGAATCATTACAGGCTATAAACTATGATAATCATGAAGGCGCACACTGTTTAGAGCACTTTAGGCTTTGTTTTCCAACCAATTATACATCTTTCCTTTGTTCCAAGCATCTCTTCAGCTCTGTGAACACCCGGCATTAAGAAGCTCTTAACAGCATAAGCATGCACTTGCTCTTAAGTACTGCTTTGGGAAAAACAAGTCTCTCTGATACATCCCATGGGAGTGTTTGATGGATTAACTCAGCTACTGGAAGCAGGAGAAATCCCACAACATGCTAAAGATAATGCTAAAATGTGCAAAATCAGGGATGCATTTTCAGTCAGGTACTTTATTAAGGTTATGGGCTGTTTATCATCAATCATTGTTACGGTCATAAACACATGGAAGACTCGTGTAAGTAACCAGTACTGCTGGTCTGTTCACACTGCTCAGCAACACAAAAATGACTACATACCACTACAAACACTAAGACAAACCATTGTTTATCTTGGACTTCAAACTATTGAATGCAGAGGTTTTAATCTGTCATGAAGGTGAAGCAGCAACAGGTTCAGTTATAGACTAAAGTTTCCTGAAGTGTTGGTTCAGGTTGTCAAAGTGTATTCTTTACATGAGGTGGATTTGGCCTTAACACAGGTCTGATCCATCTCCCAAAAGTATCCATGCCAACCTCCATCTACTGCACGTCATACACTGATTTATACGCCTGGATTGGATGTTTCAGGTGTAGGTCCATGACAGAAAGGAATAAGACATGCGGTTTTCCCTGCCCACATAACTTTTCACAACCTAAAATGTTGTTTATGTGTGAACAAGTGGCCCAAATGTTAAGAAAAACGTCTGTTCCAAAAACATCCACGTTAACGTGGACATGGCATCAGTCACATAAGCCTGTATTGCTTGCTAATTTTTAACATCACTGAGAAAAAATTACATAAAATTACCTTGGTGCATGTTATAATTGGAGTGATCTGAGAGGACATGAGATAATCATCCCATCCCTTTCATGGACATATTAAACAGCTTCCTAATTAAGCAAGCATTATTGTGATAATAACAGTCTTGCTCTCACTTCACACATTTCACCTGTTTTCATTGCCATCTATGGCCCATGCTGCTTCAGTGTCATTTTTATACTTTTTTCTTTGATTTTCATTGTCACCAATTAACATTTTCCCCTCAAATTAAATGTGTAAAACTGTGTGTGCAAAAAGTCTATAATTACCTTTCATCAAATTGTAATTTAAGTGGTCTGAGAAAACACAAGACTACTACATCTAAGGTCCTTCTGACCTGTGTTTTAGGCTGTAGAAAATCTACCCTGTTATGCCTCAGTTTTGTCTAATCAATAATGGGTTTTTTCAGAGAGATCAATCTAATCCAATCATTTTTATTTATAGAGCATAAATTTAATTAAACACAAAGGTTTCCAAAGTGCTGTACAGTAAAATAAACCCAATAAAAACATGATAAGAAGATAAAATACTAAGATAAAAAGGCAGACAATAAAACCTAATTAATAAACAGACTGTCCACCCCAGATAAAATGTCAGTGCACATAAAATCAACAACCTACATGGTGCGAAAAGCCAAAACAAAGAGGTGGGTTTTAAGAAGAGTTTTAAAATTAGACGGCGAAGAGCGGCAGGGGCAGTTCATTCCACGGTTTTGGAGCTGCAAAAGAAACACGTTCTGTCCCCTCTGAGCTTCAGTCTAGTTTGGGGAACCCTCAGGACCAGCTGGTCAGCTGACCTCAGAGATCAGCTGGGTGTGTAGGGGTGCAGAAGCTCAGAGAGGTACGATGGGGCAAGACCATTTAAAACATAAAAGACATAAAAAACATAACATTAAAGACGTGCAGCTGCGTTCTGAACCATTTGAAGACGTGCGGTGGAGGACCCACTAACCCCCGTATAAAGTGCGTTACAGTTTTTCAGCCGAGTGGCATTGATTACTAGAGATAAGAAGGTTAAATGCATGACTGACAGCTGTAATACCTATAAGGTGGTAAAAATGGTTCCACTTTTCCATAACAGCCTGTGAATGTCAGGTGCATCTATCCACTATATATAGTCTTTAGATTTGGAGGGGGAGAGCTGGTGCATATTTACAAATTCTGTATTTTTTCCCACTAATTTCAGCTGTAGCTTTAACCATCAAAATATGATGTTTCACAATCATCACACAGCCACCATGTTATGGAACAATAGTATATCATAAGCTGTAATCCACTAATTACTGTTGGAATAAAATTGTGCTGTGTTCTCATGTCATGTGTAAAATGGATTGTTTTAGTGAGGGTAATCAGCTAAAAGT
>JAPQRQ010000005.1:31647251-31666491 GCA_037367365.1 Apogon talboti | reverse complement strand
TATTCTATTCTATTCTATTCTATTCTATTCTATTCTATTCTATTCTATTCTATGTATTGTATGTGGCAGGTGTAGATTGATAAAACAGCAGTTGCAACTAGTGAAAAAGAATGCATTTGTACAATCTTATCTGGTGAGAAAAAGTTGGAAAACACCAGAAACAGAATTCAGGATAAACAGGATGATGCTGTTTGAGAACACATCAAACCGACAGAAAAAATCTACAAAAATCGAGGGATTAGATATAGTAAGTAGACTTCATTCAACCTTTAGAGATAGAAAAATTCAACTCAACTTGACTCAGGCACACAGCATCAGAGTCACGGAATCAGAATAATTTAATACATTCATTAAAATAAGTCAGTAAAACATTTGAGAAAGTCAATTAGGTGGCCATGTTTAGTAGCATGTGAGGCATTTGGTATTCAACGTACCAGAATAGCCCCTTCACTGACATGACCTTTTATATCAGGGGTTCTCATCCATCTGCTTAAATAAATGAGAGGAAAAAACATGACTTGGCAAAAAGAAAAGGAAGAAAACATAAACTGCATATTTGTCCTATGCCACTGTCAGTTAAATACCAAAATAAATGTCATGCATTCCATCTCCAAGACTTTTGGGGATGGTTTTAGGAAATGATGAGATTGATACACAAGAGTGTTGAAAGATACTTTGAGCTTTTCCCTTACCCTGGACAGCAACAGGAATTCAGTGACTTGTTGTGTATATTATAGGAATATTACAAATGTATAAATGTTTATACATCCAGATTTTATCTATTGAGTGTCATGTTTCAGTAGCGCATCTATTGTCTCTTATTGTGTCCCAAAACAGGCTTATCTATGAAGATGTGTTAATGTGCGGTGATAAATAAATGTAAGAAGTGATGGAAATTAAGATGTCTTTAATTTATGACAAACTTAAATGTATATTACTACTGCTAAAAAAAAAAAAGAAAAGAAAAGAAAAATGAAAGTTCAAGCCTCTATGGGCCTCAGAGCAAATGCCTTTTACTGACCTGAAGTCTATTTTAAATGGAACATCACATACGATGCCAACAAATCAATGTAACGTACCGCATCTTATCTATCAAACATCATCCCTCACAGAATATGAATTGACCTCCTAATAGTGTGTTGGTCTTTGTTTGCATACTTGGTTTTTGGCCTGTTTGTCTTCAACTCCCACTCATGCTCATAATTTTTCATAACAGCTTTGCCCTTTTAGTTTTATGTATTTATTCTTGTATGATATGTCCGCTGGGCATTTGCTGTTTTTCATAGAGTGATCCATCCAGAATGATTATCCAAAGTCCTGTTTATTGTTAACATCCTACTTCTGTTTGTCATGGGGACTAAATAATAACCTTTTTCTTTGCTATCATATTTCCTTAGTACCGTTTCTTGCAGGTCTTAGTCTTTGAGAAAGTTTAAAAGGCACTTGAGTCACCTGTCCATTTTACCGTGTGCCGACAGCTTTATAATTAATGCTTTGTGGATACATCTAACATAAATCTATCAAAATATGAGAGGCAAGTTCTTTCCATGCTACAGTATCTATCACCAAATATACATGTCCTTTTATTTAGTGACTTATAATACATGGGCAGTTAATCATTATTTGAAACCTATAGAACATAAAATGTGTCATTTTTTTAAAGCCTTGCCTTGTGTCAGTATTGTTTATTGCCATTGTTTTATCACTGAGGATCACAACATGTTATCAATTACTCAGCAGTTTATTTCAAATGTTTTAGTCTGCTGGTGAGCACAATTTACCCCTCAGTTTTAGACTGCCCAGTGGTTTGATGATCATCCTTTTCATTCAAAGCCTCCTCTGCACCCTTGTGATACTTATATAATTTGCATATGTTGCATTGTAAGTGATTAAGATCCTATAATATTAATGGAAATTGCCAACTTATATAAAGAATGAACCCCAGACTAATTAAAATGAATCTACCGCAAATTCTGTGTGATGGCAACAACCTTAAACGCTTCTCAGATCATTAAGAAACCCATACATCAGCACAGCTTTAATTCAATCTGATCTGAACCATAAACAGGACATGACCAGAGTATCAAAATTTAGGGAGGAAAGACCAAAAAAGTGATGAAAGAATCATAGATCAGCATTTACATTCACTGAACATGAACAGAACATGAGACGCAGCTATGGTCTAGTTCATCTGTTATACACAGGCTGTAAATTAATTGGTTTATTATAACAGACAATGCACATTTATCACCATCCACAGCTGAACACTACCAAAGAGATGGTGGTGGACTTCCGGAGACCCACGTTGACCCTTTTCCACGGGTTGATATGGACCCATGGGTTTGCAGCTGGGTGATGGTCAGGTCAGCAGACACTGGTGCACATTACAGGAAATGGCAGAGGGGGGTCCTTCAGTATCAGTAGGAAAACACCTGCTGATGGGTGATCACTGGCTGTCACCACTGCACTGGGGTGGCAGAACTGGGAGGAGGCGTACTCTGGATGTGGAGAACTGGCTCTGAGTTTGGATAAAACAATCACATGAAGGAACAGAATGTAACCTCTGTGTTAAACAGCTAAACAACTGAGGAAATCTTCATATTATGATTTTTAATCCTCCCATAGTGGAGATATGCTGACTTTTACACTTAAAAGACTCAAGACTGCATTTTGATTGTACTTTTTTGTATTAAATGCATTTACTTTGTATGGCTATGATATGCAACAAATAACATTTCAATTTGATTTTGAATTTGTGTATCTTACCTATTAATTTGGATATACAGTGTTTATAATACTTTCTATCTTTATCATTCATCCTCAGAAAACACACATCTATCATCTCTGCCAGTATTTCTGACAACATATCATGTGATCTAAAGAAGACATGAGCTGAAGAGTACTGTATTTATGATGATGACCTGATGAACAAAGAAAAGTGTATTTGGCTTATAGTCAAACGTGGTGGTAGCATGATGGTCTGGAGCTACATGAGTTCTGATGTGATGGCAGAGCTCACATTCATTGTGAAATTAAATAAAATACAAAGATCACACAGCCATCACTCTTTATCCATGATCTGTTCAGATACACTTTAACATGAGTAGACTGTAGTGATTTTAATCTTTTTTAATACCACTCATTGGTACATCTCACTCTTGAAGAATAATGTGACAGAGAGGACAAATTCAGGAATCTGCTGAAGGACCTTGTTTTCTGGCATGAAATGAACCACCTGCAGCTCAATACCTCAAAAAGATGGTCGTTGATCTTAGGAAGTCAAGACCATGTCCACGACCAGTTGTGATAGAGGGAGTTGAGGTAGAATCGTAGACAGCTACAAGTTACTCAGGCTGTGGCTGGACAACAAGTTGGACTGGAGATGTAACAACACAGACCACCTGTACAAGAGGGGCCAGAGAAAGCTGTACTCCCTGAAGAGGCTGTGTTCATTTAAGATCTGCAAGAAACTCCTGTAAATGTTCTACCAGCCTGTGATCGCCAGCATCCTATACTGAGGTGTGCCAGGGTGGCAGCTGAGGTAGAGCAGAATATCTAATGTTCTACCAGTGGGATCTGTACAATTTCCAATTTTATTGTTGTTGTTATTATTATTATTACTTCCCACTATTATTTTTTATTACTATTTTTTAATTTATTACTATGAGTACTTCTGATGTGCAGTTGCCTGTTTTTACAACTGTATCTATAGTTACTGTTTTTATTATCATTTTCTTATTTCTTTTTTATCTTATAATTCTCTTATCTTGCAGTTCTTCGTGCACATAAGGTGCTTTGCTGCTACTGGAACCTTAATTGGACTCTGCCCAAGAGATTAATAAATTTTTACATTTAATTTCAAAAATTAATCTTTTATTTATTTTAGTGAAAGTAACCTCGTTTTCGTGTTTTTAATGTGTACTTCATTTCGGTTTGTGTTGAAAAAATACAAAATAAGGAACCAGGAACCAAACCGGATACACGTGTCGGTGACGTAAACGAATTGAAAACAAAAACAAGTCGTCTTGCAACATCAGTCGTGTTTTTCTTGTGTCCTGTGTAGTGTAAAACCGTGAAAACCTTGTTATCAACTTGAATCTACACGCACATGGTAAGACCTTATGTGTTTTAAAATGTTGAAGTAAATAAAACATCCTGATCATGTTTAAAGCCGTTCGTGTTCTGCTAATATGTGCTAGCTACCTCCGACGCCAGAGGGCTAACATTTCAGTGTTGCTTCACTGTCGGCTGTAAATGTCGGCTGTTGTTATTTTTGTTTTGCCGTAGGTTGTCTCGTAGGGCTGAGTTTGCCGGTAATATCTTAGCCATGGCTCAGCAGAGAGGAGTCAACAGTCTCCAGTTCAACCAGGACCAGAGTAAGATGCTAACACGTACATATCCTGTCTGTAAAACTACAGACTCACAGCTCTGTTTGTGTACATTTATTTTTTTTCTTTCCAAAAATTGCCAGGCTGTTTCTGCTGTGCTATGGAGACAGGGGTGAGGATTTATAATGTGGAGCCCTTGATGGAGAAGGGCCACCTGGGTGAGTGCACTTCATCAAGGTGTGTGATCAGACATTTTGCTAAATGCTAATACAGATTATGATATCTGTGAATTTCTAGACCATGAGCAGGTGGGCAGCGTGGCCCAGTGCTCCATGCTGCATCGCTCCAACCTGCTGGCCGTAGTTGGAGGGGGAGTGAATCCAAAATTCTCAGAAATATCTGGTTAGTTAAAGGGTCTGTTATTACTGCTTACTATGTTTGACATATGAAAAGCAAATAGAATAGCTCATTACACTTACAGTATGTTGCTTGAGATCCTATTGCCTCCTGATAATTGCCTTTTAGTCAACTAACAGTGTATTTTTATCATTTCATTTTCAGTTCTGATTTGGGATGATGCCCGTGAATCACGGGACCCAAAAGACAAGCTGGTGCTGGAGTTTACCTTTACCAAGCCTGTTCTAGCTGTTCGAATGAGGCATGACAAGTGAGTTGGCAGAAAATCATTCTCAACTTTGTTATGTAAGTAATTACTGTATACTATATGTTATATTGCTCTTCATTTTTTATCTTTCAGGATCATCATTGTATTGAAAAACAGAATCTATGTGTACAGTTTTCCTGACAACCCTGTCAAACTTTTTGAGTTTGACACCAGAGATAACCCAAAAGGTGGAGATTTTTCCCTTCTTTTTGATGTATGTCCATATTGTCCTTTTATTTTCTAAAAGTGCTTAGTAATATACATGAAACTCCTTCTTTCAGGTCTGTGTGATTTGTGTCCTAGTCTGGAGAAGCAGCTGCTGGTCTTTCCAGGTCATAAATGTGGCAGCCTGCAGCTGGTTGTAAGTTCCACAAGTTTACTTTTCAGGAAATGTTGTCATGATCAGAATTGAAGATTGATTTGAACCCATTATTCTCTTCAGGATTTGTCCAACACCAAGCCAGGTACATCATCTGCTCCGTTCACCATAAACGCTCATCAGAGTGAGATCGCCTGTGTGGCGCTGAACCAGCCTGGCAGTGTGGCAGCATCAGCCTCTCGTAAAGGAACTCTGATCCGCCTTTTTGACACAACAACTAGAGACAAACTCGTGGAGTTGCGCAGAGGAACTGACCCGGCCACCCTCTACTGGTACAGACTGGAGTTTTAATAGTCGGCATTTCTATTTCTGTTAACTTAGTTTGCGGTGGTGTAACTTGTCTGCTTTATTGATTTTCTAGCATCAACTTCAGCCATGATTCCTCATTCCTGTGTGCATCCAGTGACAAGGGCACAGTGCACATCTTTGCACTTAAAGACACCAAACTCAACCGCCGTTCTGCGTAAGTGCAGTCCTTCATTTTACCCATCAGCCTTTCTTAAGAATTTAATTTTGTGTTTTTTATGACTCAATAATCCTTCTTCTTCTTCTCACAGATTGGCGCGTGTTGGAAAGGTGGGTCCTGTGATTGGTCAGTACGTGGACAGCCAGTGGTCGTTGGCCAGCTTTACTGTCCCAGCCGAGTGTGCCTGCATTTGTGCATTTGGAAAGAACACTTCCAAGAATGTCAACTCTGTCATTGGTAAGGAGGTGTTTTACAAAATCCACAGACTGTTCCTTAATATTAACATATATAGATAGAAAGATGTTAGAGTTTAACACCTTGAAACTCACATTCATCTGCTGAAAGAATAGGAATATATTTCTGCTCCACTAAAACCTGATAAGATAATACATATGTTGTGTTTGGCAGATAAATGTTTAATACAGACAACAGCTTTGTTTCCATAAAATATGTAGAGATTAGAATGAAAGATTCATAAAGTAATTGAATGGATAAACTAGGAAGCATAATGTCATAGCAAGGTGGCTCTGTAGGCCATGTTACACATTATGTTTACAAATGAGGTAGAAGAAGTAGAGCATTCTGTTTGTTCTTCATTTTAAATGGCTGTGATGATATTTTATGTTTACTTAAGTAATATTATTATTTAAGTTAAACTTCACTTTATCTCCTCTGCTGCAGCCATATGTGTGGATGGCACCTTCCACAAGTATGTGTTCACCCCTGATGGAAACTGCAACCGAGAAGCCTTCGACGTGTACCTGGATATATGTGATGATGATGACTTCTGAGGCTGGAGCCAGATTACATTTAGAAACATTACTGGAAGGGCAAAGATGTAGGACGAGAGAACGCAATGATGACAAATGAGAATGACTGAGTAAATGATGATTGTTCTGTTCTGGAGACAGATGGGAAAATGGCCTGTGGCTGAGAATCAGAGATGCTGAAGCTGAGGCCTGTTTTATCACATATTTGTGTTTGTAATCATTGTATCTATGTAGCAGTGTGAATATACACTAAATACATTTTTTTATTAGCCTACTCCCTCATTGTACTATGTACATCTGGTGAGAAAAAAATCATGACAAGTACAACAATAAGCAGAGATTCTGAAAATATGTCTAATGATTCTAGAAATGATCACATTATGTGCACAGATTGCCTTGTTTTTTTTTTTAAGTCTGACTGTCAAGTCTTCCCACAAAGCACTGTAACATCTTTGGTGTCACTTCACTTAAGTGGAAATCACAGGGAAAGCTAAGCATCAACACCTTCATAGCAATACAAGGCCAGACAAGTGTAGCTCTTAAATCTTCAGAACCAGAGCTACCAGTTTAAACAAAACAAAATTATATTAAATCACTATGTACTTGTAAGACCAGCTGCTTCCTGGAGCTAAAACCATTTGTACACAGTGGCATTTTACATGTATGTGAATTGTGAAGTCATTTTCCTGCAAGAACAGCTGTGGAAAGAATGAAATCAGTCATGATCATGACTTACATTCTAGTTTAATCATCTTAAAATCATCTTTGCAAAATTCACT
This sequence comes from Apogon talboti, assembly GCA_037367365.1. Classification (NCBI taxonomy): domain Eukaryota; kingdom Metazoa; phylum Chordata; class Actinopteri; order Kurtiformes; family Apogonidae; genus Apogon; species Apogon talboti. The sequence continues at coordinate 31,659,105 of JAPQRQ010000005.1, read as the reverse complement.
CATTGTTAGAAAGTCCTCTTTGAGTTGCATGGTTTAACGTCTGAAACGTCCATTTTCTGGTTTATTTAGGCAAGTCATTTAGATGTGAAATTCCACAGATGATTTACCTTTACCAGGGAGGATACTGGAGTTCAACTTAGGACTTGGACTTGTCCTCGGTGTCCTCTGAAACTAGGCCAAGACTCCCTCCCTTCTGCTGATCTGTAATTCAGAAAGTCATCAAAAAGCCTGAATAATATGTATTAGAGGTTGAATCCTCAAACCATGCACAGCTAGTGGTGCAGTAGGTTAAACACACATAAATGAGAAATGTTCCCCTGGGCGCATGTGCTGTAGAACAGATTTTCAGAGACTCATTTCCAGCTCTGGGCAAATCAGTTTTCTTTTTTGTCCATGTGTAAATTATATGAAAACAAATGTACCATGAAGATCAGGTGTTATCTGTTATTACTTGTCTCATTAGTTGACAGAGATGCTAGAAGGTAATCAAACAAAATGAGGTGTCGATACTGAGGAGCATTTACAGAAAGAAAAGGCTTTAGCTTCGTAAAGTAAAGTTCACATTTGACTTTGACACATACTCTGTAAATCGAGCACAGAGAGAACAAATGAACAGACTTAATATAAATGATACTATTATTAACAACTCTGAGAGAAAAGAGAACCTAGCCTTTGTAGACAATCCGCATTCACGCGACAATATTAATACATGAAGATTACTTTAATTACCATCAGGACTTAGTCAGTTCCAATATTCACCTTCTAGTTCCCTTTTCTCCACATCAAACTCCTCAGGTAAATAACTCTTGTTCTGTACCTCCACTGGTTAACTATCCAGTATGTACGATTTATTGGTAGCTACAGCTTAAATTGCAGATTAAAACAAACTGATGACCTGTCCTCTTCCAAGGAAGATGGAGAACCTACAGGGCAAAGCATGTTAAAAAATAAATAAATAGAGCCCATGTTTGATTTGTCCATTATGGGCTTCTGTAGAAACATGGCTGACTTCTTTGAAGATGATCTTCTCTGTACAGATACAAAGGGCTCAATGGTTGTATACATTATAATTTTAACTCTTTGCTAAGCCCTGGTGTTTTCAGTGATATCAAACGAACGTCTCTGTAACAACAGTTATAAAACAGCAGAGAGATGAAGACAGACAGGTCTAGAAAGGCTGCCTTCACAATATTGTGTTATTTTAATCAATAAAAACTAATATGTTTACTCCAAGGTAAGACACTAATATACATGAGCTCAATAGCACAGCGGGTGACAAACAATGCATTAATATTAAGTTTTTGTTGAAAGGTTGTGTATTTGAGACATAAATACCATACACTTCATAAAAGGACCTCAAAAATTATTTTTATCTAATAAATTTGGTCTATAATATAAAGATAAATTTGGTAACAGACATGTTTCCTTGTCTTTCTACCAACAGTGTGCTGAGGTAATGTAAGCTCATGTTACCTTAGAGCAACCAAAAGATTTTTTTATTGACTTATTGATATTCTTTAAGGTCACATTATGAAAGCAGCTCTCAAATTCATATTCCAGTCCCTTCTGTCTATGTTCATTATCATTTATCCAAAGTGCTTAATCCTCTGGAGGGTTGTGGGGTCAAGGAGGGGTCATTTAAATATATAAAGATGAACCACCATTCACTGTCACATGCAGACATGCTGTACATCTATAATATTTTTATAACTAATTGGTCATTTAGTTAATGTAATGTAATAAAACAATAGAAAAACCTTTGCACCTTCACCTCTAAAGTTCCAAAAGGTGAGAAATTGTAATCATATTTGCAAAAGTTATAATCTTATGGAAAAAATAAGATTATCTCATCTCAATAATGTTGTGTTCCAATGAGAGTAGGATGTGTGGGCCCTTACAGGACATACGGGCTCTGTGGAAACATCCACAAATTGAATGACATACATGTTATTTTTAGTGTGTTTATGTCCATGGTCAATAATGAACCTCCTAAATTCTCAGTCTGCATGTAATAAGTAATGTGATCACTAACAATTAAGCTGTGACCGGCCTTTGGCTTTGGAAAAGAAAAAATATGACACCACCTCTAAACTTTGAGCAAAGATTCCATTACATGTCGCTACACAATAAACTGGACTGGTCTGTCAACACTGATGTCCTTTATTGGTGTTTTTGTTGTATTTTCATTTATGTATGTTTTTGTTGAGTGGTTGTGAGCAGCTGACATATGAAGAAGTACTATATTATCATGTCGCTTCTGTTAAATTACAATTTTCACAAGATTCAAATGTTGTATGATGTTTCTAGTTGAGTGAGGACATGTATTAATCATTGGCAGATGTTAAATAAAATAAATGTATTACATATATGTATGGGGGTGGAGTGGGGGTGCAGCAGTTAGCACTATAACAGCAACATGGTCCTGGTTCAATTCTGTGTGGAGTTCATGTTGGTTTTCTCCAGGTAATCCAGGGTCCCCCCACTGTCCTAAGAAAGTAATGGATGTTAATGGGTTAACTAGACAAACTGAATCACCAATAGGTGTGAATGGTTGTCGGTCTGGATATATCAGTCCTTCAATGAAACCCTCATGACCCTCATGTGGAGTAAGCTGTTCTGAAAATGTATTTATTAATGTAAATATTTAAGGGCTTCATGTTCTGATAGCTTGACAGGCCTCTTGTTCCTAGTTACGGTTGCTAACACACGATTGGACAGTTGCCATGTTAGGGCGGGGCTTAATAAAGGGTCAGTTCTGAATATTATGATCCATTTCTGCAAATACCTCCCTCTAAATTCTACACAATGCACCGTTAAGCCGTTTAACAGTAAAATACGACTCCTACGTACTGTTTTTATTGTATCTTTCAATGGAAGAATTACAGATTACAAGTAGCTACAGTAGAGGAAAAAAGTAAAAAAAAAAAAAGAAATAGAAGTACTACAGTTGAGAAATACAAGAATATGGGAGTTTCTGTCAAAATACACTTAAAGTGAACCTGTACTGGACATGTAAAAATCGCCATAAAAGCACCACACTGGACCTTTTTATTATGTGAATTGTGTGTGGGGACACAACCTATGGGGAGCAGCCTTTGCCGTCCAGAAGCTTCCAGGTGATCAAGTGTGAGTAAACAAGCAGCAGTCAGTAAGCAAGATTGAGTGAAAAGCATGAATTTGCGCTTGTTGGTGCAGCCGTAACCTTTGGACTCCGCTATTGTCCTATGGATGTGACCCAGCACTGGTCGATAATCTGTCATCTTAGACTGGTGTCTGCTGCACAGGGTCAATGACCAGTCCATCTCAGCAGGTAATCAGAAAAAATCAACGAGTCTGCGTCACTACCGGAGCTGGGATAGCCTGTGAAGGAAGGAACATGTCTCTGACCATGACTGACTGATGGAGCAGAGACTTAGTACTTGCACATACTTGACAACACGCTATGATGTAAGTTACCTGACTGAACCACTAGTATTACGCGTGACCTTTTGACATAGCTATGAAAATTCACTACAGATATCCTTTTAACCTTTGTCTGCATATTCACTACACACTAAAGAAATACCACTAAAGTAGCATTAAGTGGTCCACTTGCCACTTTTATTTTATAACTCCCAGAGGAATTGTTGGTGCTATGTGACACTATACCCTATACTCATTCATTTTCAGTCATTAAAGTCAATGAAGTCTGATCAATATTTGCTCACACTAGCTTTTTATTACGTGACTGCTGCATTTATTTATAGGCCCAGTATTAATTCACCTTTTACAATGAAACAAGGCAGACGCCAGCAGTAAAGAGAATTTATTAATGAGAACGCTCTACTAAAGCTTACAGGCAGGTAGATTGGTTTGCAGAAAATCATGGAGTCCAAGGAGACACAAATGCAGAAAAAAAAGGGCAAAATCAATCTTAAACGGGATGAAAAAAACTTGGGGTCAGTGTGAAGAAAGTCCACATGACAAAGGGATGATGAGTTTTATGTAGAGTGTTGATAAAATGGGTTGAAAAGGGTGTGAAACTGAGCCGGAGCAAGGCAATAGAAGAGAAAGGGGAAAAACAAGGGATACCTGACATCAGTATAATAATGGATGAACTGATTTTTGTTCAACCATGAAATCCACAGACAAACTCAACGTGCCTTTTTCATATTTTTCAGATAAATCACCACTGCTAACATTTTAACATCATCCCACACAAATGACAAGTGCCTGCAAAAAGCTTAATGTAAAAACCAAACCTTGGACATATCAAAATAAAGGGTGAGGGCGGGGTCAGCGTTTACAGTGTTTGTCTCTACTAAGTGTTTGTAAATGAAGAGGTGTTATACAGACTTACTTAATCTGCAAAACCTGTGAAATAAACACAGCTTGGAGGGGAATTCATCAGTATGCTTCCGACAAAGTGTGTTTTGGTTCGTCTAACCGCTTCCAAAACCTGCTTCCTGACAGCTCAGTCAGGAGAGCTGTTGATCTTTAATACTCAGAAAATACTCTTAAAACCACACAAATGAAATATCATGTTGTTATTGGGAAGTGTTAGTTCCATTTTTATGCATTAATCAGAGTTTCCTTTTGTTCTCATCTCCACAATATCCAGAGAAAACATCTGAAAACTGCTGGTGCTGGAATTTAATAGCACTGGTCTGTATGAACAAAAGGTATTTAAACCATACCAAAGCAATGTGCAAAGAGGCGTAAAATGCATTTTGAAGCAAGGGGAGACTGCAGGGTAGATCAATATTTGTGTGTTTGTCACTGAAAGCAACCCTTGTCATGTCACACAGTGACTGAATCCATGTCATTGTATGGATTAACAAAAAACATGATAGTGTGGATGTTAAAGCCAATCGATAGTATCTCAAAACTGGAGTAGTGTCAGATAACTTAGGAAACACACACACAAATTATCATTCTTTATCCTGTAACAATGAAGCAACTGTACTGCACACTCTCTCACACACAAAATGAGAATAAATAACCTACAGGTCGTCAGCTTTACAATGTTATGACCTTAATGCTGAGTCACTGTTATGATGTAGTTGTTCTGCATCACAATGTTTGTGTACCCAAAAACAAATTTTAAAAAAAGGTAGAAAATCTGTAAGATCAAGGGATTATATAAGAAAATGGCAGAGTTGTTCAGAGAGGACAACTGTTTAAAAAAACAAAAACAGTGAGAAACTAAATACAGCAAAAGAGTATTAATCAAATGCATCATTTGACCTGATGTGCCTAATGCTTATATTGCAGTACATTCCACAAGCCTTTTATCTAAGCTCTTCAGCGGAAATACACATCATGTGGCTGAACGTCACAAAGACTCTAGTGAGGACACGTGACACCGTGACTGACACATTTAAGTTGATGACACTTCATTGAACTTAATGACTATTACCTAAATATATGCTGTCACCAGCCCTATCCTTAAGTCCTGACTAAACTACTTACAAAGTTAGAGTCACTGATTCCTGTCATGCTAAGCCTATGAATGTTCCAGTGTCAAACTGTGTGGGTCTGAAGTAAACATTCCTAAAATACAGTGCAGCACTGATGGATGGATGAAGTCCAAACTGCAGCCTGTTTGAGGTTGTATTAATTAAGAGCTTCAGAGAGAACTGCTTCAAGTGTCTCTTGTTTTAGTCACTTAGATTTAATCAGCAACACTTCACAGAAATAACTCTCTGATCTGGAGCCAGGACACACACCTTTTATCATTTTTATGAGTTAATTTAATATCATTGCACTTTGGACTGGATGCAAAAAATTAGAGCTCACAAAATGTTATATATATTTGAGTTTTATACAATAAAGGACAAATGGATATGAAAGTCAGACAGATTAATCAATTACTGTGTCATAAATATGATTGATATGAGTTTATATAAAGGAAAAATCAATTAAAAAAATCATATGTAAGATTTGCAATCATATATTAATGATTCTAAAACCGTGTGCATCAATTGGAGAAAACGACGCCTGATAATATCCATGAACACAGGGTAAGTTTTATTACACTGTTGCCAGTCCTGTGGCTCTGTGTAAAATCTAATTTCCTTCCCCCTGTGATGTCCTGCATTATTATTCTGTCAGTTACTGCCAGTACAGAGAAGTGTTTACCAGAAAATACTTTACCATATATTACACAGACAGATAATTGGATGGCTCATTCCACAAAGGTGAAATGTGATCTAATAAATAAATAAATAATGTCTTCATTTGCCCAGGTCTCTGGAGTTACAGTGACATACTTAGAGAAAACTGGTTATAAGAGCAGGTGAGAAAAACATGGATGACACATGATCCTACAGTGTCCTCTGCTGGTAGTTTAGTGTATCAACATGTTACTGTAGATCCCACACCAGAGACCTTTATCATTTGAAGTCATTTAACCAAATCTCATTTAGCAGAAGCTACTAACAGTGGCTGCATTTAAAATTTTATGTACTAAAAATATTAATGCTCATAAACAGTAGTTTTCCCCTTTTAACAGTTTAAATAGTGTACATAATAGTATATAATGTTATTGTCGTTAAACTAAATCAATAAATTAAGCTAAACCCAGCTCAGATTTACTTCACATTGTTATAGAATGAAATTAAATTATCATATAAAACAAATAAAACATAAAGCACAAAGTATAAAAACATGTGGCTCATCTTATCTAAACATTCGATGTTGATAATATACAGTATATAAGTATATGGCCTAATGAGAAGCAGCCTTTCATTATGGATGGTGGTAATCTACTGAAAAAGTAAAAATGGTTACAGTTTACTTCTGAGGTCACAAAGAGAAGTGTATAGCATTTATTTTTGCCTGAATCAGATGATGGTGATGTGATTTACATGCATAGTATTTGTCCCTTCTTACAAACTGGACTCTGCATATCATACTGAACTCCACTATGTAGCAAAGTCACTCACACACACTGCTGTATTTTATATTAATCTTTAGGATGGTCCTCTTTAAATCAGAGTACAAAAATGCATATGATGCCTTTGTTGTCAAATTATTGCTCAGTAAACTCCATACTTATGTCCTATCACACTATACCAACTACAGCACCAGATCCACTGTTCAAATTCTTCTGAATGTTCCCAAGATGAGTGCAGACCTTGGTGAAATCACACAGTTTGGGTACCATGTGAACTGAATGAGCTGAAAAACCAAAAATCATGCTTGAGACAGGTATTTTTTAAAGAAACAACTTGCTTCTTTACAAACTCATTTCATAAGGTATGATGGTATAGACTGGTTTTTCTTTCTCCATTTTTCTCTTCTTTTATGTAATGCATGTGTTTTGCATGTTAAGTGGTTGGATGTGAAACTGTTGCCACCATCTTGACCAGTACTCAATGGAAGAACAGATCTGGTATTTCAATGTGTAAATATTTAAAAAATGAACAAACACAGAGTAGAAAAGCATTCCCTTTAATAGTTTTAGTCATGTTTTACACGTATCCAAGGCATTAAAAACTTTATCAAATCAAATTTTATTTATATAGCGCCAAATCATAACAGATGTTATCTCATGACACTTTACATATAGAGCTGGTCGAAACCAGACTCTCAAGCTATTTTCCAGAAACCCAACAGAAACCTCCAGGAGCAAACACTTGGTGACAGTGGCGAGGAAAAACTTCCTTTTAACAGGAAGAAACCTTGAGCTGACCCTTAAGCAGACCTCGACTTCTGGACCATAGTTTTATGAGGCAAGAACTGACCTGTGTTCGTGTTGTTTTACATAGCTTTCTAATCTTTGTTATAAATGAACATGTCATATATTGTGGGGATTTGACTGTTAGTTTAGTGGTGTGTAGCCGCAGTTATTGGTTACTGTATCTTTAAGAGACTGCACCTGTTTTGGTCAGTCAAAAAGTTAATTGGCTGGAGTGCAGTGTGGAGTCACATGGTTTCTTACTGTGTCCATTTCTTTTTTCTGTAACATTCTTGGAATTTACACTACATTTGTGGAATAAATATTATTCATGTTTTTAAACATTACAACAAGTTTGAAGAGGATTCCCGTGGAAACAGCAAATGGGGGACATGTGTATGTCAAGACTCCATTTAACCACTTCTGTCTGTTTCAATAATATTTATTAATGCCTTATTTCAAATATTTTGCATATAAATTGTGACATACATAGAAAACCATAACCTGCTGAACCATTATTACCTGCACTAGTTAAAAAAGCATCTTTGTGATCTGTCAGGCCAAGCCATTTTTAGAAGTCCTTCATGGACTGAAAACTCCCAGAAGAAAAGACGGGGGAGTGAAATTCACTTATGAGTCCCACAAAATTAGGCCCAGTATCATTGAGAAACAGGAGGCCCAAACATGTCCATGGTCTCTAATACGAGCGACAGATGATCCAGAAATGAATTAACTGAAACACGAAGAATACGAGCTTCATCTGCACTCCACCTCCTGAAACAGAGAAAAGAGGAAACGTGAGACAGACACATGAATATGTCAGCTCTCAGGTACAGGCTGATGACATGTAATTGAAGGTTAGTATTTCTTACACGGACAGTGTGCTGCCAGACACTGTGAGCTGTTTACTGATGCCGCCTTTCCGAGGCTCTCGATCTGGTGACAGAGACTGTAGAGCGATGATGGCTTCACGAGATGATGGGAAGGGAACATCCAGAGAACTGCATGAGGGTCAAGGAAAACTGAGATCACTGGTTTCAGGGGGAGAGCTTGTCTGTTGCGGTACAGACAGCAGAAACAAGAAAATAAGTCCACTGAAAATGTGGCCTGCACTAACAGTGACTCAGTGACCTGAGCTTCTGTATTTTGGACAACAGCAACAGTCATCCATCCATCTATCCAGAGCCTATCCTGGCTACGAGGCGTGATCACCCTGGATGTGTCACCAGTTCATCACAAGCCTGACACATACAGATGGACAACCATCCACTCTCACATTAACACCTACGGGTGATTTTTAGATCAATCGATGATTAGTGCATGTTTTTGGATAGTGGGAGGACAGTGGAACACCTGGAGAAAACCCATGCAGACACTGGGAGAACACAGCTACAGTCATATGAACCAAAAAGCAAACATTTAGAAGCGTTTGTCTTCTACTATGTCTTGAGTTGGTTACTGCAGATCTATCTATCTATAGCTCTTACAATTTCATTTCTTCAATTGGAAATATTTACATTTCGGTAATAATTCCATAAATTGCTTGGATGAACAAATACAGAGGTACAGTAAATACACAATACTTATTGTAACATGTTAAACAGAAGAGACATCCCGAAACCTCATGTATTTTTACGACGCAAAACATGAATCAAAACATGAACGTTTCTGGCAGTTTAAGACAATTTCAGTTTTCCAGATGGTTTCAGGAGTCTATACATATAAGTTTATTTAGAGACACTAAACCTACTACACTTACTATTCCGACAACACTTTACGGCAATTTACGACACACTAAACTTATAAGCTAATGGCTTAGAGAAACAAGCTTCATTAAAAAAAATATTAGCAGGACATTTAACAGTGACTGAGAGTCGAAGTGACTATCCGGAGGTAATATATAAGGATACAATTCCAGTTTCCCTGTTCCGTCGTTCGTTTCACGTTCGGATGCCGCCATCGTGGTTCCGTTGATGTAAATAAAGCAGCTGCGGTTCTTCTTCTGGTTTAGCGGAACAGAGTCAGTGTGCGCGTGCTGCTGCCCCCTAAGCGGCAGACTAGAACACTACAGCGTCCACCCCGATAAAAACACAAGCGAATGACAGTAAATGTGTAAATAGCTTGTATGTTACGAAATATTATCAATTATAGGCTTTCATTAAAATGCCATTAAAACTACATTAGAGTCAAAACTGGTATGTGCACATTAATATCTTCCAGAATAATGCAAATGTAATGGTACATTTCTAATCATAAGGTATAGAAGCTAAATGATAAAACGCTGCTTTTCAGAACAAATAAAGTATAAATATATCACATGTAAGATATCAGATAGAATAGAACTAATACTAATAGTTCACTTCAATTCTTCAGTAGTTCAGCTGAAGTAACACTGCACACCCTCTCAACAGATAAATGCAAATAAAAGAATATAGAGTGTGAAATAAAAACAGTGCGTAGTGCATTAGAGGGTTAAATAAATGTTAAAATGGTAAATATCAGCCAAGCAAACTGTGCGGCTGGGGAGGGAGGAAAATAAACGATGCATAATAAATAAAAGCATAGTTTAATACCTGTTATTTTACTGTCCGGTGTGAAAATGTCAAGACTTATCCTAACTGATACGAGTTGAGCTGTTCTCTCCTTTCAGTGTGAGGTGTGAGTTTTATTTTGTAGCGTTGCTGTCAAACTCAGCTGTGCGCATCTGCTGACTGCGCGTCGCCCCATCCTCCTCCTCCTCCTCCTCTTCCTCCGAGTGGATCTGAATGAGGCTTTGGAGCTCTGCGGCTTTGGTTTGTCGCCGATGATGTTTGATCTTAACGAGTCAGTTTCCGGGCTGTTTTCTTGATTTGATCGTTTCTTTTAAGCGAAAACCAAGTGACTGACATCCTCCTCTAAAGTCACCGACGACACGGACTCAGCTCTTTTCACTTTTATCAGCTATATATTGATTATCGGTAAATTTGACTGAAGGTGAGTGTTTCTTTTCCACTATTCTATCAAACTTGTTGTATATTCAGATGAACCACTTTGTATCCAACTTTACCCAGTTTATAATCTAAACCCTGGTGTTTTTTTTCCGTCCTGCTCCAGTATATTTGCGCATACATGTGCGCTCATGGCTGCGTCCAAGTGTGCGGGAACCCTGAGGGACCTTCAGCTGGCTCTGCAACTGAAGATCGAGGAGCTCAGACAGCGAGATGCGCTCATCGATGAGCTGGAGCTGGAGTTGGACACTAAGGATGATCTGATCAGACAGCTGCAGATAGAGCTGGACAGGCATCGCAACGTGTCACAGCACGCAGCCACTTCCACGGAGACAGCCAACACAGGTGTGCCACTGCCTTTTCCACAGCTGACAGTTAAGGTCAGCTCAGTCTAAGGCATGACCATGTGTCCATCCTCCGCAGGTCAAGCTGAGGTTTAAGGTTTAGGAGTCAGTGGGGTCATGGGTCACCAAAACCTCTAGGAGTTTGAACATGAAACTGTTTAATTTCCTGAATTCAGTTCATTTTATAGCTATCTCAAACCCGCCCTGAATAAAAATGGGGATGGAAATAGTCAAGCTTGACTTTATTAATATTTAACTGTTGACCTAAATCACATTTTACATGTTGACTAAAAAAATCTGTAACCTACATATGAGCTGGAGTGACTATTTATACAAATTTTCATCTTTTTAATGTGAGCTTCATATGAACACACATTCACTAATACATCATATATGTTTATATCTTATTTTATCTTATTTTTTTTCTTTTTCTGTACCATGTAAACTGATTTTTTTTTCTTATATCCCAATTTAAACCATATAAGACATATATTACATTAAATTTTCATTGGTGGGTTGACAAATACCTGACATTTAAACTTGGACATAAACATATGCACATTATTGATATACACCTCCATCTTAGTGAAAAAAATATATTTTACTTTGCACATCACAGTTTCTTGTTGCACCTCACTGTTTGATCCTGTTTGTCCAGATTTCTACTAGTTCTTTCTTTATACTTTTAATTTATTATGTATGGTGTGTTTGCTCTTGTATTTTATTTTATTGCTATATTCTATTTTTTACTGTAGGTCATGCTGCACTACAATTTCACAGTTTGGCATCAATAAAGTCTATCTATCTATCTATCTATCTATCTATCTATCTATCTATCTATCTATCTATCTATCTATCTATCT
>JAPQRQ010000005.1:31609441-31619817 GCA_037367365.1 Apogon talboti | reverse complement strand
CCACATGTCTGTCCACATATCTGTCCACATGTCTGTCCACCTGTCTACCCACATGTCTGTCCACATGTCTGTCCACATGTCTGTCCACATATCTGTCCACATGTCTGTCCACCTGTCTGTTCACATGTCTGTCCACATATCTGTCCACATGTCTGTCCACCTGTCTGCCCACATGTCTGTCCACACGTCTCTCCACATGTCTATCCACCTGTCTGCCCACATGTCTGTCCACATATCTGTCCACATGTCTGTCCACATGTCTATCCACCTGTCTGCCCACATGTCTGTCCACATGTCTTTCCACATGTCTGCCCACATGTCTACCCACACGTCTCTCCACATGTCTATCCACCTGTCTGCTCACATGTCTGTCCACCTGTCTGCCCACATGTCTGTCCACCTGTCTGCCCACATGTCTATCTACCTGTCTTTCCACATGTCTGTCCACATGTCTGTCCACATGTCTGCCCACATGTCTGCCCACCTGTCTGTCCACATGTCTGTCCACCTGTCTGTCCATCTGTCTGCCCACATGTCTGTCCACCTGTCTGCCCACATGTCTGCCCACATGTCTGTCCACATATCTGCCCACATGTCTGTACACCTGCCTGTCCACCTGTCTGTCCATCTGTCTGCCCACATGTCTGTCCACCTGTCTGTCCACCTGCCTGTATGTCCTAACATCAAGACGTGATGTTTCACAGGGTAAAACTTTTGTCAAGAAAAGTCTTCACTGCATCGCCCAGGGAATCAACTCTAAAGTATTCCAGACTATCCGTCGCTGCAACATCTTCCAGAGGATGATCGCAGAGGTATTCACACATGGACACACACACACACACAGATACACACACAGACACACACAGTGACAGTGACGACACTCTAGGCTGTTCTCTGACCAGTCTGACTGTATTTTTAAGGTGCAAGAAGAGTGTTTTACCAGCCTTGACATCTGCACTGTGGCTCGTACCAACCCTGATGCCATCGGAGAGGTGGTGCAGGTGCCCACTCACTTCCCAAACAGGTGAGGACTGGTGTCACACATCTGTGAAACACATTACACTAAGCTACCCTTCAGATAGACACCCAAAACAAATGACTAACAAATTACACGGGACGGGATCTCACAGACAGAAGTAGAGCTGACAGTTAAATTGGATTATAATGAAAATGTCAGAAGACTACATTTTAAAGGTCTAGTGTGTTTGGTTATATATTGCAGTGATATATGGAGCAGAGAGGTGGACTTATAAATCATGATGAGTGAGAATCGCTGCAGCTTTTGTTTTGATGTTTCTGTATTTTTTTATTCTAACTTTAGTTTGTGCATTTTAATGGAAAAAAGTAAACTGTTCAGTTAAATTTCAGTCTATATCGAATTTATTTTGGAATTAATTCAGAGCATAATCAACTACAAGACACTAAATTCTATGAAAATACAGGATAATATTGACTGATAGGGTTTAGACTGAAGCTATATCTTAGTCCACATACCATTTGTATGTATTAATGCAAGCAGCTGAGTCAGACACCATCATCTGTGTCGTAAATGGAATTTTCAATAAATGTTCAATAAATGTGAGCCACTAATCCATGCATATGCTTTAAAATATACATATAGAGGCTCCATAGTGAATGTGTTTACACTCTAACATTGAGCGCCACTGATTGATCATAATTCCTTATTTTGAGCAAATGAATGGTTCTAATTTGCTCTTGAAAGGCAGCAAATTAGAGCTGACAGTAATTTATTTGGAAATCTAAAACATCTACATTCAGTTTTCTAAATGAGAAAAAATGAGATTGACACCTGATTCTGATTGATACCATATAGAGTTACTTTAGCAATAAACTAGTACAGGTCAGGTCTGAGGGTTAAAGTAAACTAGTTTTATACAAAAAACATATGCTGTGATCATACATAACCTTTTTTTTCCAAAAGTAATTTGTGTAGTTTCCTTGATAACTGAGTAAATAGACTCAAATTAAAATAATTATTTTACCAAATAATGCAGAGGACTATTGGTTTAATATGTATGTATTTCATATCATAGGATGTATTTCGTTAAATCTTAAGTCTGGTATTAATAATTTGGTGTCTGCCACCTGGGATTCTAACACTTTTTTCTGATTTTCTTTGAGATGCCCCTCTAATGGTTAGATGTAATTTGTAATTGCTTCATCACCATTGTTGACATTGAGTACAGTAGACCATCTGCCTTAACAGTTGACCTGCATTCTGCCATTTATATTTGATGTTGTAGAGTCCTTTCTTCTAATAGATTAATGCTATATCTTCTGTTGTCAATGTGCACCAGTAACACACCAAAAATAGTTAGGAGGAAGAACAGAAGCAGACATTTAAAACTGATTTAAAACAGACAATACCTTCAAGCCTTTTGCTTAATTCAGTACAACCTGAATTAACTCTTTCCACCCTGTGCATCCTTCATCCAGGTACTACAGCACTCTGCTCCAGACCCTGCAGGCCTGCGACGAGCAGACGGTGGCGGCGGTCAGAGCTGGCCTCATCGCCAGGTTAGGCCCCGACATGGAGACCTTCCTCCAGCTGGTCCAGAACAAACCCTGCGCCACAGGCTCCACCTCTGCCACTTACAACAACCCAGCCAACTGGAGAAACATGCCTGTGTTCAACATCCAGCCCGGCTTCAGGGGCAGAGACCCCACCCACCTGTTCGCCAGGAAGAGATCTGTTGATGGAATGGAGGGAGATGTTACGGGCCAGAAGTAGTCGCACACACATGCTTGAGCACACACATACACATGCATGCACATGTGCTGTTAACACAGACACACATATTCACATGCAATCTTAAACACTTACACATCTATGCACACTGATACACTTGCAAATGTGCAGCTTTCTTTTCTTTTCACAAAATGATTACCTTTGCAGCCAAATACTTTAGATGGTGGATGGGGCTGATACTTCCTGTTACATGTTTTTGTTTTTTTGGGGGTTTTTTTGTTTGAGATTATTTTTGTGGAAGACATAGATTTGGCCCAATGTTACTGACAAGCTTGTTTGTGCAAAGTGTATTACAGACAGTTTAAAAGAGACCTATTATAATGACTATCATTTATATTTATTTTCTTAAATGAGTTAATTTATAAGGCTTTCATGCTGTTATATTTAATTTAGTATGAGGTAAAAAAAGAGAGTTGTATACAGCCCAGAAGCTGTGGAGGTCAGAGCATGCTGCCATGCTGGTCATGGAGCTCTTTGTGACTCCTGAAAGGGCTACTGCGCTGATCTCAGATCAGTTTATTCATTATATACATTGTTGAACTAAGAGGAGTGTGTTGTAAACCTGATACAGTGACCAAAGTAGCAGTCTGTTTGGCTGTGTTGTGTTAGAAATAAATAATGTTACACGATTATCAGTGGCTGATTTGATTGCTTTTAAGGTATGTGCACTGTAGTAAAGATTGATCACAACTTATAATCAACATAAAGAAAGAACACAAAAAATAAGCAACATAAGACAAATTATTCACAAATAAAACATACATCAATGGACTCTATTTTGTCTTTCAAATAAAAGTGATTTGTTATGTTTGTATAAGCCTGTTTTGGAGAAACCAAAGAGAACACCCTTAAGTTAGAAGTGTTTTTGTTACGTTCATCCATACATCATCGCCTTCTTTTTCAGTAGGAAACGGGGTTTATGATCTCTCCTTTTATTAATTGTAGCTGTCATTGTGGAAGCCAATCAAGTAGTTAGAAGTATGATACACTGCTGAAACATCAGTCAACAGTGAGTTCAATTGATCTGCAGAATACTATTTAGTATTTATATTGTATTTATTTTATACTATTTAAATGACTAAATTATTATTTCTAAGGCAACAATATCTTGTAGTGATTAAAACTGCCAGTAGGTGGCACACAAGGTACATATACTTAAATATCAACATTTTGTCCTATGTTTTTCTAGATCCATAAAAGTGACAGTTTCTTTGTACAGTCAGCTTCTGTTCTCCTAAACTATTAGAATATTATGCCTCAAAGCTGCTGCAAAACTGCAGTTTTCCACCCACTGAGTCATGCAAAAGCAAATTCTAGGATCTGGTTTATACCCAGAGCTGTCACAAGACGGCAGCCACAGGTCATGATCATGTTCTAAATAATGGCTCTAACTTTGCCAGATGTGGCTCTTCTCAGATATCAAAAACATCATGAATAGTGCAGATATTTGCCTGGAAATAATAATAAAATAGAATTCACATAAAGTAAAAGGGAGAACTTTCAACATGTGACTGATTTGAATTGGAAGTCAGATGATGAGACCTTTAGGCAGCGTCAACACATCCTGAATGTGACAAAAGGCAGCCTTGCATTAAACCTCTCGCACTTATATGAGGGGTAAATAACTTTATTACTGCCTAGTGTTTGTCTAGGCTTGTCTGTGGAGGTGTTAAAAAACACAGTGGTGGACCTCTCTAATGTCTCACTTGGCCATCTGTCCAACAGGGTAATGGTCAACCCATAATGGCTGCTCACCTCTTCATTGTTATGGGCCATTAACTCCCAATGAACAGGGTGAGAAAGAAAAACCAGGTTTTCCTCTTTGCGGCACCTTAGCAGGGAGCCTCCATATCTGAGTGTTCTTAAGTGTCACAGCTGACAGCGGGGCCACAGGGCAGGCGGCTATGTTAACAGCCCTCATTTCCAGGAATTAGAGGTGTTAAATAGCAAGCTAGAGAAAACCCACTGTTTACTAAAGTTATCTGGATTTGATTTATGTGCACAATCACTGCAAAAGAGGGATGCTCAGCAAAAACCTGCACTTAATGGAGGCAAAAGCGTTCTCTGGAACAGATACAGATTTTCAAGGAAACCAGGGAGAATAAAAAAAAATACATAAAAAAAATGAAGTTACACAGGAATGAGAGGGATGAGGAAGAGCGGAGTGGGAGCCGGAGGTTGTTGTAAACGTTCAACCGAACAAGACGACTGATTTAATTTAGTCTGAGACTGTAACAAAATACGCTGCACACCAGGTACGCATTTGTAATGTCAGCCAGAAGCTGGAGAGGATAAACTGTTACAGACAGAAGTACATGATGAATGGTCACGGAAGCCTCCTGTCATATATAACAATGTTTTTCCTCTCTGTTACCTCTGTGGGAAGGAAAAGGAGCATCGGGCTCTGGGGAGCACCAAAAACCAGCCGCAGGAAGGTGACTGTGTGTCTAGGAGTCAGATGTGTGAGGTCCAGATTTGGGAGATGGATGATGCAGAGGTTCTTGCCAAGCTCCTCTTCCCATTGTACATCTTTTTTCCTGCCTAATAACACGCAGATGTTCAACAAGTGTAGAGTTCCTGTTGGATGCGGTGGGACTCATGTTTCATCTCCATACTCGCTGACACTCCAAACACAATAATGTTAACACTGTTCATCAGTAATTCAACACTATGGCTGTAATCAGCAGGGCGGTGGGTGTAAGGTTGTTGCCTTGAATCATCTTTGGTGCCATTACACGACTGTCAAGAACCAAGCGTGACTTGAGAAAGACATAAATATGTTAATTTATTGTATTAAAATGTACAAATGAGTAAGAATGCTACAGAGGCTGCTGATGGGAAAACTTTACAAATAAAATGCATCAAGTTATAAACATCAAGTTCTTTTTTTTAAACAATTATACATTTATTAATACATTTTCTTGTGTATTATAATGTTATTTTAACACTATCTATGTCTATCCCTCTTTATGAACATGTTACTCATTGATTTAGTTTCTCCCTCATAGGTCTTCCAAATATATAAGTAAAAAATATAATTTACAGTATTTACAGACATTATTAATACCAAAGCACAAATGCTGTGGGCACTGCAGGAGACAACACCGTCCTCTCACCCCCCTTATTCAGTGGGTGAACTCAGTCTTTGCACCCGTTATGAATGAGATGAGATGGTGTGTGAGCTGCTTCCTGAGGCCTTGCCGGGGAGCCACGGTCCAGGACAGCTGGTCTTCACATCACTCCTGCCAGAGCTTAAAGACTGCTGTAACAGACGACAGAGGAGCAGCCAGTTCCTCCCGCTGTCTGCGCTCCTCTGCCTGGCCTCGTGTGGGACTGCTGCCGCTGCACCGCGCAGCAGAGGAAATGGGATAAAGGTGATCCAGGAAGGGAGAGTCCCAGGACGCCTATGTGGAGTTAGAGGAATGGGCCGAAGCCGAGGGGCTGTACGCATCTGACCTGACCGGAGAATACTGGACCAGAGGGACGGCCAGGTCCAAGTACTCCTGGAGAAAGACGTCCACACAATCAATAATTCAGTCTCCTTTCTCTTTTCCTGAATAAACATCCTGTTAAGCAACACGTTACCTGGTTAGCCATGAGTGAAAGCGTGCGGTCTAAATCTTCCACCAGCTGTTGGAAAGTTGGCCTGCGAGATGGGACGGCGTGCCAGCAGTCCCTCATCATCAGATACCTGTCAGAACCACAGAGCGACTGTTTATTATATGACTGTATCCATGTTACACCGTCCTCTCTCAAAGACATGGATAGGACATCTTGGATCAGTCGTTAAATAAACTGCATTTCAGGCTTTTAAAACGACGCTCAGCAAGAAGCACAAGTGGAAATGATGAAGCAGAAGGTGATGAGGAAATGCCAGTAAAAATATTCATTCATGCACCAGGGTTCGCACACTTTTTTCAAGGTCAAATTCAAGCACTTTTAAGGGTCATTTTCAAATTGTTCCAGCACAGCACCTTATCGCTGGGGTGAAATACCTACATACAGGAATATGTATACTCATGATTATTTTTCACTTTTTATCAGAATGTTGGACCTTGTATTATATTATAAACATCTAAAATTATGTTTTATAATAGCAAAAAGTTTAGAAATTAAAAGAGAACACAATGTTTTATCCAAAAAAAGAAGCCACTTGGCGTTCTTCGGGCACTGAGCCAAAAATTAATATAAAACATTTACCTGGAGTCATCCTGAGAGCACACGCTAATTTTCTTTTTTGACATAAAGTTTTATTTTTCAAAATGTTTCACTTCTCTTTAAGTAGCTTTGGCTTGACCTCTAACCTGGCAGAGTTAAGGTTAAAAATAAATAAATACATCACATCATCAAGCACTTTTCAGACCTTGAAAACACAACAGTGAAATTCAAGCATTTTCAAGGATTTCAAGCACCCGTACAAACCCTGATGCACAAATCAGCGACTCTCATGATTTACAAAGATAAGATTTACTATGATTTGGGTCATAATGGTTTGTTATTGGAAAAAAAAGTTTGGGAATTGTTGCTTCACACTATTGTCAACCAGCTTAGTGAAAATGTCATGGAATGGATGTAAAATACTGATTAAAACCTCCTATATAAACCTCTGTTCATTGTTTTGGTTTGTGCCCATCTCTTACTTAACTACACCGAACTCAACGATCACTGGTAAGTAAAGAGTCAACACTACCCCCACCCCTACCAACATAGTCCTGTGTGTGTTTCTTTTAAACACAGGGTTGTTGTGGTTAGCCACTTAGGGAAACTCAAGATTGATAGGTTCCAGTGTACAACATGTAAACACTGTAAAGTATCACTTGATTGTAACAGTGTTTTGTGGATGAGCCTAAATATAGCTTCAGAGGACCATGTTAATGTTTTCTTCAAAGTGAGTCATTAGACTGTAAGTTATGAGGTGAATGATATATGAGGGTGATCAACACAACGGCATCAGTGTGTTAAAGGGTGTGCCGCAGGGATCCATCTACTGTTTATAGAAATATAAACAATACAGGCTCATTTCCACGTAATGGTATAGTTTTTAAAATTCCAATCACTGTGCTATTTTAACATTAAATTGAGAAATTTATTTAGGCTGTGCAAAAAGATGAGGTAAATAAAACATAAATCAACATGTTGCAGTCCTCCATTTTCTGCTGTGCCCCCAGGTAAATCACAGCTGATAATTACAATAATTACATAATGAGCCTTTCCTGTTATAATAACTACTGCTGCTGTTTTTTTGTACATAGGTTTTTATAATGGACATTTTATACTACCCCCTTAGGGCACGGCACCTAAACATCAAAACATTTACACTGCAGTGCCTCGTGCCTAGTACTTAGGTTTATATTTAATTTACACTATTTTACATTAAACCAGTTATAATAGCTGGAGTGATTTTGACTTGTTTGACGCTGAATTACCCTCATATAAATAAAGTCTGGTGGAAATGACAAAGCACAGACAGAAACAAACTGTATCGAAGCCCAACCTGTTTGGAACCTAAACCCTGAGTTGCTGCAGCTGTCTTTCAAGACAGTGTCAATTAACTGACTATTGTTGTGCATTTAGGAGCTCAGTTTCACTCAGATATGGGGGTTGGGTGATGAAGGTGTGTGTTTACTCACAGCTCCTGAGTGCATGCAGAAGGTTTTTCCATGCGGTGTCCCTCCTTCAGCAGCTTAAAGAGCTCTTCGACAGGGACTCCAGGATAAGGAGACCCCCCGAGGGTGAAAATTTCCCAAAGGAGGACACCAAATGACCACCTGCAACAGGTAACATAAGACAAACACAAGTGTTACAGCAAGGAAGATCTTATGGGGAAAAAATGACTAAGGAATAATTACAGGTTTTTAAACTCACACATCACTTTGGTGTGTATAGATGCGGTCAAATAACGCTTCTGGAGCCATCCACTTCACTGGTAAACGACCCTGTAAAAACATTCAAAAGGTAGTGGTCAACTCTCTGTTTGTGCATGCGATCCTGCTGACATTCTCCTTCATCCTACTATGTAAAACATACATTGGTTGTTTTCTTGTAGTAGTCGATGTGGTGGATATCTCGGGCCAGACCAAAGTCAGCTATCTTCATCACATTGTCTTCAGTGACCAGCACATTCCTGGCTGCCAGGTCTCTATGAATACACTGCACAACAAAAAGGAGGCAGACGCTTCATTACAGCAGGAGTCGAATCTCTACATTAGATGAGGTTTTGTGCTTTGTCGTGCTTTAGACGTAAGTGAGTTTTCATGCCATGGACTTCGGTGTCGAAAATCACTATTATTGCTTTTATAGCAATGTGAGAAGAACTGTTAGCTAACTATGTGAACTTATACTGCATAGTCTGGGCCAGGGATGCTACACTTAAATCAATAATTAGGCAGTGAACAAAATGTTACATTACCTAAACATTTGGAAAAATAACAACAATTAAATAATAACAATAATTAATAATATGAAATTAACTAAAACAAAAGGAGACATTTAGACCATCATAACAGGAAATGCACAGATGTAAGTACTTTGATTCCAAATGGCTGCATTCCATGTCGTGGTATTAGACACTGGTCCTTCATTAATTTTAGGAAGATTACCAGTGTTCATAGTGTAAAAGAATAAAAATTAAGAACAAGTAATACTGCTATGAAACTAACTATAACCAAATGGAAAGACTCAAAATAAAAAACAAAATAGCAACAAAAACTGTAACTCTAATAACTCTTATCCGGTCCTGATAAACTGACCTTTTTCGAAGCCAGGTATGCCATCCCTCTGGCCACCTGGTAGGCAGCAGACACCAGCTCTCTGATCTCCAAAGTGCCCAAGGAAGCCTGCCTCGAGCCGCTCCAGTACTCCAGTCCCGCTGGCCGTCGAGCTCGGAGGTATTCCCTCAGATTACCCTGTGAGGCGTATTCTACCACCACATACAGAGGACCTGTGGGGCACACACGAGACTGTGAGCTCTAACATCACCAACATAAATCCCCTCTGCAGTGGTTTTATATACTATCCAAACTCGTACCGTCCTGAGTGCAGGCCCCCAACAAGTTGATGATGTTCTTGTGTTTACCAATGATCTTCATCATTTCCATTTCAGAGATCAGGTCAGACAGATCCTTCTCTGTGGCGTCGGCTGCATAAAGTAGATGACATTACATTCATGTTACAGACAGTTTCAATTAACAGTAATTGAGAAACGTGATTAAAGTGAACTATTCTTACCTTTGAGCATCTTTACTGCCACTTTGGCAAGGCGAGTGGGCTTATTTTTATCAATCCCGACAGCTTCAGCCAGCACCACCTGACCGAAACAGCCTTCTCCCAGAGGCTTCCCTAATGTGAGCCTGAGGAAAACAATTAACAGTGTTAAAATCACAACTGGACTGAAAGAACAAAGTGAAAAAGCAGTAATTCCTTTTGTCCCTGTCTTCTGTTTTATAAGGGAGCAGCACCTTTAAGGATACCACCACCACCACCAGAGTGTGACTGTGAGAGTGAATGAATAATGGATCCATTGTTCGTGTATGTATGCGTTAATAGAAAAGTGCTATGTAAATCTAATCCATTATTATTATTATTATTATTATTATTATTATTATTA
>JAPQRQ010000005.1:31540730-31565555 GCA_037367365.1 Apogon talboti | reverse complement strand
AACGACGTAATGGCATTCAGGTGTGTTGGAAGAGGGAAATATCTAAAACCTGCAGGGACACCGGCCCTCGAGGACCATGATTGCCCACCCCTGATCTATAATCTGAGTGGGGATCCAATCTTCCACCCTCTGGTTTGTTGAAGACCGGCTCTACCTCTTGAACCACAGCAGACTAACGAAGTATTAGACTCACTGAAGAAACAGTAAAATTCCACAAAATATTATTATGCTGGAAAACTGACCAAACTGACGGGGGGGGGGGACAACATGTCAATTTGCTTATCATATCATGCTGTCCATTGAAACACACTTCATGACAAGAAATCTGATCCAATAATGGGATCATTTTAATACCAATGCCTGAAGAAAATCATAACTACCACAGAAACAGTAAAAATACAGCACCTGAGAGGAACTAAGCTTGGAGTTAAGTTATTGAATGCCTCAGCGATCCATTTGACCATTTGTTTCAGTATAAGGCTTTATAACTTAGTTATTGTCATTATCATTATCATACTCATTTGTTGTGTAATAGTGGATGCTTTGATAATAAATCTTTTTATTTAGACCGTACCGTCGTCTTGTGTTGTCATTTGGAGTAGCTGCAGATGACTAATATACTTCAAGTTCTTCTGTTCTATTCTTGCATCATGTTTAGTTTATGTCAGCTAGTAGAAGTGTCCAATCTCCTATGAGACGATATGCCACAGAATAAAACTGTTTAATTGAATTTGATGCGATCTTATGTAATCTACTACTTTTTTTATTACAAACATTCTCCATTTCTATAGATATTTTAATCCTTTATATTCAAAGAGATATACTTTATCAAGACCAAATGTGGTGTTTATGAGTATATAATAGGAATTGGTTGCATGTGAGTGACATCATTTCTTGTTGCCACTGGCCCTGGAATTCACAGTTCTTGTTCAGCTTCGTTCTTAACTGTAATGTACAATAGTATATATGTACAGTATATGTTGTACCTGGGCTTTAAAGTATTTACCATGTCACAAAGCCTTGACTCATAACTATTAAACATGCTGTGACTGTGGTGACCTTGGACGTCACTGAGTTGTAGCTGAGTTTTGGCTGCAAAGTCTTTAATATCTTTGTCTTAAACGTGCCATATTATATCAAACTTAACATACTTTACGATAAACGGTACTGTACTGGTGTTTTTGAACATATTGGAAACCTACACTAATGTGGTAGAGTGACACCATGCCATGTTATTACTTTTTATTTAAATCAGTTTTATGGGGGTTATTCTTATGGGAAAGAACATTTCTGTCCTGTGTGACATATGTAAATATAATTTTGCAGAGAGAGGGTTTACATTTGCATGCCAACCATTCTCTACTCAAAGCACATCTTCGTTTGGCGTGAACATGCAAACAAGAAGCTAACCCTGCACCTGTAGATGAATGAATGATTAGATGAAGTAATTTGACTAATGGGATTTATTGTCCCACCGCATCATTTCCTATAATAAACATGTAAAAAAAAAAATCCCAACAGAGTCCTGCTTAAAGCATGTCTATTAATCTGTCAGCCAAAGTCAGTCAACCAAGAGATAATACGTTCAGCTAAGAAAACCAGCAGAACAATCAGGACAACCCGTAAGAAGAACCATCACTGTCAAACAGGTCAGTCAGATTGTCATCATTAAATATAATTATTATTAAAACCCTTCTGACAAGATAATCTGTAAATACTTTTTAAGACATACAGGTCAAAACAAATATTATGTAACGTGAGTTTTTTTCTTATATTCTGAATGCTCCCAAATTTTTTTTAAATAGAAAAATAGAGTTACAGTCTTCAGATATATCATGATATGGACATGGATATCCGTTGATATGTTAATGTAAGTGTTAACTGCTTGTGTTAATATCTTTGCATCTTGAGACATATTCATTTTTTTTTCCAATCTAAAACTTCACCAGAGCCATCACCAAAGATGACACATGGAATATTTTAGATGGTTTTCACCAAACAGTCCAAGCACGGCTACTGAAATGCTGCAAGTGGAAGCAGACAAAGATTAACATGTGGTTGCTATGTCCTTCTTCATATGTGAAGTTGACTTGTCTTTCTTCCATTTGTTTTCCTCCTTTTTTTTTGTAATTACCTATAATCAGTCCAAAAGTTTGAATGAATCAAAGCTTTGAAACTGACGTCAGCTGACACTTCCTAGTGACAACTGCTGACATGCCTGGTTAACTGATTAAGATCTCAGCTTGTGAAAAGTTACAAAAAGAATCTGCAACACTTAGGGGGCCCAGACTTTCTGCTACAGTTGTGAATTTATCTATTTATTTATTCATGAAATACAAAGTAAATGTTGCTGATAATATTGTCTTTTTTCCATATTGTACAGAGACTGTAGCTGCATCTTTTCAATTAAATAATTGTGAATGATGCTATTTTTCAAGGGGTGTCTTTGTTTCTCTGCTTTAGAATTTAAGGTCTGGTTCATTGAATTGGTTTCATTTGCTGAAACAAAAAAAGTACGCACAAGAATTGTATATGTATAAAGTAGTTATAGGGTTGCGATGTCAGTCCATCCTTAACCTCGCATCTCTTTTGTCTCTCCCTCTTCCTCAGTTTTCTTCCCAAATGGGCGCATCAGTTAACTCCTCCTTGAATTCCTCCACCACTTCTCAGATTGTCAACTGTTTCAGGTTAAGAACCAGCTCTGCCATCTTTGTGTCTTGGTTCATTGTCTACATCCTCTTCCTTCCGGTCTTCGTCTCTGTCCTCTACATTGGCTACCTGCGATGGAGGAAGCAGCGCTCTGATTCCCTGGCAGTACCTCACTCTGATGTCTTCACCTTTCACATGGTTGCTCTGGAAATGGTGAATACAGTGGGCATGTGCTTGTTTTGTCGGGACTTGCTCATTGGGACCACAAATCTGGTGGCGGGTGGCATCTCCATGGTGGTTGCATATGGACAGATGTTCTTTCATGTCCTCACCTGTGTGGAGCGCTACCTGGCTGTTGTTCACCCCATCACTTACCGGGGCCTGAAGCAGGTGGGCGGGGTCAGGATCAGAAACATCAGCATTGGGTGTGCTTGGCTGTTGAGCATTGGAGTGACCATTGACGCAAATGTTGTTGGCTTCGATAAACCAAGTAGTTTAATCTTAAATGTTTTCTTTGTCTCTCTATGTGCAGCTTTCACCTTTGTCTGCAGCTTTTCTGCTCTTTGTGTTCTGATTCGTCCAGGGCCAGGAGAGGTGGGCAGGGACAGGAAGCTGATTAACAAATCAAAGCGGAGGGCTTTAAACACCTTGATGACCATACTGGGTGCACTGTCGCTAAAGGTCATAGTCTACGTGGTTGTCTATATCTCACCCTGGCTATTCACGGTTAATGCTGAAGGGGCTTGTGTGATAACAATGTTTACCTTTTGGTTGAATCTACCCAGTATTCTGGTGTTACCACTGCTGTTTCTGCACAGAGCAAGAAAACGACCAGGCAAGGAAAAAGAAATGAAAAACAGAATCGTTATTCATTACAAAAAATAATTTAGAGGAAATCTGGTGTTTTTACCACTGCAATTACTGGTGACTGCAACAAAGTCAGGAAGCTGATTAGTCATTGGGCCTAATCGCGTAACAAGCAAGTGCAAATGATGGTCCACACTCAACCTTCTCGGCAGTCTGTTGATGTGAGCAGCAGCGGTTGGCAGTAAGTTCGTAAGCGGCAGCAGCTATGGAAGAAGCGATAGATGAAGCTATGCCAAAAAACAGGTTGGTAATATGTCAATGGTTTAGACTTTGGATTCTTTGTTTATGAAGTGTAACGTAGGCTCCATGTTTTGAGGTGTCACATAAGTCTCATAGTTTTCTTCTCTTTTTTTTCAAAATTCTGACATTAACAATAACAGCAGTATCCTACTCCTGTTTAGGTTTTTGAAACCTTGTTTTTGAAGTGTGTAATGTAGGTATCATTTTCAATAGTTTGACTGCTTGTCTTTTACTTTACCATGTTTCAAAAAGCCTGCATAAACTTTAGAATATTCAAAATTCTGACTGCCTTTGGTTGTTATTTACATTTACTTGTACTTCATTGCTCCATTACTTGAGTACACTTAATTGCAGATTACTTGATATACTTAAGTACTGTAAATACCAGATACTTAAAGACTTTAACTGGAGTAACATTTCAGTTGGTGACTTGAACTGCTACCAAAGTAATTTTTTGGTAGGATACCTGTACTTTCAACTCAAGTATTATTTTCCAATACTTTATACAACACTGAATCTGATCTATATTCTGGGTTTGTCACCGTCCAACCTGTGTCATCTACTGTAAATCAATCTGCTGCCTACAACACACAGTAATCACAACTCCTTAGACTGAAAACACTCTTGGTGAAATCTGTCACTGGTCAATCAACAGCGAAACACTGGAATGAGCTTCAAAAATACTGAAACTGGATAATTTTATTTCAAATTCTATATTTAAGAAAAGTATTGTGGACATTTTTAACCGACACATGCAACTGCAATCCTATAACTAATATACTGCTACTTTAATGTCTGTTTTAGTTGAAGTGCCTTTTTAATCACCTTGTATTTTTTGTCATTATTGTAAATTAGAAAGTTTTCTTAATAACTTATCTGGTTAAATAAAAATAAATCTTACCTTCAAACGAATCCCCATCAGATATGTACAGCACATCATCATCTCTGCAGGAATAGACAACACCAATGCATATTAAATGAAATAACACCATAAACTTCGTGAATAATGTTGTGATCTTACCTGATTAATGATATGTCGTCTATGAGGCCGCCGTTCCCATTGTAAACACTAGAGGCCCTTATTCCCAGTTTGGAGCTGGCAACAGACAGTAGATCATCCAGAGACCCGTATACGGCCACCACCTGTATGACAACTTCGACAGGTTAACACTCAGGAACTCACACTACATCGCTGAATGTTGAACAAGAAGACAAATAAGCTAATGCGAACTGAAGTCCGACGGACCCACGATGCGGATGAACACAGTAGATGTAGGTCCACGAGCTAATCAACACACAGCTATACTCCACCTTTAGATTGGATATATACATACATATATGCTCAACGTACCTTTCCATTTGTGGACGTTCCGTTGACAAACAATGTGACTCGTCTCATGATGGACTGATATCACCTAAACAGTCAAGATTGAATGCTTTCCCCAAACCAAATACATGCTTTTTTGGCGACAGGCACTTACTCCCTTTCTCTTTCCTGCCTCCGCTCAAATGTACAGTACAGGCGAATTAGCCAATCAGCTCGCC
Source organism: Apogon talboti (assembly GCA_037367365.1). Classification (NCBI taxonomy): domain Eukaryota; kingdom Metazoa; phylum Chordata; class Actinopteri; order Kurtiformes; family Apogonidae; genus Apogon; species Apogon talboti. The sequence continues at coordinate 31,560,254 of JAPQRQ010000005.1, read as the reverse complement.
AAAATAAAACACCCAGCCAATCAGCAACGCGAGTGGGTGGGACATGGATGTCTCAGAGCAGCACAATAAGATGGTGTAACACAGGTAGTTTAGATCATTCTGTTACATTTCAGAGTTTTGTCTTTGTTATGAGAGAACCTAAATATTGTGTTTATTTTTTTACAGTACCCACAATAATATGATCGTGTCAGTTAATACTCAGTGTTAAACACATCCTTAAGCTAATAAAATTCAACAACTCATTTCATGAATTTATGGGATCCCTAGGGGGTTTTTTGGTTTTGTTTTTGTTTTTACTTTTTGTTTTGACATGACAAAATGGCCCAATAGTTTTACGAAAAAAACTTTATTAGAGAAATCATTCAATGAAACATTGGAGTACAGGGCAGAGGGACATTGTGCAATTAAAGACACAGTGCATGTTCACTTGTTCACACATGTTCACACACCAGAATACACCACTTCTATTACCAAAAACTGTTGTTTTGTCTGGCTCAGAGAATGGTTTACATTTGGGTCTTGCAATAACAAATCTATTTTTGAGTTGCGCAACTTTTAAACCAAACAAATATTAACTTAAAAGTGTACTAATGTCCAGTGTTACCATGTGCATATCACAGCCTAAACAAGGTCCACCTCCAAGGCTGAGCAACTCTGCCCTTACGCCACAAGGTGAAGTGCAACAAGCTTAATCTGTGCAAAACAACCACCTGTCTGAAAACTGTATGCTTAGATCAAACTATTAAAGTTCTGTCAAGAAGAGCTGCAGCAATTAACGTGCCTATCTGTGGTCTGTTAGCATTAGTGTATACATAGTTCAAAGATCAAATACACATGGACACAGTTCATAATACAGTAACCCACCAGATAGTGTTCTCAAAAAAACTTGGAGAATCACCCTTGTCATGAAAAAATATCCTGCCCAACCAAGTATTAAAATGTCTGGAAAGTATCTAAAAGATGCAAGCAAACATTATTTTTGATCAATTACATTAAAATTAGAATAAACATGATTTATATGTTAAATAACCAATTATGAACAATTATTGGGCTACAAACCATTATGGCACTGCTGCAGATTAGAAACCGAGAAACATCAGCTCATTACATATGTATAACCCTTAAATTATGATCCAATATTTTGTGTGTACAGTTTATTAACTACATAAAGCTTGTTTTGATGGAGAAAGCTGTTTCAGATAAGGCACATAACAGGAAGACCTGAATGGAGACTGGGTTAAGGCTCAGAAGTAATCGTCTTCTCACTTTGGACTAGGGGTTATGGGTCAATACCTGGGCACTGGGGTCCATATCTGAACTAACTTCATTGGTGAACAATGTGTGTTTAAGTGCTTAATGTGTTCTGCATTGTGTTTATGAGAAATGTCATTTAGTACCATCATTTGCAGCTCCCTCTGTGACCCCTTCTATCTTCCAGTGTTTTATCCACGTTTGCTGAACTACTCATTTCCACTGTCCTCTGTGTCCTCCTCTCCTGCTTCACTCTGCCCGTTTGTGTCTCTTTCCGGGTAGTTGAGGATCTGCCGGTTAGCCTGGATGATGTATTGCTGCTGTTTGAAATACACTTTAAAAACTCCCTTGATCAACACAAACGCTATCCCGCCCTGTGAGAAAAGAAGAGCACAGAAAGGTGGCAGTGTAGCATCTGTGAACACATCCCTACATGAAAATGCAAACAATCATTTATAAGAAGCACACCCATGTTTTAGTATGTAAATTGGACAGTTGTTTAACTTGGCCCTCTTTATTTATCTGCTCTTTACACTAAAAATATCTAAGAGCACACCATATTTAGTGACAAAGCTTTTTCCATCTACAGAATGGACGCTCATGTTTACCAGTATAGTGCGCTGCAGGTTGGAAGACACTCTTCCAAACAGAAGCCTTCCCACAAGACTGGCGATGGAGGGGAAAATGAGAGCTCCACACAGAGTCCGGGACACAGAGAGGTGATCTCCAGCTCCAGGTCCATCAGCTGGGAGGCGGGGCAGATAGCGGTTGGAACCTGAAGCAAAATAAAGACATTTGGTTAAAACTGATGATATCCAATAGCTGTTTTTTTTTTTTTTAATATATCAACATATGTTTTCAATTCGCTGCATTCTTACCGAAATATGCTTGTAAAGCTAAACAAATGTGACAATTCTCTCAGTTTTTTATTTGGATTATGTTTATACCTGGTGGGATTTTCCGCTTGTAGGAATATTTCTGCCACATTCTAACTATATAATCTTCCCAGCGGATCATCTTGCCCAGCACCAACACCACAGGAATGGTAGGGAGACCCATTAACAGGAATAGAGGGTCGGCCCGCTCCATCATATACAGACCCTTCTTATGTCCAACAACCTACATGTGAATATATATTTAAAAAAAAAGTTTTTAAAAAAATGTGTGAGCTCCGTTTTTATTTTTATGTTTTTCTGTTGAATTCATTGCGTATTTTCCTGACCTGCATGACAGTCACAGCTCCATATGTGACCGCTGACCAGTACACAGTGCCAACCACCACCCCCACAGCAGCAAAAGGACTGGCCCTAGACAAAGCCCTGTCTACCTGCTGCAGAAAGTATGCCAACGGACCTGAAAAATGGCATGATGACAACACTGATTATTGGAAGGTGGGAAAAATGGGTGTAGCCGTCTCATATGAAATTTGTACAGTTTCACCTACCCATCTTGGGAAAAATAATATGGTATTCAGTACCACATTGTGGACAACTGACTGCTCCTCCATTGTTTCCTTTTTGCTTCTCATCAAGCCACCTCTGCAGACAGGTCTGGTGGATCCATTTAGTGCAGCCTTTACACCTGCATGGGCTCACCCACTCTGCACTGCGGTCATCCTTCTCTGTGGCAAAACACACCCAGCAGTGTCTGGGCAGTACACATATTGACACAATTACTTTACAGCAAACAAAGATACATTTCTCAATAGCCATTATGTCATTTCAGGTATGAAACAGTTGTACAGCTGTATAATTGATAATGACGTATCAAAAAACTCGATCATTTCAATTGTAATTCCTTGGACTCTAAGATTCTCCTGTGTGGAGGAATGGAGCACATAAAAACCAAACTGATCACAAATGACACACTTTTCTGACTTTATATGATGCAATCATAGAGGTATTATGTAAACATGCCTGACGGCATTTGTAATAATATACAGCTAGATTTTAAGCCAGTGCTTTGCATGGTAGCTTCAACCTTATTGGTAACATTAGCAAGGTGACAAGCTGATAACGAAAATGATTCCATCAACATGCTACCATAGGCATAATGTTAATGTTATTAGAAGACATTAGATTAGCATGTCTGCATAAAGAATTAAATAACCTTAACGTCCTCGCTGAAGCTAATGGGAGCGTCATTATTTTTGGAGGCTGGAACAACAAAGTTATTAAAATTCCACCTGAGAGAAACACAGCTGGCTGTACAAGTTCAAGGCAATCCATCTCATAGCTGAGATATTTACACTAATTCTTAAATGCAAGCCCTGTTGAGGTCCCAGAGGTAAAGGTCAAAATGTCTTAAATGTCATCAGGCTTCATGATCTTTAGACAACAAATGACTGAAATGTCAGTTCATTATTTTATCAATAAATGTTTAGATATTTCACTCTGGATCAAAGTGGTGACTGACTGACTCTTAGATAGCTGGGTTGCTATTAATAGAATCTAACAAACACAAAACTTTTCCTCTTAGATTTGCCTTAAAAACTGTTTTAATTGGAAATACAGCTCTACACAGAGATTACTACACATGTTAGTCTATTATTTTGAAAATCTTTATATTTACCAAAATACTAACTAGTATCTTGTAACCCAATGAAATAGAAAATATGTTTGCAATGCTAGTACAGCCAGGCCTACATAACTGCTGATAGATTTATGTCCACTAACACAATTAACTCCCTTGGTTATTTCACTTCATGAAGTAATATAAGATACATAAACAGTCTGATATGCACTCAGGGGAAATTGTCTTACTTCTCAGGCTGCTCCTCCGCACTGGCCATGGTACTGGAGAGTCTCTGTGATCATAGATCCATCAGACTACAGCAAGGACCTGGATTAGGTAAATTAAATACATTATCACAAGGTAAGTAATTCCAACAAGTAAATACTCACACAAGATTTGCACAGTTCTTTCCCATGACACTATTACAGTTTAAACTGTCTTTATCTAAGCCGAGTGAAGACGGGCATAAGCAGTCTGACCAATCGGTTGGTACTAATTTTATCTCCAACAAAACCTTAATCCTTTAGTCCTATATTTGTCCCCAAACGTGACCTGTGACACAGAACCTACACACTCCAACATGCTTTACATATCAGACTTAGGAAAGTAGTAAATGGCCTGGAGTCAAACTGAGGACCCTTGCGCAATAAAATAAAATAAAATAAAATACCTTAATTACGTATTATCCAGGTGCTGAAAAAAGTTAACGACGAAGCTAAGGTTAGTTCTTCTTTTCCGAAGCACTGAGTCACATTAAATTAGTATATCCCTAACTGTAACGGTCATGCTAGCTTAGCGTTAGGCAAGTTTAGCTAACCGATGGGTACTTTAATGTTTAGCTCGTAAAGGACAATACGCCAACGTAGCCGGTAACTCTCACATAATTTCTGACCTATTTAGCTGATCGTCTAGATGAGCTCTGTGAAGGTGAAAAGGACTCCCAACTAAAAAAAAACAACACACCATATATCCACATACGAGACTTAAATCAGTCCAGTGTCCATAGTCCATACGTATTACGATCATGTGTTTGTTTTTTCCTGACTTTCTGAGCCAGACAAGACCCGCCTACTGACACTTTTTACTGCTTTGTGATTGGTTACCGGCCCTGTGGGTTCTTGATGCATTCAGAGTTTGTAGAAAACAGGAAAAAAAACAATATTTTAGCTTTCTTTTTATATGTAGACAACTAGTAACTTGTCAGTGTTGTTTCTAATTCTATAATCATTAATTTGTTTGCCATTGGCTTTGCGTTAGTTTCACACCTATGTCTTCTGGCTGTATCTACACATTAATTTTGTTGTACTGTAAGCGCTGCTTACTAAATGGATGAATAGACAGTTTCATCTCATTGGAGTCCATTTCAAAAGTCGTAAGTAGTATCTAACGGGTAACCACAGTTTTGCCAATGATGCTGGTCCTGTTCATTGACAGCTAGCAAGTTGCAAACGCATGGCCATTCTTTTGAAAACGATGATTGGTTTATCTTCCTGCCAGACATCACATTTGTCTCCTAATACCGTATATGATTGGCTGATTTACGTGCCAATCAAAGCAAAAGCGCAGCGATACCGTTGTTGTGGTAAAGAGGCGGTCCAAATTACAGCTCAGAGGAGCGGCGGCGTCGAGACTGCATAGTGCACAGTGACAGGGCGTTATCTTTTACATGATTAAAACACTAAACGGCCAGGAATACACATACAGGTCGATAGAAATATATCTTAAGAACCCAGTCCGTCATGGAGTCCTATGACATTTTAGCTAACCAGCCGGTTGTGATTGATAATGTAAGTATGATGATGTCATTCATCCACACCCAAGCCGAGGCCGCTGGCTGTTAACATTGGCTAACAGTTAGCTTTGTTAACTATTGTGTTATGGCTAACAGAAAAGGTGCGTCGAGCTCGGCCAAACCTCATGTAGTATTCGGTTGTTGCGAATATGCTAGTTTGTTTTATAAAACTTGTTATATTTACCTTCGTTATCATTGCATGCAGCGATGTATGTGTCCAGCTGAAGTACTAGCTTAAGGCTGTAGCTAGCGCTCTGACCGGCTAGCTAAGGTTTGTCAAATTCCTAATGTTAGCAGTCTGTGATGCTAAAGGTACGACCGTTAGAAATCTTAAATGCTAAATTTCTATCATAACATGTTGAGATGTCAATAATGATAAGTCATTTACACAACAGGTTACAGACCGCTAGAAGTAGCATAAGCAGTAGCTTTGTGTTGTTTGCTTGTGCCTAACTACACGGGTGCTAGCATTATTGTTATAAGAGTACAAACGGCATGAATGAGCATGTTTGACAAAAATGCTTTCTCTTATTGCTGTATAACTTTGTGTCAGCCTACTTATGGTGACAATATAGAACAGCAAAGTAGTTCTTGAAAATAGGATATCTAGGGCACAGTGGTAAAACTAGCAGGCGGGTGAGTGCCTGAGCATGAATTTGTGAACACGGGGCTGGTGACTGCTGGTGGCCCCAGGCTCTGTCTCATGACCTCCCTCTCTTTCAGACACACACACACATCATACAGATTAAAACATTGCAATTCTTAGTACACATTTTATCCAGAGATACTGGACTGAATTATCATATGCTTATCTATTTTTAGGGCTCTGGGGTTATCAAGGCTGGTTTTGCAGGTGACCAGATCCCCAAATATTGCTTCCCTAACTAGTAAGTTTTCTTTGATTTCCTTGTATTACATCTTTTAATGCTTTGTATTTTTTCATTTCTCTTTGTTCAAAGTTTTACACTTATTTGTCTGACTGCCTGTTTCTGTGTGTGATACAGTGTGGGACGTCCAAAGCACGTCCGCGTGATGGCAGGAGCCCTGGAGGGAGACCTCTTCATTGGACCCAAGGCAGAGGTACCACAGAAATGTGTTTGTGTGTAGGAAAGCCTTATTGGTGATCTATCATCATTCTAAAATGTCAGCAGATACTGCCAAAAGGTTCAAAGTGTAATCTGAAATATAACTGCAAGGTAAAAGCTTTATTGCTCACAATGTTGGAAGAGAAGATGCATCACACATTAAGCTCTGACAGCGCTCTTTGTTGTACTGTCCTGCATTTGGGAGTTAGATGAGAATTGTTTTATTGTAACCAGTACCTGTCTTAACTGAAAGTTTTATATTTCATATTAATTGTGCTCTGTGGCTCCGTTGCATCCTTATAAGTGCAGTTGTGTTCGTGCCGGTTGCATCAGTGAAAGTGTGAATGTATCTCTAAATGATATAACTGCATTGAAAATTCATAACTTTATATTTTCAGATCAAATATGGTTTCTCAAGAACACTTTATTGACCTAATAGATGGTAAAATAAATATCACTTTCATTACTCAAACTGTCTTTAAACTCATGTTTATGCATAATAATGTCTTTATAAATCAACTCAGCTGCTTGTAGAGCTGCACATAACAGTCTTTTTAATAATTGATTGGTTTTACATTATTTTTATGATGGATTACTTTGACAGTCAATTGCTTCTTTCTGCCTTAAAATGTCAGAAAGTAGTGAAAATGACAGTAATGACTTTTGTCCTTCCACTATAAATTGTTAAAGTTAAGTTTTTTTTAAGCCAACAGTCCAAAACACCAATCATGTCACTGCTGGAATTAGATGAACATCGTATCACGTCTAAAAACCTGCAAACTGTAACTTAAAGGTCAAACTCTGTTAACTTCTGACAGCAGGATGAATACGTTTGTATTGGCTTTATATATTTTGATGCCTCAATTTTTCCCGTAGAAATGGCTTGGAGTTAGTCGGGTTGAATGAAGATGTCTGTTAGATCCTTCTACAAATCGTCTTTGTGACAAGTTCAACACAGGCATCAGGGTTTCCTCCACATCAATATTCGACTGCCCTAAAGTTACTCACATGCTGCACAGAGAGATATCGTCACAATGTGATGCTGTCAACTTCAGCTTCATGGTTTGAATGAGGGTTTAATCACATCAGTCATAGTGATCATAGTTAATGCTGAAAGATCAGTTTCCATCAATATGGTTTCAGACCTCACATGCCCTCTGGCAAACAACAAATGCAACTGTTATTTTAGTTGTGTTTTTTAAAGAAGCAGCTTTCTCTTTGCCATATATGTACACTTTCTGAAGCTTCCAGGAAACAGCTACTTGATTTTAAAGCTGTTTGATTTTATAATGATTTATCATGTTTCTTTTTCTTCTTCCTCACCCACCTTTAGGAGCACAGGGGCTTGTTGTCAGTGCGATATCCTATGGAGCATGGCATAGTGAATGACTGGAATGACATGGAGAGGATCTGGCAGTATGTGTATTCAAAGGAACAACTGCAGACTTTCTCTGAGGAGGTGAGCACTGTTCCTCCCCGTTCTGCTATAATATAATAAATTGACATATTTCTCAAATGTGATATTAATGCATCGGTGATCGTTTCTGTCGGTTGTCCTCTGTAGCATCCTGTCCTGCTGACTGAGGCTCCTCTCAACCCCAGCAAGAACAGGGAGAAGGCTGCAGAGGTGTTCTTTGAGACCTTCAACGTCCCTGCACTGTTCATCTCCATGCAGGCCGTGCTCAGCTTGTAAGAATGCCTTCTCTCTTCATACAAGCCTGATGGACATATACTTGTTTAAATATTTATGGCATGTTTGCAACTTTTTAATGTCATCACTGTCACAGTACTACAGACTAACCACTAAACCAAGGCAGAAGCTGTGTTTGTGGTGAAGAATATGTTAGGTTATGCTTAGAAGCAAATTGTTTTAGAGTCTTAGCAGAATGAAATATTATTTTTTTATGATTGCGCAATTACAAATTAATTAGAAAGTGTTTATTGCCATTGTATTCAAAAGACATGATTAGATTCAATGCAATCTTCAAAAAGGAACTGCAACAAAAACACCACGTGTTCTAGGCATTCATCCATGCAACTACTAGCATCCACACCCTGAAAGTTACACACATGCAGCCACTTTTTAAAAAAATTGACGGTATGATTATGCTGACTTTTTGTTACAGCTGCTTGTCGTATGCTTATTTGTTTCAATGACTGAAGAATTTTTGCTTCAAAATTATTCCACTTAATCAAAGATCAAAATGGTTGTAAATTCATTATCATTGCACCTCTAGGGGTTCTGTCATCACTAAATGCTGGGCTATAGAAGAGTTAGTTCTTATGATGTGCTCTCTGATCACCATTTCAGTCAAAATTTGGGGTTCGGCAAATATTTATGAATGGATATTTGATGCCAGCTGTCAGACTGTCCTGCAGTTTTCGTGAGATACATGCCTTAAATGAAACTATCCAGTCAGGCAGCATTCAGGAAGGGAAGGCTGCTGAGGATACCTTATTGAACTAACTTTTACAAACCAATAGATGAATTATCACTCGTTTCTGATGTGACAAGCTTACGTGTAGTTGGAAGTTGCTGAAAATATCATTAGTACATGAGTCCTTCCTGCCTAAACTAATTAGTGCAGTCAGGTGTTCACTCCACGTGTCCTGCAGTACCTGAAGAACCTGAACACCATTCTTGACCTTTGCATTTGCTAATGAGCACAGCATAACCTTTCTTAAACACACTTCCAGACAGATAACGGTGATGGGTACATGAAGAGTTGCCTCAGTGGCTAATAATTGGAAAGATGCTAATGTAGATGTAGATGTAAATGTGTTGCTCCTGTCCTGTTTCCTATAGGTATGCCACAGGCCGCACCACTGGTGTTGTGTTGGATTCTGGTGATGGTGTGACCCACGTTGTGCCCATCTATGAAGGCTTTGCTATCCCTCACTCCATCATGCGTGTGGACATTGCTGGTAGAGATGTATCCCGATACTTGCGTCTGCTGTTGCGCAAGGAAGGCTACAACTTTAATACTTCTGCAGAGTTCGAGGTTGTTCGTACCATTAAAGAGGTGAGGTGGTAGTTTTGCATCAAACTCAGAGATCCCTTCAAAGGAATGTTCTAATGAATTCTGGGTTTATGTGTTTTTATCTTTCCAGAGAGCCTGTTATCTGTCTCTCAACCCCCAGAAGGATGAGACTTTAGAAACAGAGAAGGCACAATATGTACTGCCTGATGGAAGCACTTTAAATGTGAGTCAAACAAACCCAGATGTGTCTCAAACAGAAGTATATTAGAAGTGTATCTGTCTGACTGACAGACAGTTTCCCTGTCATAACCGATGTGGTCATGTGACCTTGTTTACAGATCGGTCCAGCGAGGTTCCGTGCTCCAGAGTTGCTGTTCAGGCCTGACCTGATAGGAGATGAGAGCTCAGGCATCCACGAAGTGCTGGCTTATGCTATCCAGAAGTCTGACATGGACCTCAGACGCACACTATTTTCCACCATTGTTTTGTGTGGAGGATCAACACTGATCAAAGGTTGGTGTCTGGTGGTGAAGGCAGTCACACAGACTAACGTTGCTTCTTTTCCAAAATACCAAGTGTGTGTCAAGACTGAGTAGCAAGGATTAATGAGTTTATCCCGTTAGTTGATTTTAAAAAAATGCCAACCCTGTGCTTGCTACAGAATTTTGCACTGGCTGTATGTTGAATAAAACATTTCCGGAATTACAATAATCCACACAGCCATTTTTGAGCCCAGATATCAGTATGAAGTTCACTATGGTCGAAATGTATCTGAAAGCAATATTTAGCTTCTTCCTAAAAAGAGAACCAGCTTATGTAGGCAAAACATTAATACACTGAACTAGTACTTTCTCTTTAATATTCTCAAAGATACTGTACAGCACTTCATACTATGCTAGGCACTATGTTGGAACCAACATTAGTCAGCACACGTTGATATTCCTGTAATATTTGTATGCATTTAAAGTAATTGTTGAGAATTTCTACCTCTTAGGTTCTGTGTCTGCAGGTTAAAGTGGTGTTACAATAGATACATGAAAGTGGAACTTTTAGACTTGTAAGGCCAACAGTAGTCAAAGTTTACACCAAAACGTTTGCAAAAAGTGGATTATTATTTATTCAGCCAATTATTCAGCTGCTTCCACACCCATATCAGTGAAAGAAGTTTATTATTAGAAAGTAGATATATGATGAACAGACTAACAGCCCAAGTCAACATAGATAAATTAATGAATCAATCTTATCAGTGAACATCAAATTCAAAGTAATTAATGAATAAATCTGTAGAACCGGACACCAACCCTTACAAAATTTAGAAGGGGGTGATTTAATTTAATTTTTAATTTTTTTTAACATTATTTCCCCCAAATTTCTTTCATTGAGAAGTCACTATCCAAAAGCCTAGTTCTGATAATTAAAAATAGTAGTTTGTGATTAATCTGTCTTTATCACATACTCCATGTCTGTAAAATAGGGATAGTTGGATCTGGTAATTGTCCATGGCTGAGTATCAAATACAATATTCAACATTTTTTGTATATTACCATCTTTATTTATCCGATACTTACCACTCTTTGGTCCTGAACAATGTCCATCATCTGATTTGTTACACGTCATAAGTAAAAGTCGATGTCACATTTTTCATTGTATTGATGCTGGAAATAACACATTGGTTGATGTGTGCAGACAAGTCCTGTCTACCTGTACATTCAGTCACCAGAAATCATCATGTGATTTCTTATAGGCTTTGGGGAAAGATTACTAACTGAAGTGAAGAAGCTTGCACCCAAAGACGTGAAGATCAAGGTAGGCTTCGATTAGCATGTTTTTTTTGTTTTTTTTTAAGGTATACTAGTCAGGAGCAAAGCCTGAAAGACGTTTTGTGAAATGTTTTTTTTTTTTTTCTTTTTCTAGATATCCGCTCCCCAAGAGAGGCTTTATTCCACATGGATTGGGTAAGAATTCAACTTTTTCTTTGCTGAACAGTTAGGATTGTGTACGACATTGACATTAGACCAGATTTGTCAGCTGACTTTCCTCCGTCCCCTCCAGTGGCTCCATCCTGGCATCATTGGACACCTTTAAAAAGATGTGGGTGTCAAAGCGGGAATATGAAGAAGACAGAGCACGTGCCATCCACAGGAAGACCTTCTAGAAGGGGCGGGCGTGCAGGGATCGCCCCCAGAACTGCCCTCAAATCTCCTTTATCATACTGTCGGAGACTCCATATACTGCACCAGTCATCTCCGGGTACCTCTGCATTATCCCTTATCAACCCTTCAGCTTCTGATCCACTGTCAGCCTATGCTTTACCCCCCCCCCCCTCCCTCCTTTGTCATTCAGCTGTGTTGCGTCCTTCTCCCCTCATTTCCCCTGCTGGAAGCTGACGGTTACAGCACCCTCCTAAACATTCACATAAAGAGGGCCGTCAGGGTTTGTCAGAGGGCGATGGTTAGCACTGTGGACTCTAACTCCATGCGATACTATGATTTAGTCCACATTGAAGTATTCATATTGCTCTCTTGCCTACAAAACCCTGCAAGGTGTAAAAATGTCATGAAATGTCAATAAACGTGAATGTTCTTTTTTTTTTCTCTCTTTTGCTACTGTTGAAATTTCCATTCCAAACCGAAGACATAGGGTCTTATTTGACGTCCGTTTTATAGGCTTTTTTTTTTTTTTATCATTTTTTAAGTTGTACTCGGACATGGAGTAGCTTCTTTGAAACTAAGATTTTAAGTACTATAGCAGTATATAGTGCTAGTGAGCAAAAAGATAACCACTGTATTATATCAGGCCTGAACTGCACACGTATCATCTTTAGTGCAAGTGAATGCGGTTAATGAGATCTTTAAACTGACTAAAGTCACCTCTTATTGTTTGTCCTTACCAATGAAATGTCTTTCCTTAAAAAATGACATCCTACGTTGAGTGAGGTCTTTCTGTCAGCGTTTTGTCTCTGCTGACTTTATTAAAAGTGCAGGAGATGCCTTGATTTTCTTTTTTGAAAATCCATCATTGGGTTGGATCATCCACGTTTACAGCAGTCGAAATGCACACTTTATTGTTTTCGTGCAACATTCAACTGATAAATGATTAAAAAAAAAAAACAAGCTGACTAACTTGCCCCCTCTTTGCGTTGCATGTCAGTTATATGTGTACAGTTGGAGATGTCCACAATCAGCCACAGAGACATGAGGCCAGGCTCTGGAGTCTGGATGAAAAACACTGAGGCCACAAGAATCCAAACCGGCTGATAATGTTTTTTGTATCATTCTCCCCCTTTGCCCCGTCTATGTACTAGTAATACTCTGGGTCTTATGATTTCCACGCATCTCGGCGGTAGTGAAGGGGTCATGTCACACCTGTGTCCGCCTTACTCTTGGTGCGCCTGCGCCAGAGCGTCCACATCTGCTTTTGGGTGTTTTTAAAAAAAAGTAAGGTTGTAAAACGTCATCAGCCTTGTGTACAGTGGAATGCTTTTCAGAAACAACCACCACACAAAACCATAGGATAACAAACTAAAAATGTACAATACTGTTTATTGAAGTGTTTGCTTTTACTTTTCGTAAATTCAATATAATAAATAAGTTAATGGCTGCTGCTTTGGTGTCTTTTCATTGATTTAACATCTGTTTTGGGACTTAAGGGTGGAGGAAAAAGTCTGGTTATGCTATCAAAGCCTGTGCAGCCGTAAAAATGGTATGAAATATGGCACAGTTGTGTTGGACTTGGTTATATGCACACAAGGAATAGCAATAATGGAAAACTAACAACAATATTTAGATAAGGAGTCTTATTTTATTATCCACACTCTGCTCTTTACATGTAGCTAAACTAACTCAGGCTAACCTGCTCCTCTTATGTTAAGACCTTAAGCACATTTACAACCTTGCTTTGTTGTTTCATAAGTCATATGATGTACTGGATGTCAGAGCATGATCATATCTCCAACTTTAGTTGTGTGTATGTGTTGTTTGTTAGTACTATTTACATAGCACCTGGCAACGATTCTGCCTTGTCACACTTACATTTTGTCATTTAATTATGAATGGGCACAAATTAAGCGATACAAACATAAGCCACCACTTTTGCAGGTTTGGAGCAGAAAGGAGCATTTGATTAATTAGATTAATTCATTTACTGTAAATTCTATAGACAAAATTACCTTACATCAGAAGACTTAATGCTCATATGGAGCATGGATTGGGTAAAAGCTAAATCTAATGGAAAAAACGTCAGGGACATTCTTGGCATAAATAATACCATCCTTGACCACCAGATGTCAGTGTAACAACAACAGATGAAAGCCTTGTAAAAGAGTACCGTGAAAGTGTTACATGATGCTCGTTGGGGTTTATATAACAATACTGATCTAACTCTATAACATAAACAGGAAAAGCAAATATGTCATCTATTTGTTTACTTCTCTCACGTTCTCACTTCTAAAGTGTTTTTTTTCTCACTCTGAGTCTATAGGAGCTGTGATGTGGGAGGGAGGCTTATGCCTACTGGAAAGTATCTGAATTGTTACACATAAAATGTTTTTTAAGTAATTTTCCTGTGTTAAATATGGTGTTATAATATAGTGTTAAATACATGCGTGAAAAGCCAAACTCCTGTTTATATAAGCTTAATCATTTACACAAGTGGATAACATTACACATAAGCTGATGTTCTTTTTGTGCGCCCTGTTTGTGTGACAGTATACAAAACTAATCCAGGATGACTACGACAGTAAGCAGGGGCATAAACCAAATCTGCATTAATCCTATGAGCCTCTAGATTGTCATTTCTGCATCTTCCATGCCACAACTTTACCCATATGTACAAAAAAAACCTCCTCCTGATCAGAATATAATATTTAATATTGAGGGAAGAGGAAAACGAATGACCGACGACAGATTGTTGCACTGATATGACTCAAGTATACACTCTGGTACTAAGAAGCAGCAGTTGTCCACCTTTTATTCCACCTGATTCTCCCACTCACTGATCCCTGTCACCTTCAAACCCCTATTATTAAATAAAATGCACACACACACTGGCTGTAATGAGTTTCAACAAAGACACTGTGGGAAGCTGTTTGGAGGAAAAAGGCATTCATTTACAGCATGGATAATAAGCTAAAGTCAGCTTCCTGATTAAATATTTAGCCGGCTCGACTTCCTTTTATTTTATAGGAAATACAGCAATGAATTATAGATTATGTATTTGATAAATACCAGCATCTTTGAGAATTGATTAAGCTAGTGGCAGCAAAGTGGAGACGACGGTGGTTTAGGTGAAGATCTAAGGGCATGAAGCCAGAAGGTGGGAGTTCCTTATTGAGTCCCCTCTGACATTGAAAAGTTATTTAGCAGTACGCTTCCATGATCTCAAATAAGGTGTGGCACAGTGACATGTGTCTGAGACCAGAGATCGTCTATGCTCTCTTATCTTTCCCCTTGAGTTGTGCTCTTAAAATCCCAAAGCCTGTGGAAAAAGAGAAACTGCATCTGCTCAGATACATGAATCTTCTAGCCGTGTACTCCAAAGTTTAACTCTGCTCAAAATGTCTCCTTTGGGCTATTAGTTTACTCCAAAAGAGGATGTAAAGAGGAGGAAGGACAGGAGGAGTGCATTCTGGGAGTGAGTGTGAGGTGGTATTTACTGTACAGTAATAAATTTCCATGTGATTCAGTAAAAAGGGCTATTGATGTGGTAAGATAGTAAATAATAATAATAGATACATTTGTGGCAACTCTGAAAATTAAACTTGTACAATAATATGCAGCATAAAGTACTGGTCAAAAGTACTGGGCCAATGTTAGGGTTGTTGGTTTAGTAAAGTTATAATTACCACATACAGTGTATACATTTTTAGTCTCTGTATTAACCCATAAAGACCCAGTACTACTTTTGTGACAGTTCCCAACTGAATTTTTCTCTCTATTTAGCCTTTAAGTTATTTATTACCATTTATTGTAATATGATCCTCTGTATTTGCATTTTTTTAATCCAATAATTTATATCTATCTATCTATCTATCTATCTATCTATCTATCTATCTATCTATCTATCTGAAACAGAGAAAAATGAACCAAACATGACTTTTTCAACAAAACATTAACATAACTGAGCAAAAACCAAGTGTTTCCATCCATTGTCATTGATTAAACTCCATGGAGGTTACTGGTGAATGTAATGGATGGTGTACAGGATGGAGGACCTGAACAACAAACAGAGACGCAGGTAAAGTCAGAACAGTTTATTAGCACTTGGCCGAAGGCACTTATAACAGGAGAGGCAGGAGTGGTGCTCAGGATTAGTGTGGCTTGAACAACCAGAACATGGAAAAGAGAAACAGCGCTCAGGGAAACCAGGACCAGCAAACCCCAGATCACAGGCAGACAAAAAGCAGAATATCCAAAACTGATCTTGCGGTCACAGACAAAAGGCAGGTTGGGTTACCAGGGCTGAGGAGAGGAGAGGTAGTCAGAAACAGGAACGCAGGTACAAGATGAACCCTGGAAAGTCTGGCAGGATCCAAGGACAATGTGTGGAAGAATCTGCCCTGCTTATGTCTTGGCCAGCTGATTGGAGGGAGCAACAGGTGGAGCGGGTTAGGCTGATGAAGTGTGGAATGGTGAGGGAGAGGACCGCAGCAGGGAGTCCCAGGTGGAACCGATGTTGCTGATGAGGTGTAGTAAGGTCAGGGAGGAGACAGCAGCGAAGCAAACTGTGACATGACGGTGTTTCCACCTTCACTACGGAGCCTCTAAATATCACTATCTGTTAAAGTTTTATACACAGATTTCTTTCAGTTTTTATTACCCCTCGGCCAAGGGGTATTGTAATTGTTTAGTCATCTGTCTGTCTGTCCGTCTGTCCATTCAATGACTTAACGACATTATCTGAAGAATGCATTGACATATCTGCACCAAATTTATACTGTGGGTGCATCTTGCCATGGAGCACAAGCCTATTGATAATAGCTCCATTCTGGCTCAGGGGTGTTAGTGCACAGCAACGTTATGTTTAACTGAAGTGTCTCTGGACCATTGTCTTCCAGAATGCAAGATAAAATCTCAAGCCAATTTGCATAAATTTATGTAACTGCAAATCATTATCTCCATGAAGCCAATGTCACCACTGAGCATCCTATGTTGTTGTGGGGAATTTAGCTGCCTTTATCTTTGCTCTTATAATTTTAGAAAACTGACTTTTGGAATGTAGTCGGAGACAGTGAAAATTCTTCAAAGTTGGGCCACACAGCTAGTTGTAATTAACCCCCAAAGACCTTAACAGCCACAGAAAACCAAGAGCATCTACTGATCTAAAATGTTCATTAACTTCCAAACCACTAATCCAATCAACATGTCTAAATAATTCAGGTAAAATGCAGTTTGTCATCTTTTCACGGTCATCAGATATGACCCATTTGGACGTTCAGAGGCTCCGTAGTCAACGTGGAAACACCATCATGATACGGCCGATGTCAGGATATTGGACAGAAAAGACAAGTGGTTTGAGAGAGGAGTCAAAGAAGCCATTTATGTGAAAGTGGAAAATCCCTCCCTGAACAGAGGTGGTTTGACAAATAACAGGAGTTGTAGATGTTTATTTTTATGTTCGGTTAATGATATATTTTGCTGAAAAAAAGTAACTTTTCTTCAGTTTTCTGTATTTTGATATACTAACCTTTGAATTTACTTTGAGCTTTTATGAACATGTGCATAAGCAGTAAATTAAATATAGGGAAACACCAGATTTTTAAGAAACATGCACAATGCAGAGGATGATATTCTAGTAAATGGTAATGCATCACTTAGGAATGTTATATGTAGAAAAGAAAAATACTTGGAAGTTGCCACAGAAATAGTTTCAGGTCTTTTAAGGATTAATGGGCGTCTATTGCCTGGTAAAGAAATGTAATATGAAATGATCCTGAGAAACTGAGACTGGTTTACTCTTCATTCTGGCAAATAGAAAAAAAATTCCTCAGTAAACACTTCCCAGTTTTGTTTTTGTGGTGCGTAGCCATGGTATGTACATTATAATGTTTGTTCTACGTTCAAGTGTTTGCAAGAGCGCAAACATGCCATATGGAAGTTACTCACTCACATTTTCACACACACCTCAAACAAATGTGAACATTGTAGCGTCTGTTAACACCATTCATGCCTTAATCTAGACACAAATAGCATGGATTACGCTGTATTGTTAAGCTTATCGTACACTGGGCTCAATATTAAGGCTGTTCACACACTCACTCCATTACATAGTGGACTTGATAGGGGCTTTTACTGTGATCATGGAGGTAGTGATGTGTGTGTGTGTGTTGGGCAAGCACACTGCTACGCCAGATGTTCAAATGGCTGCACATTAAAAATCAGTCCACAACATTTTATTTCAGTGTGTGTTTGAGTGTGTCTAAATACCAGTTATATCATGGGGATGTAAATAGGTTTACATGGTCATATGTGTGTACTAAGCTTGTTAAAAAGATATGTAAATGATTACTTACAACGGTTAAATGTTGTCTTTAAGATGAGGATGCTCGTTACTATAAGGGTTTGGTTTAATCATTCTCTGGTTATGCGTAAGGTTGTCCAGGAAATGAACGGAAGTCGATATGATGTCCAAAAAAAACCCACTGTGTTTGTGTGTGTCGGTGTGTGTGAAAGAGTCACACATAGCACCTGTGTGTGTGTGGGTAACCAAGGAAACGCAGGGATGGCACTTCCTGTACACAATTCGGCCACAAGCAGAGGCAGAAAAAGATGGAAAATCTATCATGTCGCTGTAGCTTCTCCTCAAGTTGAGCTTTGTCTAATTCTCCTCTTCTGAGGTAAAATCCTTGAGCCTCACATGTGGCTGTTAGTTTCCTCTGTTCGCCTCTCTGTTTATTCTTTTTATAAATCAAACTAATGCTAATGTATGCAAAGTGAGTCACCCATGAAAAAGCCAAGCAAATCCCTTTGCAGTTCAGGGCTGCTGTGTTTTGCAAGCAGGCAGACCCTCCTCCCTTCCTCCTATGTACTGTGTATACAGTGTCAAATTGTGAAAGGCTGCATTGTGTATGTAGCTTGGATGCTGTTCAACAGCTGGTGGCAAAATCTTATCTTATCTCCATGTACTTATCATGTTAAATCTCTGGGATTTCCACAGCATGTCTGCACAAATCATAGCTTAGAATAAAACAAATCATTCAATAAAATGTTATCAGGGCATTTGTACAGATGAGCCATGTTCGCCGGGATTTCCTGCCGTACGGAGGACCATTACTGCAGGAAGGTGTCCTGGCACGGCAAGCTTTTATAATTAAGGATCAGAGGGATAAGGGTGGGGACCATGAGGCAGGTCACTGCTGGACAGGACACTTGAACTCTGGTCCTCCGGTGGGATAACAGACCGCAGCTTTGATCCAAGTGTTTTTGTCCTTCCACTCATGCAGAAGTGATGTCCTTGCAGCCTGATGTGTGCATGCTTCTAGTCAGGTGTTTAATGTCAGGCTCCATGTTAACTTATCTCTTGGCCTTCTCTTCATCTATTGGATCATTTTTATAACACCACAGGGTATTTTAATGGGACTTCACATATTTTTGTGTGTGTGTATTTTTAGATTAATACATATTTTTGTAGTATAGAGTTAGTATTTGTGTATTTTAGTAGTAATTAGTAGTATTCTAGTACTATTTGTATATTCAATGTCATCTCTGTAGTTTTTGTATATTGCCAATATTTTTCATTATTTTGTGTGATATTTTTATACAGTCTTTTTTGCACTTTAAATACTTGCTGCTAAACAGAGACAGAGCTGCTGAATGGATTTTCACTGTTCCTGTAACAATGACAATAAAGATCTATTCTATTCTATTCTATTCTATTCTATTCTATTCTATTCTATTCTATTCTA
>JAPQRQ010000005.1:31512184-31523687 GCA_037367365.1 Apogon talboti | reverse complement strand
TCTATCTATCTATCTATCTATCTATCTATCTATCTATCTATCTGTCTATCTATCTATCTATCTGTCTGTCTATCTGTCTGTCTATCTAGTCTTTTGATTTATACTGAGAGGAGAGAGAGCTCCAGAAATTATGGTGTTTTACCCCCGATTTTATTTCTTACAGCTTTAAAACATAAAGATATAAAAATGTTATTGTTATAGCCTGGATTAAAGAAAAAAAAATTCCATCCTCCACTCCAACTGGTGTCAGCCTGTCAAACCGCTAACGTTTTATGTGTCACACTTGTGAGAGATCGTGTTTATGAAAGGCCACAAATACAGAAAAGCTGCAATGCCACAACTAGAGGCTCCCAGTAACTTGATTAATCGAAAATGGGATTTTGAATGATAAATGTAAATGTTTTCACTTCACACAATAATAAATAAGATATTATCGACAAAATCCCACATGACTGTAATCTCATTACAGAGTGTGTCATCAAATAGATAATTAAAAACACATGCATATTTTCCCACCTCCCCCTTCTGCACTTGGCTCTATGACCCTCACTTTAGCTTCTCCCCAAAGCAAAATGACTTTTGCCTCTGACTGAACTGTTTAATTAAGACACCGCTTATTAACAACCGGCCTCAACCGCACATTGCAGCATCTTATCCTGCTGGCACCAACCACATCCTGTGATTACAACATTCATCATACTCTCACATTTGCATATACATACATGAACATGGACGCAATCAGTTGACAGTTGTCCATTCACTGTGCCAGCTCCCCTCCCTCTTCTCCAGAGCTCTGTCTGCCTCTCTCTCTTTTTCTGAGTTTCTATGCTGACAGCCTTTATGGGTGCATGGGGACCAGGCTGCCAAAGAATGAGACAGACTCACAGGTGCTATTGCACATCCACAATGACTCAGTTGCACCATCCACGCTCTTACGATAACACCCATCAAAAAGCCTCACTATCTCCTGCTCGCTCTCTCCTGCACGGGCATGCACACAAATTCACGCCGCTTTAGAAAGTCTCTACAACTGATTGGGTAGAATAGTGCAGTGTTCATTCAAACAAGACAACGATCCCACAGGTGTTACATTGACACACGCGCTGAAAACAAGCTTGCAGAATTGGTACTCCCGTTTCTCAAGCTTCTGCAGGAAATGTCTTGAATGTGACTCACATCTCCATTATAGTGGAGGGATTAAGAGAATAGCATCGTTTCTGGCATCTCCTCTTCAAAACCCAATCTTAGAAACATTCACACGTGCAACGCCGCGCTGGTTGTGCAGACGAACATGGATAGAGAAGAACTAAATATCAGGTCAAAACTGGATTTGTGTCTGAATATCATAATAACAAGTACAATAGATTTAATTCAGTTCTGTATCACAAGTGGGAGGAATTTTGTCTTTTTTGTATTTTATTATTATTATTTCCCTATTACAAAAATTCTATTCCTTTCTCTCTGTTTTTTCATTGGAATTTATATATGAAAAGCTGAAGAATCGACAACTAGATATTTGTTATACTATTCATTTCTAGCAATAAAGCACTGAAAAATATGATAATAAGCAGATTTGAGCAGAATATAGTGGGTTTATTTATGGGTTTATTTCAATTACAGAACAGCCTCACATCACTTTACAACTGGGAAACATTTTAGAAATACACTGATGTTAACATGAAGGAATGGAGGATTTTACATTATTTCCTTAAGTGCTTGCCCATTTTCAGAAGCACAAGACAATTTATTATCTTTATAACTTTATTTTCATGTGTAATTCATTTAACTCTTTATATTAAATTTGGGGTAAATAAGCACACTAAATAAAAATCTTAATAATAGTTCTGTCTTCTGCACATTTACAATTTTATTATAAATCTGAAAAAATGTTTGTGTGTCCATGTTTTGTTCACTCATGCCATGATATAACAAAAGAAATTAAACAAAGGATAGAAGCTCATGGAGCACTGAATGAAAACCTACATTTTAAATGCATGTTCATGGTCAGAAATGAACCGTATGAGCCGACAATAATCAGAATATTTTGCCAAGCTGTGCTTCATTTCTAACTGTCCAAGTGCATTTCAAGTCTAGGTAAAATAAGGTAAATGTATGTTTTCACCCAGTCTCTGTTAAAGAATTTCCAAAATACCATAAAAGTACAGAAAATTTTTACTGTTTTCATCTCATAATCCAAATCATTGTCGTCTGGTGAAAATATCCATGTGTTTAAATATCTCTGAACCATCAGCTGACTGTTCCCTAATGGACGTATAGAAAATGCATTACAATGGAAAAATAAATATAAAAAACCAGTCATGGAAAATGGATGAATATATAGTGGGTTTACTTTCAGCAGTAGATGATATTTTAATAAAAGTTGAAGTCTAATGCATCTCTCTCTCTCATACAAGGCATTCATTCACATTATGGCTCCTGACTATCTGGTGTAAAATATACATATGCAGGTTTGGCTAATTAGACACTTGTCCAAACCAGGCACTAACACTAGTACAAAGTAGGGTTTTTTTTGTTTTTAATTAATAATTGTTTTGTTTTTAATTAATAATTTAATTAGCTGGGAAAATCCTGCTATTGTAAGTTACAAAAAAATAAAATTAAAATTAAAAATCAAGCATGGCAAATACAAACAGAAAAATAGCAAACTGAAACCAAAATGACAGTTACGGTAAGCTAACAGGATATAATTCTTTCATTCATTCATTCATTCATTCATTCACTTAACTTTTATTTACATGTTGATGGGTCGGATGCGAATATGGAATTTCAAATTTTTTCAATAATTGCAAGAATTAATTAATAGAAATTAAAACAAACAGCAACAGGACATGATTAAAAAACAGTTACATCGAAAAACAGTAGGTTATGATCATTGTTTTAAAGCGACCTATAGGTACAACAGTGTCAAGTTTTAATGTATAACATATTCCAGGCAATTTCAGCAGAAATTTTTCCAATTTTAGTGTTTGGCTAAGAAACCTCAAGCATCTGTCAATCACTTCATCACATCGTGTTCAATAGGAACTATGTGACTGGTTTAATAAACTGCTGATATATGGAGGCATGTCACTACTTAAGGCTTTGTAAATCAATTGATAATACATAGTGCAATTTCAGGTTTAGGAATAGTAATCACTTTCTTCACTTACATCAGCGCATTGAACTCTCTGAGGGAGACAAAACCATTAAGCTGTAGTGTTCTCTAAAGACTGTCTCATGACCAGGGTGCAAAACAGAGGGAAGCTGTTCAAACACGTTCAGACAAAATCCAAACAGCTGTTGGTAAGTGAGATTACAGAAATACTACTTTGTAAATAGGAACCATGTATATGCCATATACCGTATGCATATATCATGTATCATGTCATCTATTTGTATAATATAGTGTATATAATAACGTTTTACACATGGCAATAAACTAATACTGGCTAATATAGGCCAATGAGATTTACTGATCTAATTTTCTTTATAGATAGAAGCAATTAATAAAAAATGTCAAAAAATTTGAAGAATTATGCAAATTTAAGAGTTCTAATTTGCTATACACTGCTGTACAGCCATGCATGCCTCTTTTCTGCATTTTAACAGATGTAGTTAGCCTGGTGGGATGCAGGTTGAGCAAAGGTTTACTTAAAGCATAGCGCTCGATATTATTAATTCAATGAAAGGATTTCATTGAATTAATAATAATTAATAAACTATTTTATTAATAACATTTTATTAATAAAATAATAAACTGGGATAATTTAGTAGATGACAAAACTATCCCACAGATCAGTAGCAAAACCAGAAAATATGGTTTCATTTTAAAACAATCTCTGAAAAAAATGACTAAACACTGGTCAGGCAAAGAGATCTCAAACTTATGTGCAGACACAATATGAGACATGTATTCAAGTATTTATCAGAAGTTTTGTATTTGATAAGCTAGATTGGTGGGTGACAAACCACAGCTCCACAAAGGTGTCATCAAAAACCAGAAACCTGCCAGAAAAAAACATGACATTTATTTACATTGTCCAGTAATTATTAAAGAATTAAATACTCATCCAATGGGAATAACTAACATGCAATCTGATCTTTTGATTTTAATGAGAAAATGAGAATGAGAAAAATAGATGAAGAATGCTGATGAGGCAGTGAATTATGCTTCATTTGCTTTTGCAATCTGCTCTGGTTTAATTACCTAATTACCTGTTCACAAAAGATTGTGTGGTAATGATATTCCAGCACAAACACACCTATAAAATTGTGTACCTGGGTGCAATTTTTCTTTGTTTTGCCGCTGAGGCCTCTAGTGGCTCAGGCTTTACTTGACATTTCAGCACAGATTGATCCATAATGTAAATGGCAAAAACCTTCCATTTGCATGTCTTTAATTATCAGAGACACAGACACATACACACAGCTCTGCACAATTGACTTATTTGATTCAAGCAGCTGGCAAACACATTCAACCAACAGCTGAATCTTAAAATAATATGGTTCATGTGTCACTGAATGCGTTCAAGATTTCACAGACATTCCTACTAATATTCTGTTGTGTTTTCAGTTGTGCTCAGAGCTGGCAGCGGCATCACACAGTGGCTGAGAACATGCTACCGAACAGTCAGATTCTGACTGGTATTAATGCTTTTTTGTTCTACAATAGTTCCACTTAGAGTAATCTGTCTGTAATGAAGCAGGATCCATCATCTTCGGACATTTTTGGAGATCATTTTCTGACTGAAGACCTTGACCTGACAACACTTGATATCATTAAACATTCATTTAAGAAAAACGGAGTCAAAGAAATAGAAGAAATAGAGAGAGTTGAGTTGCACAGTTAACACCAGCTTAATTGCATGTGACAATTTGCTCTGCTCTATTGTGATTTGGATGATTTTTGCAAAATGGCTTATTTGCACTGAATGGGGCTAATGTTGCATAGAATATATGGATGTTGCTTAATTTACATACATTCACAAGGCACGAAGATGTAATTTGCTTAGACTGCACCCTTTACAGGAGCTTTGTGAGCCGTGCTGTTCGTGGATCTGGTTTTATATGAGTAAATTGCATATTTTGTGTAACCTATATTTATATCATATGGAATCAGCCGTGTCCAATGTAATGGTAAGATTAGATTAAATGGACTGAAAAGTCTGGGGCCACCTGTGTTAAGAGCTGAATTTAATGCAAGAGGACAAAACCATATAATGCTTTGTGCAATAAAAATGTTGTCAACACTTTATAACATTTCTAGGCAAGGAACAAAAACTTGACTGAGCGCCCTGTAATAATATTTTCTGGTTTGTGTGAATGTTCTGGCTGAAGAGATATAAATAACTTCAGTGTTTTCTGAGTGCGGAACTGGGGCAGCCACATAGTAGTGCTATTTAATCCGTTATGGATTAAACTATATGATGGTTTACTTTGTGCTGAAAAAGAGAAGAATTGCCTAGTCACAGAGGCAGCGCTGAGGTCAAGCTTTGATATTAATTAGATGTGACAGAAGTTTAATGAATTCTGTGGTTGGAAGTCCTATTATTAATCTTATTCTTTTAGTACAGACTTTCTCTTTGCTTATAGTTTTGATTTTATGTCTTTGTGTCTTGCTCATATTCAGACAAATTGCTTGTGGGCTAGTAAGCTGCAGTACAGCATATCCTATCTTTGCCACGTTGCTGGACACAGATTGTAAAAAAAAAAAAAACAGCCGGTTGGTCAGCGTGGGTGAAATGATCCTTCAGGTTTAATGTCTGTTAGGATTTCCAGTGTCTTCCCATCTCGAGGCAGAATAACTTCACACAATGCACAAGACGCTGGGAGGGATGAGAGAGTGGCTCAAGCAAAAATAGATGAGGGAGGACAATTTCAAGGGCACAACAGCACAAAGAAAAAGGGAAATCTCTGTTCGTGTGCTCGTCACATTGATGCAGATGGCATATTCACACTTTTTCCCCCGATTGGATTTGACTGTTAGTTTTTGTCATACTGGACAGACTGTCATGTTCCTGAAACACAGACCGAGTACAAAGCTGCACCTGACGGCTTACTCATGAATCCCTGCACCGCATCGAAATATATACTACGTATATTAAGTCATGTAGTGTTATGCTGAGGCTGTAAAACCCCATTAAGAAATGCTGGAGGTGCTGTATGTTAAATATCTCAGTCATAAATAAGAGATGCAAACACATTTTTTAAAACCTGGAAGGCAATTTGTACTTGTCAAAACCACTAATTCGTCATTTAATAGCTGTTTAACATTTCCATCATTGAATACTGTCAGCAATCAGGAGAAACCGTAGGAGTATATGGGACCTAATTCTTCAACAAACAGTACACTGCACACGCACATTTTTCCCTTCCTCCTTTTTCCCTCTCTTATGCAATCCCACACAGCAGAAGACAGGCTGCAGGAGATCAAACAAGATACTCGTCAACAACCTCATCCTGTCTAGCTACAACAATCCCCACCTCCTCTGATGCTACTTCAAAGTTTTCTGAGTCACAGTCTTATCTAAATAAGGTCTACTGGCAGCCCGATCTGGTTTTAAAATGAGTCTATGATGTTAATCCCTGGAAAAGAGGCATTTTATCAAGAGGATCTCAATTTCGCCACTGATAAATACCACATCTAGTCTGTGAGAACTGTGTTAAGAATTATGCTTTCGTGACATAATAATTTCAAGCGCTGAAGCCTTTCAATCCAATTTCGTTGATGCTTTCATTATAAAAGCATTAAGAGTGACACATTTTGAAATTAAGCAAAAAATAATGCTAGTTTAATGCTCCTTCATTTAATTATTGTTTTATTTTGAGTGAAAGGGAATTGCATGGCTGCTTGTTACATTGGTAAAGGCAGCTGCAAGGTGCTAATCTGTGCTTAATTTTTTACCAGCAGCTGAAAGATAAACATAATTAGCATGCAAATAGACCTGGAAATCTACCCTCCCTCTTATATGGGGGGTGGGGGATCTCCCAGAATTTCTGCGTGTTTGCATTCCTCTGGAAGCACACAGTGGATGTGGGATGCCTTTGTTGACTGTATTTTAAGAAATGAGACCAGAAAGGTTCCAAATGTTCATCTCAGCACTTCATTTTTGCTGTAGTTGTCATGGCGGTGTGATTAACGAGGACCAGTGTTCTCCTGGTTATGCAAGGAGGGGGTGGGATGATTAATGAGGTTGCCATCAAATGGTTTTCTACCAACTTGTATCGCATCACGCCATCAGTCGGCACACAGAGACCTCACACTGAGGCACCAGACTTCATCACCACATCATTGTTTTATGCTTCAGGTAGATGCCTTAAGAAGTCTTGGATAGACATTCAGAGCCTGACAGTCGGAGCGTGTTAATGCCAGCAGGGTTGAGACTGGGAAAATCTGCCTGGCCATTCATCCAGCAGATGGCAGGTCTGTCTCGGACTAAAGCCAAGCAGTTTCCAAGCGACCTTGCCTGGGGGCTCGCCGCCCCTCATGCATCTTTCCCTCTTTGTTATAAATCTATACAATCATTACTATATCTGAACCTTCAAAGCGAGACAGATGGAGGATGTTAGTGAGAGCAGTGAGAGAGAGAAGGGGAGAATGGAATAATCCTCTTTAAGGCTTTGATATTGTCTGTGGCCCTTGTCTCTGTAGTTAATTTACAGGGTATTAAGTCACAGCTACAGGTAAATAACCAATGTGTCTGTGTACACGCGAAAGAGCAACACAAAGTGAGGCAGAGCTGAGGAAATACAGACACACACACATCGGATCCGAGTGTAATTGTTCCATATTCATAAGTCAAATGTTTATTGATGAGTGAGCTCCCGAACAGCGGAGAGAGACACAGCGAGAAAAGGACGCGAGGCCACATTTCGTCGACTGTATTCACAATATCCTGCAGTGTGTAAGGCTCTGTCTGACGTTTAGTCCTGGCACTTTGGGTTATGGCATTCACTCTTGCATGCATCCATCTCTGCCTTATAAATAGAGTGGAAACGAGTATATGAATAAGTAGAACA
The DNA here is from genome assembly GCA_037367365.1 of Apogon talboti. NCBI lineage: Eukaryota > Metazoa > Chordata > Actinopteri > Kurtiformes > Apogonidae > Apogon > Apogon talboti. The sequence goes on along the minus strand of JAPQRQ010000005.1, from coordinate 31,515,668 downwards.
ATCCACCCACTCTGCTGATCATCAAAAAGAAGCATGACACAAGCCTTTTTCACAGATGCTTTATGACAGATACTGTATCTTTCATTCAGTGATCACTCTCCAATATGAACATGAAACCAGCCTCTTTATTTGCTGCACGATTGCAGGATGCAGCTAGAAATCCTGACTGCTGGATCACACTAAGCTTAACTAATCTGACACAGCACTGGTTTGGAATAATGCAGGTCTTATTATTTGTGCAGATCTATAATCCAACCCATTTTCGATACTCCAATAATGTAAACCACTCTGGTAAAAAATAAGAATCACCATGCAAAGAAAAGCCAATCTGCTTCAATACTGTGCATATAGTATTATTTATATACTGTGCACAAGGGAGCATTTTTACTGTCATTACTCTGTGTTAATATGTGAAGCCAAACTAAAGTCCACTCACTTTAAGCACTCTTTTTAGTCTCCATTAACTCTTGCAGAAAATGCACGGCTTTTTATCTGCTAAATAATTCATTATGTAGCAGCTATGTGTTTAATTTGGCTGCTAGAGGTAAGATTATGAGATTTCTAACAATAGTGCATTGCATTTCTCACATCTTTTTGTAGCGGAAGAGACCATAAACTGAAAAAGCGAGTCAAGATGCTAAAACTATTGTTGTTTTTCCAACAGTTATATCAGATCTGAAACTCCAAACATCGTTTTATGCACTCTTAGGAGCAGCCCAATGTGCTAAAAATACTGGAGAATTTATCACCCTTCAAAGCAGATAAGGCTAACAACATGGCAAAACAATGCATTTTTCCCCAACAACACCAGAGGGAGGTTTTGTTTTCTGTTGGTTTCTGAGCTTTTTTGGCAGAAATTGTGCCTGCCTGGGGTCAGAAACATCACGGGAGGCAGCCAAAACGATAGGGGTGGATTTCAGATAGCCAGATAATGAGCTGAAGACCTCCCTAAAACTGCAGAAGAGCTACATGGGGAGATTTTTCCGTCGGTTAATCACACTGAGAGACCCTTATTACACTGCAACAAAGTGAAGTTTTACAGGTGCTGTGGTTTTTCAGGGTTAGAACATTCTCCTGTTTGCAAAAAAGCAGGGGAAAATTCAGAATAGTCCATAAGACAAAGGCAGATTTACATCATGGGAGACTTTCCAGTTCACCTGTCCTGTATGTGTTTGGTCCTTTATTTTCACACAGACCAGAATGAACGCAACAGTGTTTGATGGGAAACCTGTTGGTGGACTTCACACAAGAGTTTCACCAGACGAGAGTGAGGAGATGGGATGGCTGCCTCAGCGATGGCAGCCATGAATAATATAATCTTCCTAAACCTTTATTTGTCAACACATGGCCATATGTTTATGTATGTAACCATGACTACATGTTGTGTACTGTATATGATGTGATTAAAAATGTCTGCACTTTCCATAAGTGATTTTTTTTTCATTCAAAACAGAATAGAATAAACAGTTAAATGATATATTTTTCAGTTTCAGATGCCTGTTTCTAAATGTGTTGTGTATTTGTAGATCCACTGTGTTCTGTGAGTTATAATGTACATGTGTAAATAATAAACTGACATATACTATTGTTAAAATTGCACTTAAATTGTTCAGAGATTTTCAGGTTATTCACATTTTTTGTAAAAAGGATAGTTGTAAAAGTGTAAACATTTTTATTATGTAATTTGACTTTTTTGCACTAAAACAAAAAGAAAAATTAGGAGTTGTCATTGTTTATAGGTTATTGTGTTATTATTTTACTTGCCCAGCCTCCTTGAGATAATATTGGTCTGTATGTGGAACCTGAACTAAAATGAGTTTGACACCCATGTTCCAATATTTGTTTGAATAATAATAGTTCAACTAGTTGGTGTTACAGTCAGGACACTGACAATGATGTGGCATCAATAAAACCATCTCCATGACTGAGACTAGAAAATGTGTTTTTTTAATTGTCTGTTGTCTCAAATATGCAACATACCCAAAACTCGATTTATCTTATGCGCAATAGTCAAATGAACTATCTCCACTTAATTTAGCATTTACTAGAAAGCAAAAACACAAATAATTAATTTTTTTATATACTTGTATGTAAATTCAGGCGTTCAGGGGTTAAAGGAATAAGTTTTTAAAGAAATATAAGGATGAGGAACAGCAGTTTAACCCAGGATGGAAAATGGAAGTGAATGAAGGAGGAAATACAGCTGTATTATTCTGTGCTGTTGTGTTCTCTATGGTATGTTATAACTTCAGCTTTTTTCAGTACCTTAGTGGTTGACCAGTTCTTTTTAATGGACTGTATATATGAGTCATGTAAAACTGGAGTATGACAATATGAGCCCGGCTTCTTCCTTCTCCATTTCAGACATGAAGTGTTGTTGAAGAGACATAATGAGGTAGTTGTACATAGTGTGACTTCTTTTTTCTTTTTTGGTTGACTTGCTGCTTTTGATACTCTGGAATGTTCTGTTTAGGTTTGTGGTTTGTCTTTTGTTCACCTTTTTGTGTTTTATTCCTACTTGTGTTTGAAATAAAGTTTGTCATTATCATTATATTGGTTTATGTCACTGTTACAGTTTTCAAGTCATCTCTTATGAAAATAATGATGTCCCTAAGACAAGCTCTGGCTTCTTTTGGCGTGTCCTTGCCTTTAGGCTTAATTAAACACACACGCCTCCCACTTGTCAGCCTATGTCAAAATGCTAGCGCTGAAAACAAGCCGAGTGTGATTCTATTTGTCTTACTGTCAGTCACTCATGGAAAGTCATTTCGTGGTCTTATATTTGATATACTATGAAGCCATTCCCAGTAGGGTTTACATTTCAGCTGAAGGGATAATCAACTCAAATGAGGATAAATTGAACGGTATAGGATGTGTAATTAGCAGTTAACTTAAATGTCTCGAGCAGAGTGGAAGCGAGTACATCATTTAGAAATGGCATGGTCCTTAACATCACAGAGCGAAGCCCAGCAGGCATATGACTCATGCTGCCAGTGTCTCTCTCACAGCGAGCTGTTTGTGTTAGATGTCATGAAATAAAATCAAATCAGTGTCCGGCTCCTGTGGTTTTTCTAGTCTTCCTCTCAATTTTTAACAATCCCTTTGTATCCCTTGCAGAGTCTTAACTTTGGATTATTTATCAGTGCGGGTATCTCCATCTGACATTGAAGAGAAAAGACAATATTGTCTCTAGTGAAATTTCAGAAGTTTATACTTTCCTTTTTCATTGAAAGAACGACAGTTGTTGTTATGAAGAGACTGGAGGGACTATAAAACAGTCTAATCCACACAAACTTTGAAGGTAGAATACAGATTAAACCTTCAAAGTTATGTAGTTCAGGTTTTGCTGAGACTGTTTTAGACGTGAGTTTGTTCTGCTTAATTGACTGGTAACTGTCTGAGTGTATATTTTGCGTTCAGTTTTGCATATCCAAACCTCGCCACACTTTGTTAGACCTGTGTCTGTGGTGGAGATAAATCTGGG
>JAPQRQ010000005.1:31484750-31503986 GCA_037367365.1 Apogon talboti | reverse complement strand
AAACAAGGTCAGAACTGTCACAGTTGACTCTGAACCGTGGATCAACAGTGAACAGTGAAATTAACAAAAATAATAACATCCCATAATGAACATTCACATTCATAAGCCTCATAATCACAGTAACCCATGTAGAAGAAACACTGCAAAATTCAGCATCAAATTCCATTCTTTTCATTCAGAGTGGTGAAAACAACAACAGTGCTTCTAGATTTTATCTCTTTGTCATTTTTTTTTTAATCTAAAAGTTGGTTCTCAGCCAACTTTCTGACACTTTGGTCAAAGGCCCTGAGGTGTTCACTTTGGAAACGCCTCAAGGAGAGTCTCCCATGGTGAGGGAGACTACAGGTCACATAAATATAAATCTCCTGGTCCATTGGTGTGAATAGATTCAGTTCATATCTCTATAGTCCAATACACTGGCATCTTTGGCATGACTTCAGAGCTCTTTATTCTTAACACTAATGATAATTTCAGTATTTATTTATTTGTTTTTAATTTGAAATAAGAAATATTACACATAGCCCCTTTAAAATGAGTCACTCATCTTGGTGCAGGATACAAGGACAGAGTCTTTGCAAAATAGTGTCAGTGGAGAAGTTATTTTGGCCAAACATTTGGGGAAAAAAAGCACATAAAAAGATGCATATACTAAAACTACTAACTCTAATGTACAGATTGAAGAAAAGAAGAAAGTAAGACCTGAAACAGTCGCCCAATGACAGGATTATTCCAGCAGAGTCCATCCTGTAAGACCGTTTTGTTCACAGTTATATAACAAAGAACACAATGGTGAGCTCTACATTGTTATTGCAACATGAAATTTGTTTTTGCAACAACTTAATATGTATAAACTTTAAGGGAAGTTGTACATTTGGTTGTCATTGATAGTCATTTTATTTTGGCACTATTGTTAAATGAGAACTTTTGTGTGTGTGTTTAAATTGTGCATTGATATTAATTGTTCTCTGAGTGGAGGAAAAAACCTTTAAAAGAAAAGGAGGATGTTTTATGGTTTGACAGGTTTGGGAAAAAAAATAATAAAATGAGCTGAGCGTGGAGTCTGTTTTCCTTGTGCCGTGTTGTTGCACATGAGCTTCATTTAAGCTACAGTATGTTCAGACAGGTCTTAATGCACAAGTCAGATTTTCTTGGTGAAATCTGATTTTTTGTGTGCTCGTTCATATTACACATTAAATGTGACTTCTATCAGTTTTGAGTATGAACTGAATGAGACCCTGAAGTGACCCGCATGCACAAAAGAGGTCCTGATGTAATACGTGACCACGCAGGCACGTACCGTGTTTAGGAAAGTAAATATGTTTTTCCCTCTGTTCCTCCTCCTGGGGCGCAGACTTGTTTATCGCATTTCAATGACGTATAATAGATAAATGCAACATGGCCATTCAGACTGAAGTCATTTTGCAAAATATCGGATGCGTATCAGATTTAGGACCACATATGGAAGTGGCCTGGGTTGGATTGGAAAAAATCGGATTTGTGCTGTTCAAACTGTCTTTAACAGATCAGATACAGGTCACATGGACAAAAAAATCAGATTTGGGCCACATTTGCCTGCAGTCTGAATGTAGCCTAAGTTAAATAATACTAAATAAAAACATTCCAAAGTGGACAAAAAAGTGCTAAATTATCAACATATTATTTTGGTTACGTCACAACATGACTGTTTTGATTAATTTTTTTCTGTTTTCCTTATCTTTCTGTCCACATCAGGTACCTCTTTTCATGAATCCAGTGCAAACTACCAGCCCAAAGAGACAAAGAACAGAGAGTCAAAGACAACCGGTGAAAACGTAAAAGCTTAAAGATTGGCCTTCAGCTCTTAATGAAGGTAATTAACCAAAAATCTAAAACGAGAGTGATGATGGGATTTAGATTCACACTGCACTAAATAAATGCTGCAAATACATTTTCAGCCTGATAAGCGTGCAAAAGAACAAAACAAAAACATCTCCTTGTAAACATGGTCAATAAGTAATGAAGTCAATCATGTTTTCATTTTCTGTTTACAGCTTGTTGGCTCGAGCAATGAAACAGAAGAAACAAAAGCAGCTTTAACCTCCTAAGACCCAGGAGCCCCACAGGTTTTTGAGTTTGGGCTTTTTTTAATCAAATAATTGCTTATATTGGAAACATCATGATGCAACAGTTTTTTCAGATGCATTCTTAAAAAAATTTATGGAATGTCATTTGGGGTGGACAGTTGTTTCTTTTTCTTATTTTTTTGTATAAAGCTGTGAATTTCTTGTCCTCATAAGTGGACAGTGGGTCCTAGGAGGTTAAAGTTATTTCCTATTGCTTAAAAATGAAAACTCTCTGACATAATATGAACCGACCAGTTAAACTCTTAAAATTGAGATAATAAAATGGCCTCCCTGTCCGTGCTTTAATTCATTCAATCGACATAGAACAGTGCAAATATTCCAGAGGCTGTTTTTTATTGAATTTCCTGCGTATCTTGCATTCTTTCATCCAAATTAAAAAGAACCTTGTTATCTGGGTTATTATCTGACAACCTTAGAGCTCCACTCAACTGGATGGCATTAACGATTCAGCAAAGACCATTATGTGCATTTCATTAAAGTGATATTTATTATACCTCTATGCCACTTGTGTGTGATCACGACTTAATCAGAGGAAATTATACATCCTCTTATAAAGGTGAGGAGGTACACTGGCAAAGACGGCTGACTCAAATTGAAATGAAATATCCGCTGCCTCGGACAACTGTGTCTAATTTACGCTCGTCATAAAGATGAATCAGGTTTTGCAGAGGGTATAGACCCGAGTGGTGAGACCTGGATCTTATCTACGCAGCGTGGAACATAAAGGAAACAGAATGTGTGCCCTAGAAGTCTGATGAGAATAAAATGGTCGACCTTCTCCACCGCCTCATATTGACTTAATATTGCTTTTAGACACATTTCTTCTAAATTGCTGTATGCTTAGGGAAAAAAAGGAAACATCTGCTCCTTAATGACACAATCCATTCCAGCTGAGGATTACAGTGTTTGTGCTTGAAGTAATTTACTAAATGCAAGCAGCCATGGGGAAATCTCAAGTCATGACATAATACTGCTAAAAGGGTGGCAGTTGTTAGCTGCTTTTTTATTTATTTATTTATTAAATTGTTTTGCATGCAGCCCAAAAAGACACACAACTCAAAGTCAGTGCGGGCAAATGTTAAAAAATGACAAAAATACACATCAGATTCTGGTTTAGAGCAGCTCTATATGTAAAGTGGCATGAGATAACTTCTGTTATGATTTGGTGCTATATAAGTAAAATTTGATTTGATTTGATTTGATTCAGGTGTGTCCAGTCTGAATGGAAACTCCGCAATGAGATGTGTGATAATGCAAGAAAGCATTGGAAGTATCACGGCGCAAACATTCATTTGGACAATCACAGTCATTATACAAACATTAAAAGCCATTTATTACACTGGTCTATAAGTCAAATGCTTCCAGAATAAAAGTAGTGAAATTTTACCACGTGTGAGGAAAATCAAGTCAAAAATGCTGGTTGGCTGAAGTTTCCAAGATACAGTCATGGGTCAAAATATGAAATTCGAGAATTAACAAGAGAATGGGTTTTACTCAAAAGGAATATTTGTCTCAGAGCTACCAGATCTACTTCAAAAGACTGTCTGCACATTACAATACATTCACTTTACAGGTTCTTTCTAGTGGAAGATTTATAAATCTATTGTATAAATGTACATAAACCAATATATATGTGTAATAACACTTCATCATATACCCTGAAAACATCAGCAAACCAGCACTTTTATCATTTGTTTTCCAATTAATCTTATTAAAATTCGTAACATTTAGCACTTTTAATCGCTGAAGCAGATAATTTCAAAAAAAAAAATTGTAGACCAGTGTTAAGGGTGATGTAGTTAGAGTTCTAGTAGACTGTGTTGTGAATTTTAATGAACTTTGAGTGTATCAGTGTGGTGTAGTAATAAAAGCCATATGTAACAGTTAATGATCAGCATTTGCAGGTGACACATTTTAGTAACGGTGAAACAGAACCCATAAAGTTCATATAAACAGTATATTCAACAGCAGGAATAATTTGAGGGTGGGAAAAGACATTGTCACTTATTGTTTTAAATTAAGAATCAAATAAATTAATGATGGCATTTCCTGTTTCCAGGTTCATTTCGGTTCACAGAGCGGTGGAGTCCTGCCCCTTCTGTTTGGGACCTCATTTCAAAAAAAAAAAAAAGAAAGAAAAAAAAGAGAGACTGAAAGAAGTTCATTTTTTTCATTCTGTTTGAATTCTCTTATTTACGCATAATTAAAAAATAATTTTGTCAGTCAAGAGTGTCGCGGCTTGTTAAAAAACTTTTTACGTATGAGACTGTGAAAACACCTAAATAAAAAGCCAACGCCCCCGAACATCACGGACATGTGGGCAGCCGTGGCTCAGATGGCAGAGCGGGTCATACAATAACCGAAGGGTTGGAGGTTCGAATCTCTGTCTGAGTCATGAGCTGTTGTGTCCTTGGGCAAGACACGTCATGAGCGAAAGAATAATGCATCAATAATGTAAAGCAGTCCTTGAAAAGCGCTATAGAAATCTAATGCATTATTATTATGTGACATCATCGTAACTGCCTGTCCATGACCTGTTCAGAAAACCCTGTCCCTGAAGATGTGTCTGTGACTTGGACTTGACCAGACTTGTACTGATTTTCACACAAATACTTTTTCACATTGCTCTCAGAGAATGAGGCGAAATAAGCCAAGGAAATATCTTGTGTTGGTGACGTGTACCTCGTGGACTGAGACCTGAAGTCCACCGAGCACACAAAACCAGATGTTTCTATACCATCTTTAACACAAACTGTGACATTCCTGGCTTGTAAAATGATCTTTTAAAGTGTTAAACGTGTGTAAATGGTGCATGATTCAAACACCATCGACCACTTTTCTTTTTTTTTTTCATAGTTAGATCCCAGGGGGGAGGAGTCTATTGCTCTCCATTACCCTGCATTCAGTTTGCTTTAGTACTGTGTCCCTGAGTCCATAAAACACATCCACTTATCATTCCACCACGTTACATGTGATGATGAAGAGCAGAGGACATGGACAGAGCTGATAAGTAAAGATTCTACTCTGATGATGAACTAATGTTAGATCTCGCTGCATCTGTCAAACCGAATCTTTCCAGATTACCCTGATACCGAGGTGTCTCACATTTTAACGCTCTGTGTTTGGTTTGACAGCCTTTTATCTGTGCTGCCCAGTTCAAGGGAAGGTAGATGAAGTAATTAATGATGTCAATACACAGCTGAGCACGAGGTGAAGTGATGCACAGCAGTGAACAGTCGAAGAGTGGTGTTTAAGACACTTAAAAATGCAATCTGTGAAAATTACAACAATTTACTAACAGCCATTTGAGTGAAATTAATGAATTTAGTGCCTTTTGAATCCCAACTGGCACCTCATTAAAGAAAGACATTACAGTAAACGAGCATATAGACTCCACAGTTGGAAATGAGTTTTACAGCACCAGACTTGAGGGAACAGTATATATGCAATGGAATGGGAGTTTCTTGTATTGAGAGTTTTAGAGTCATTATGCTAGTAGCGAAAGAGCAAATGAACATCAGACAAAGTCATCCAGCAGCTGGTGAGCACAGTATAAGATTTCGCTGCCAAAGAGTCATCCATTACAGCTGGAGGAAGGCTGAGTAAATATTGCATGTAAATGTGTGTTGTAGCAATAAACATCACTTCAAATGAATAAAGGATCCAATAAATAACTGTTAAAACTACTGCAATATCTCAAAGTAGATATGTGTTCTTTCTGCAGCCCCCAAAGGGTAAAATATAACCTCAACAGGTGAATTTTTTTAGCGTTTTATGATATATTTAAGCATCTGTGGTGCTCCCAATCATATCCAAAGCATCAAAGCTGATCTCGATTACTTCCTGGTGAATTTCTGAGGCCGTGAATAATCACCAACAAGTGTGACCAATCAAATGGATTGAATTATCAGTCCTTCAAGTCTGGCTTCGATTAGCTGTGTTAAAACCAGGCTGCATAGAGACTCTGTATGCATAGAGATGTATCCAGAGTCCAGCTGTGGAGGACAGATAAATCATCCGGTTGCTGGGTTTATCTCATCTACAACACTTTTCTTTTGGATCATGAGAGCAAAAATTTGTAAAAAAAAACAAAACAAAAAAAAAAACAGGTTATTTTTCATGGAGAAGAGGATATACCAAAGTTAGTATTCTTGGTGAAAGCGCTGGGGTGCGTGATTACACAACACCAGCTCTTGCTTATATATTTCCAGGTTAAACACATTCACCGCATTCAGTGACAGGGTCTTGTCATTTCCTCTGGGTTATTTTTCAATGAGAAACGCTTTTACATCAAGACATTGCATAAGAGATCAGTCATGTGTTTAACTCCCATCATACATCATTTTACACCACTCTGTTTCAACCAGTGCACAGATTGCAACAAAGTATGGAAAGAAGCGCGGAGCTGCATCAAGCCTGACAAAATGATGGATCCATCCAAAAGTGGCTGATTGTTGGAGGCGGTGATGGCGCCTGGCTGTGCTCACACTGATTGTACTGTGACAGCGAGGTCTGCTGTAGAGTCCTACTGAACATCCAAAATCACTCATATTGATCCTCAAACTAAGCACCAGTCATCAAAAAAGCCTCTGATGAAGCACCATGGGATTCTTCCACTGTTATTTATGCGTCCTGATTTTTTGACTGATGTTTAATTTAATAATGTACATGAGAGAATAAGCATTGATAACTAGTAACATAAAAAAAAAACATTTACATAATAGTCGATCATGCCACACAGCTGAATGAGATCAAATGTAGATCTATACAGTTCAGATTTCTAGAAATAGTTTCAGCAGCCTCATTTTCTGATTCGTGCAAAAAGGTAGGGAACCATCTGTTAGCTTCTCAGGGAAGCCACAGATAATAAAAGTCACACATGCATTCTGGTATTGATCTACTCATAACAGCTGTCGGCAAAGCACACCGTGGAATGAAATATTAGAGCTAATTAAAACCAAACACAATGAGGTCTCATCTGAAGGAGGAAACATTAATAAAACAAGATGTGGTGCTATTAAAAGTAAACATATCCCCATATGCTGAAAATGACCAAAGATTTATGCAGATTTAGTTTGTCTGCAACACACAAGCATCTATAATGACCATAATGACAGGAGACATCTCTCAGGTAACTTTGTCTGGTTTTTTTTTTGCACCTTGCACCATGCGTCATAATCCGAGTCGAGACTAAGGAAAATCAACTATTCAGCTCAGATCTGCTCCTTCACACCCATCATTCGTGGCTCCACTTAGAACTTACTTGAAGGTTAGACTGCGTATTTTTGGAACTCCTCTCATACAGAAAACAGTCATTTTAGAAGTTATCTGTTCCATATCAGTGCGCGTCGATCTGAGGAACATCTCAGCCCCTTCTCTCCGCCTCTCACAACTGCCATGCACTGAACGGGAGATCCGGTTAAAACTGCTCTAACATCTGGTCCCTGTCGTCTCCTTAAAACCCATACACACTATTGTCTGTGTTTGGAGGAAAATGAGGACAAGCCCACTGGTGTTTGGGAAAGGCTGAGCGCGTCACTCACCTGTCCGGCGCGTTGGTGATGGTGATCGTGTCTGCGATAGTCTCCTCCACTCTGCACACAAAACCACGAGTGTGAGATGTGTGTGTGTGAGTGTGTGTGTGTGTGAGATGTGTGTGTGTGTGTGTGTGTGTGCGTGTGGAGAGCAGCTCTATGTAACGCGGAGAGCAGACAGGGGTCCGTGTGCGCTGCAGAGTCGGAAAGGGAGAAAGTGCGCACTCAGATTCGCTATGGAGACGACTGAGGAGGCTTTAATGCAAACCTTTGCAGAAAAAAAAGGTTATTCTCCGTGGCATCACGAATGGAGACTGCGTAAGCGACGCGTTTAGTTAAACCCTCACCCAAAAAAAAAAAAAAAAAAAGAAAAAGGTGTTAGACAAGTGAGCGTGAGAGTTCCTGACCTTGGTGATTTATAGGCCAGAAATAAAGTTAATAAGGTAGAACGCGGTGAAATATTAACAGTGAAAATATAAAAATAATGATACCAATAATGTGTTAGTATGTATTGTAGATTAAGAGACGCAAAGTACAAAATCACTGTTTTTTTTTGTTTTTGTTTTTTTTATAAATAATCAACCCTCAGATTTAATGTGATAATAACATGAATTGGAAAACAAATGACAAAACTGCTGGTTAGCTGCTCTTTTCAATGTATGTGAAGTGTTATTAAAGTGTTATTAGCCTACACTTATGTCAGTTCATGTACATTTATTCAATAGATTTATAAGTTTATCACTACGAAGAACCTGTAAAGTGAGTGTACTGTAATGTACAGACAGTGAAGGCTCTGAGACAAACATTTCTTGTGATTAAAACACATTCTCTCATCAATTCACAGAATTTCACATTGTGACCCAAGACTGTATTTTGAAAACTACAGCCAAACAGCATTTTTTTTCTTTCATTTGTAGACCACAGGAATGAATTTAATAGGAGACAGGCTTAAGCAAATATATCAATTACATGTGCCTTTTCAGTAAGTCTATTGATATTGCTGTAATGTTACTCATTTATTTGCAGATATATTTAGTATATCATTGCAGTATTTCTGCTCAGAATTGCATGTCCCTTCTTATGATTTCTTCACCTCCTCTCAGGGGATGTTTTGCATCACACCCTTTTCCAGTGAGCATACACTCGAATTAAAGAAGACAGAGTGTTTGTGTACATATCTGTCGGCTGAAAAGGAAACAAAGTAGATGGTTGTGGCATAATTTCATCTTATGAAAAGGTGCATGGAAAAGGAAGAACTTCAATGGGTCAAGAACTCCAGAAGTACTTGTAGTGTAGAACAACTTACCAAAGTTTTCTTACAGTCTTTTACCACAACCATGGTGGAGCTGTCTGTCAGGAAAAGATGTGTTTGAATGAACAGAAGGTCCAAAGGTTTGACTGAGCAGGTGATCAGCTGTTGGACTGCTCTGTCAGTCAAAACGTGACAGGGGCTCACATTAAATCTTCTGTTAGACCTGAGATCTACAGAGGGAAAGACCATTAAAATGCTTATTAAAGAGTCCAAATAAAATGGATAAGACCAGAGACCCTTTCCTGAGATGTGCCTTTTTCATTTTCATTTTAAGAGACTTTAGTCCACAAAGCAAAATACCTTGAGAATCACTGACAATGATGGCTAAATATAATACCAAGTGTAAATTGTAACCAAACTTGACATTCCTTGCAGAAATGGTAGTGCTGTTCAGCATACCTAAGGGCTATTGTTGAATTTGCGCTATCAGTGCTGCAGACCTCAGCTCAGTTTTTCACTGTGAGTCAACTTAAAAGAACACAGACAGAGAGATGAGCAACTCCCATAAAAAACACATAGCACATACCCAGACACAATTAATACTCCATTAGCACTAAGCAAATAAACTAATACCCAACTTTTCATGCAAAGCACATATCTACAGACCCCATTTAAGTGCTGATTTTAACAGGAAATGCAACCACAGCTGCTGAGAAGAATCGACAAGTTACTGAGCTGACAATCACCTCCTGTTCAGCTGTGATTGATAATCAAACCACTCCAGATGTATTTGTACAGATAGTTGTAATTCACTTCTGACATGTGTCATCAACTTAAGGATAACAACAGAAAATTTATGGAAGACCTCCAGTTAAACTTTCTTAGTATGAGTTCACTGAATTTTGCAGAATAGGTGCAGATGAAAGTGACGACACTATTTGACTTTATTAACTACTTTTCTTATTGTTGGCTGAAATGTCTGCAGTTGGATTTCTAATATCCAACAAGAGGCCGTTCAGCTGCTGGTAGGATTACAGTAGTCCAGGTGAAGCAGTGCAGGTTAAACATATTTATTTTAACACAGATATCTTCAGTAAAAAATCTGTTTATATCATTGACCTATAAGATTTGTCCTGTAATTCATGTCAATATTTATCAAAGTTGTTTTTAACTGCATTGAGTTCATTCCTGTGTGAGTATGTTCACTTCATGGCTGGAGTGCAATTTTTCGGCACCTATGGCCAATCAGAATTTTATTTTAATTTTATGTCCTTACGTGATTGGATAATTTTTGCTGCATTGCTAAGTAACCTTGAGTGAGACTCTGCTAATAAACTGATAATTAACTTGAACATAAATGTCAAATATAAAGAATATTTGTCCTGTTCAACCCATAACCTCCTGTTAGTTGACTCCACCCCTGGGTTTTACACAAGGACTTTAGTCTGAGGCAACGCATCACTTGTCCATCTGGTAACATGGGTAGCTAATACACGACTATCTGATATGAGCTCAAACCACTAAAATTCAGGCAGAGTTTAGTCAAACACAAAATCCATTGCATCAAGCATCAGCTCAATCAGTACCAGCTGACTGACACATCTCTTGCCCGTTCGTGTTTAGCGCCGGCCGTCACTGATCAGCCTGTAAACGACAACAGTGGTATCACTTTTGCGTGATGCCAGATATTTCTGCTGTCAGCTCATTGTCTATTGTTGCCAGTCTCTGCAAAAGCAATCATAATCATGCACTCGATAAGAGCGGATCCCTCAGCCTGACATGATTGTGTCATTTACTGTTCATCTTTATTTTTGGTTTGGTGGTGTCTCTGTGTATTTTTAATTAAAATATAGTGTCAGGTTCAGAGTCAATAGGATTGCCTCTGATATATGGTAGACTATTTACAATAACCACACATGATTTAATGGACACTGTCTTTACCTGACATTGGTAATATAAAGATTGAATGTTGTCTACCTGCTATTAGGGTCATGGCTACCCACTTATTTCACAGCCTACAGAATGGTAATTGGTGTAAAATGGGTTGTAGTAGGTTTCTAGGGCTGTCAGTGACAGATGAGTTGCCCTTTTACTTTTGTCCTGTCCAAAAGCAGCACAGGAGATGCCCTTTTGCAGAGACGTGAACTCCGTCATGTTGCAGTCATTCAGTATCTTGGCAACTGGCTGTTTTTTCTCTTACACCTGTGTGTAGGTGCTTGACTCCACACTCCTCTCAGTTCCACACATACTGCATGTTTTAGGTCTGTTTAGGTGAATGATAAATGGTCTCTGTTGGCGTTCTGGCCCACCTTCACTCTCTCTCTCTCTCTCTCTCTCTCTCTCTCTCCATCTCCATCTTATCCTCACCTCCTCTCGCTCTGTCACTTATTTTCTCCTCTCCGATTCTCTGCTGTTATTCCTTGCTTTGTCCAGTTTCTCTCTAATCTGACCATCACCTTCACTCACCTTGCCTGCCCTCCTGTCTGCTTGTGTCCTCTGTGTCTCCTCTTCTTTCTTCGTCTTTCCCTTTCTCCTATTCTCTGCTGTCCTTATTCCCCCTAAATGTCTTGTTCCCTGCCCCGCCTCCTCTCATCATCCTCATTCCTTTTCTCTACCCCCCTGTTTACTCATGGATTGTCATGATATCCCATCATTATTTACACAGGATGGAATGTCTCAAAGGGCAACGCATCTTCTTCCCTCCTGCATTTCTTTGCATGGAAATGACCCATAACATACCTGTGTCTTTGCTCGCTGCACCTGCAGTTAACCCTTTAACCCCTGAGGTGTCTGTGGTTACTGCTCTGAATGTATGATTTATTTTAAATATTCCTAAAAATTCAACCGTTTGCTCAATAGGAAAAATGTATAAATATACTGAAAGGATAGACCTTGGGCTTCCCACAGACATCTGAGCATGCTCAGTGCATCCCCTGCCACCTGTGTAATGGGGAGCAAAACACAGATAAGAGAGTGAGACCGACTCACCATAATATTTGGGCTTTTTTTTGGTACACTGTTTTCCTTGTTGTTTTTTGTTTTTACTGTTGTTTGCAGTTGTGTTGCGATTTTCCTTGATTTTTTCTTTATTGCGTTTTTATCGAGTTTTGATAGTATAACTGAATCTTAATGAACAGAAAAATAAAACTGTAATGTTTGGACCCCCTCCCCCTCAAGCCTCCCTTAGTATTGACCCTGGCCCCCTGGGTCCCTACAACAAACCTGCTGCTAAAAATTTGGGGGTGATTTTTGACAGCACCTTCACATTTAATAAGCAAATAAATGCAGTTGTTAGAGCTAGTTTCTTTCAGCTAAGGATCCTTACTAACGTCAAGCCTTTTCTCTCCCTAAAAGACTTTGAGAAGGTGATTCATGCTTTCGTCTCATCTCGTCTTGTCTGCTGTAACAGCCTCTACTCAGGTGTCTCTCAGTCTCTGCTGTCTCACCTTCAGTTGGTCCAAAATGCTGCTGCCTGCCTCTTAACTGGCACATGTAAGCGAGAACATATTAGGCCTGTTTTAGCCTCTCTACACTGGCTCCTGGTTCGTTTTAGAATTGATTTTAAGACTTTACTGTTTGTTTTTAAGTCATTACATGGGTTGGCACCTTCTTATCTTTCAGATCTTTTAATTGTGCACACTCCTTCTCGTTCACTGAGGTCAGCTGACCAGTTGCTCCTGGTTGTTCCAAGCACAGAGGAGAACAGGCCTTCTCTGTAATTGCTCCTAAATTATGGAACAGCCTACGTCTCCATATCAAGACCTCACCTACAGTTGATACTTTTAAAACTCACTTAAAAACCCATTTTTACTCTTTGGCTTTTAAACCGGACTGAGAATTAACATTTTGGTATTTTATTTAATTTATTTCACCTTATTTTATTTTACTTGTGGGGATTTTATTGTTTGTTTTTATTTATATTCCTGCTTTGAATCTTTACACCACTTTGGTCAACATCTATTGTTTTTAAATGTGCTTTATTAATAAAATTGTCTCGACTTGACTTGACTTTTTGGAGTTCAACCATGTGTCAAAAAAATAGCTGGAGTGATTTAGAAAAAAAGAACCCCAAAACAAAAACTACTGGGCCAAAATTCAAATCCTTGTTGTTGATCAGCGTGTTCCAGTTCACAGTTCACGGTCCAACATCCTAAATCTCTTATTGATGTACATTCTGAGTGCCTTATTTAGTAAAAACCTGCCAAACTTCAATTCCTCTCTTTGTATTTTTACGTTATTCACCCTGTTTTGACCCTAAAACACAAAGTCAAAGCAAAACCACTGAAGAAAGGGAACACAAGCACATACTCACAGCAGCTTTAATGACACTGAAACCAATGCAAATTCACAGCAGCACGTTTCTTTGAAATAATGTCCCAGGGGTTAAACGATTAAACCCATGAACGATTAAACAAAAGCACTTAATTGTTAGCTGTCAGATAGAAGAAAAGTGAAATATTTTGTTGTTGTCCATCTTGAGTCAAACCCTTAAACTATAATTACCTTGCAGCAAAATGGTATCCATGCATTGTATCAGTTTCTAAGTCAGGAGTTATTTCATTCAAGTTTTTTAGAAACAGGTCTTGCAGTGTTGGAGAATTCACTTTTCAACACTGCAGAGGGTGTCTGTATCATCATTACACCCCCTGAGTAGCACTGCTTGCCTTTAAGATAAATGCTGCTTGTTGTATATCTCATGCACTAACTTCGTCCAATCAGACTCTCCAGATCCATTAGGTGAAATATGTCACAGGCCCCCACAAGGCTGCATAAAACAAGAGACGCCGTGCTGCGTTGCTGGTGACTGGCTCAGAGCAATTTGCTGTGATAATGACTTCCAAAATCTCTGAAATGGACTGATGGGAGAGAGATGAAAAAAACATGGAGAGACAATGGAGCAGAGGAACAGAATTACAGGACAGAAGGAGTGTACAATACATCGTGTTGACCGAGAATGTGAGTAGGTTCTATATAATAATGAAATGGTATTTGTGATGTGACCCTGGGATTTTGTACAGGAGCATAACATCAATAGATGCCTGAGCCTTGAACCAAACACAAGAACAGATGAGAGACCCAGTCCAATCTCCAGTAATTGCTTTCACTGTGTACCATCAGGTCATCCACCTATTCCTTTTCATGAACCTTACTTTTCTGATACATTTTTCTTTTTCATAGATGTGCATCTCCATATGAATTCGTTGCAGTGTCATAACACCATCTTTCTTGTGATTTTTAACCCTTACAACTTCACTGATGCCAATTTCTGCAAATTTATCTTTAAAGGAAAATGATAAAGGATTTTATATTGTACCGGGCATCCAAAAAAAATAGAATACACTTTTTTCCCCCTAATTTCTAGAAGACCATAGAGCATGGGTGTCAAATTCATTTTCTTTCAGGAGCCACATACAGCCAAATTTGAGCTCTGGTGGGCTGGACTAGTAAAATAATAGCATAATAGCCTATAAATAATGACAATTTTTCTCTTTGTTTAGCACAAAAAATAACATTAAGATATGAAAATATTTACATTTAAAAACTATTCATACAAAAAGATGTGAATAACCTGAAAAAACTAAAATTTCTTTTAAAAATTTGTGGAATTTTAACTGTATTATGTCTAAACTTATCATTTATACATGTGCATTATGGATCTATAAAGGCACAGAACATATATATATATATATACATTTAATAATAGGCATAACATTATTAGAATTGCACTTTATTTCTTTACACATTTTAGGTTGTTCATAATTGCCCAGGTTATTCACATTTTATTGTTAAAGAATAGTTTGTTAATATAAATATTTTTATAATTTATTGTTATTTTTTGGACTAAAACAAAGAGAAAAACTTGGAGTCATTATTTATTATTATGCTATGATTTTATTTAAGAACTCATTGATCTGTATGTAACCCCTGAACTAAAATAAGTTCAACACCCTTGACTATTAAAATCTTCAGTGTAATTTTTGCACTTTGAAAATTCATCCCATGGGCTTGATAGGAACATTTGGGGCCGGTTTTGGCCCACTGGCCGCATGTTTGACACCCCTGCCATTGAGTAAGAAATGTAACAATGTGTATGGTAAATAAGGTATGCATCTCAGGTGTTTCCTGTAAAAAGCAAGATCTTTCAGTCAGTTTTGTAAGGAAGATGCTTCCAAAAAAAAAAACTCCCTATCCCTTTTGCAACCACATACTGTATACCTACTGTTACCCCATGTAATATTTCCAATTCCCATTGAATATATTTCTTTTAATGCAGTGTTTGTCATTACCTGATAAAGAGCAACAGACCCTGATATTCAGACAAAAGAAGACAATTCAACCAGAACATTCCTATTTTACAGGGCAGCTCAAACCTGATTCAGTAACCGATTTCAACCCTGACTTTTTGGTCAATTTTCCAAGTATATTTTGCTTCAGTGGTCCTTTTCAAGAAACCTGTTCACCAGAGCTTACTGCCCCTCCCTGCACTGATTCACCCACACTACTGCTGAACCAATCAGGGGTGATGTCATGGTTGAATGAGGATCTTTATTTTTTAGATACTACTCGTACATGTTGTTCTTCAGCAGGATATGATCAATACTAAAGTTAAAGTCAATATTTAAGTGAAACTGGAAATAGAAATTGGTGTAATTCTACTTTTGCACAGTTGCAAATTGGAAAGGGGCTACACCTATGATATGTATCTTTATGCATATTTCTTAATTTCCCAGTTTTCTTGATATTTGGGAGAATTTGGACTGTTCCATATTTGAGACGCCGTGTGTACTTTTATGTGTCTTGAGTGTTTGATGAGGTGCCACTTGAAACCAAGCCTCAGTTCTGCACATAAAGCATGCTGACCTGAGCACATGGTAACAAGGTAATAGACATGAGTGTTTATGTGTTTCTAAGCTTCTGGCTCTAGATTATGACACCAGGGAAATAAGACTCACAGGTTTCAGCGGGTCAGGTGACAGGGACAGGAAAAAAAATGGCTCATGCTAACATCTCATGATATAATTTTAATAATTCAATAATAATAATCTTTATTTATATGGCTCATTATTTATATAGAGGATGAAACCGGTTCATATGAAATAAAAATAATAAATCAGTCAAAATAACAGAGCAAATGTGGCCAAAAGCTGTCGGAAAGAGAGAAGAAATAGTGTGCCTTATATCAGCAGAGTGTTGGTGCAGTAGCTCTAAAAATGAATGCTCGACTACCCTTTGACACAAATGTGACCTGGGAATAAAAGCAGGGCTCCATCCATGGATTTTAATGGCTGGATGAGCACGTAACAAAACGATAAGTCTAAAAGATATTTTGGTGCAAAGCCATTTAAGGCCTTAAAAGTGAGTACTAAAACTTTAAAATCAACACCATAATGAACCAGGAGCCAGAGACCAAAGCACAGGGTGGTGTGGTCATTTTGTGATGAGTCGTGCTGCAGAGTGTTAAACTAATTGGAGACAGTGGATGGAGGGCCGGCTTATTCATGAATGCAGCGCATCGGCGTGGTGGTGACAAAATAAAAGCATATGCAACTCTTTGATCAGAAAATGACAAGAAGGACTTGACGTCAAATGAACAAGATACAGGCACTGATAACATTCTCGCATCAAAAGAGGCAGGCCTTCACTTTCCTTTGAGATGCTTTGAGTTAGCAGACAGGTTTGGGCTAAAACAAGTTATTTCCATCCAGTACTTTATACATGAGGAATGTACATTTTTTCCTGTATAGTTGCCTCAATAAATATAATAGAGAATTGAACACTTACGTCAGTCTGTTTCTGCTTCATTTGGTTCTTTTATGTAATGAAGTAGAGCAAAAACACTATATATGGAGCCAGCTGAGGGAAGGAAAAGTAGTTGGTCACACTTTGAGTATTTGAAATGTCATAGTTAAAAATTAACCACAGTCTACCATGTTCCACTGTTTGCTCTTGGTAAGTGTATAGGTTACATTTACTGAATTGCTTGAAACGTGTTCTTACTGGCATTTGAAGTCAGTGAAAACACACTTACTCTTGCACAGCACACTGACTGTAAGATAGGTGGGCTTAGATCAAAAAGGAGAGGCATGCCTCGTGAGTTTTGGGAAGGATTTGTACCGAAGTAACATTTGGAGAAGGGAGCATATCTTACCTTTGTAATTTCATGGAGTCCTGTTTTCTCTAAATCTCTATATGAAAGATATAGAGATTTAGAGTATGGGAAATACATCAGGTGAAATAGTTTTCCTTTTAGTTTCAGTTATGAAGTTACACATTTTGATTAGTGGAAATAGCTGGAGGTAATTGCCAAAAATGAGATCTACTGGGAGAAGAGCAATAAAGCTTGTCTGTCTGAAATGATACTCCACCATCCATGTGCCACCTGACATGCACTGTCAGGGGAGATGAAATCTCACCCTGGTGGTCCACTCTTCCTTCTCGTCATCTTCTATTATAGCTGTCCCTTCCTGTTATGTCTTGTCCTTTCTCCTGTGGCTCTTAAACTGATTCGCCACAAAAAAGGAGATCAAGGATGAAATGAATCCACCGTCGCCACTTCCGATTCACACTCACGCTACCCCAACCACCTCCTCGTCTGTCTCCTCCTGTCCTTTTGTGTTTTGCACCAAAGATCTCTTCAGAAATGACGTGATTGGACACAGAAGTATCTCCCATGTCATTTGATCAGTGGCGTCATTCAATTCAACTCCTTTTGAACTGCACACACAATGGCCCTGCCTGCAGATAAGTAAGGTTTCTGCTGCTTTTTATTCTAAAGACAGAGTGCATCATTTCAAGATGTTCAAGGGACCCGATAATGAAAATAAACTTAAATTACTCTTCAAAGGCACATTGCTATTACGGTCACCATTACAGTCTAATAAAAAGAGATGGTTTTTAATTAAAATGATGCTGAAAAGCTTCTTGGCCTGTGTTATGTTCAGATGCTTGGAGGTATTGGAAAATATTAACTTGTGAGTTTAGTCACTGGAGATTGTGCAGATAAATTGGGCCTGGGTTAATAGGCTCTTATCTGGCTTCAAGGGCAGATTGACTGCAGCTCAGTGGTGGTCTGGCACAAAGTGGAGCATAGCCTTGATCCAGAACCATTAACAACCTGTTGTGCTATTTTCTGTCATTTGGTGCTCATTAATTTCATTACAGCTGCAGTAATTGTGGAACATGAGTGAAGACAGGGAAAGGTTCTTGGCCACTGCCACAGAAACTCTGAATTCAAGCTGCTTCTGGCTCGGTTGATCCAAACAGCTTTGTACTGACAGACAGGGAAGGAGCTCAGCTGCTGAATGTTTCTCGCCCTTTCCTTCGGTGTGTTGTTACATCCACATGAGAAAGCTTATGATTGACAGGT
The DNA here is from genome assembly GCA_037367365.1 of Apogon talboti. Taxonomy (NCBI): domain Eukaryota; kingdom Metazoa; phylum Chordata; class Actinopteri; order Kurtiformes; family Apogonidae; genus Apogon; species Apogon talboti. Next base: position 31,485,710 of record JAPQRQ010000005.1, on the reverse strand, counting down.
GAACAGACAGCTATGGATACAGGGGTGTATCTCAAAAGATTCAGAGGAGACAGACCTGTCACGACTATAAATATGAACTTGAATCCCCCCAGTCTGGTCTCCTGTGGTCTCTCTATCTACAACCAGGCTGATGAGGCCGTGGCACCATCATCGATAACAATCTGAGCTTTGATTCTCATGGTGACACCGTCTGCAAAACAACCCACTGGAGCTTGTATCATTACCACAAGCTTTGTGTCTTTTTTTGTCGACCTTGCTTCTAAGAGAATGTTTTACTCTTGTTTAATTGAATCAATTCTCACCTTTTTTTTTTATTTGCTAGTTTGGGTCATGTCCCTTAACTATCTGCAGGGAATTGTAAAGATGTGCAATGAAAATTCTGGCTTATCATCGAATGATCTTCCTCACCTCTACCAGGTCCTTGAAGAAGGCCAGGTTGACCTGATCCATCCACTCCACAGTGACTTCTTTTAACTTCTATCAGATTATAAATTAAAGTCAAACAGGGTGAAGAACTCCTTTTCCCTGTTTTTATTGGGCTCTTAACTCACTGTTTGCGTATTGTTATTGGCAATGAACGTCGGTTCACTCTTCATTTAATTTTGTTGGCTGCATAACATTTTTCCCCTGCTGATACTGAAGATTCTTGAACTTGGATTGTTATTGGATGAATAGAAAAAGGAGAGAGATATTTAAATTTGTCCAACTGAGTAGTTTTCTTACCAGTTCCAGTTATACTTTATAATCTCTTTAGTTCATGATCAGTTTATTTATTGCTTTTATTCCTTTTATTATATCTCTTGTATCAACATTTATTTATTTATTTTTTTAATCTTGGCACTGATGAGGGTAAGCTCTACCCAGTTTCGTTGTATTGCTACTGTACAATGACTTTAAACCTGTTCTATTCTATTCTATTCTATTCTATTCTATTCTATTCTATTCTATTCTATTCTATTC
>JAPQRQ010000005.1:31465547-31478462 GCA_037367365.1 Apogon talboti | reverse complement strand
TAGATAGATAGATAGATAGATAGATAGATAGATACTTTATTAATCCCCCAAAGGAGAAATTCAGGTGTCCGGCAGCACCACAATCAAGCAAATAATCTCACACATACATAAATAATAATAAAAATAGATAGAAAAAGAAAAAGTTACTAACAAAAGTAATAATAGCAATAAGCATATTCATGCAAAAAATAAGAATCATGTTTGTAAAGGGAGCAGGTCAACGCCGTGGAGTCCATCATGATGTACAACCACGTTTCTACGCGGTTGTACATCAGTCGCTCACAAAGGCATCCTCCTCTTTCTCTACATTTCATAGTGGGTGGCATCCAGGATTAAAGGGCATTACTGTCACCTATCATGTCTGAATGTGGACCAGAGATAATGTTCCCTGTACTAAAAAGCCCAGAACAGACAAGATTAACATTGACTCCAGCAAGAGTTTTTCCATGTTTTTCCATCCAGGTGAGGGTGGGGTCAACCCAGTCACTTACAACCTGCAGCTTCACCACTGGATATCACTCTCTGAAATTATAATTAGCGAAGTTTGCGCTTGAACAGTTGGATGTTTTATGGACATTAACTGACTGCACTCTTAAGCTAACAGTATCTATTGTTGCACACTGATCGCCAGGAGAGACACGGAAGAACTCAAGAGTGAGATACACAGGTGAACAAAGCATGTCAGTATTACATGCTGACATTCAGCCCCAAAACCTCAACATATCAGTATCCAGGCTGTTATTAAGAATGTAGGCCAACGAGACCACTGTTTGCTTAGAAATTGGGTCTCTCAACATAAAACACACTCCAACATAAACTTCACACAGGCGCACACACACATACATATCTGATTTATCATGTGATGTATCTGATGTAGCAGTGTAAGATAAAACTGTGTAGCCTGTAATGCTGACATGCTTTGTTAACCTGTATATCGTAGACTATGTATCAGTTACAGAAAAGTGAAAGGTGACAGAAAACTCAGTTGATTGTAATTCTCTGTGTGAGAGAATAACATTATACGACGATATTTCATCAGGTGTTTGTATAAAATATTCATTGGTGCAGCTTATTTACAACCTTATCAACAGGCTGTAGGTGGTCCAGGAATACAAGGTCATATTAAAGCTGCCATGTGAAGAATGTGAAATGTCCACCCACTCTCCCCAATAAAATGTGACACTGCCATGCCAGCACAAATACATTAATAAAAACAACATGCAAACAAAGCAGTTTCTCATCTCGATCGGCTAATTCTTCTACAAATACAATTAATGGAACCGGAGATGCTCAATAACTTTGTAAGATGCTTTAATCAGGTAAAGTTTCTACATATGGTGGCTTCAAGAGACTTTAAGCCGGGGGTTTAATGGAGCTCACAGCAGCCTGGACAGGTTTACAGACTGCATAATGATAGTAAGTTCATCTGTTCACACAAAACTCTCCAGTGTCTTGGCATGCCATTGACATCCTTCAGTTTAATGCTTAAAATCATAATGAAGAGGACTGAGTTTAGCCAGTGCCCACATATTCACCTCCCATGGGTAATCAACAGTGCTAATGTAAACACAACAGGCAGGGGAAACCATCTGCAACAGTCTCCAACGGGATTAAAAAACATCTCCTGTGTAATTGAGAGGCGCAGACAGAGGATCCTCAAAGAAGCTCATTATGTCACCCACAATCCGGCTTGGTTTTTACACATCATAAGCGAGCACTTTCACACATTGTGCTCGCTGTGATTTTGTTTCAGCTCCTCAAAGACGGAACTGTAGCGCGACATCTAAAAGGTTGAGAGGAAATGTATGCCAGCAGCAGCAGCAGCAGCAGCAGTTTCCTAAAGGCAGGGCTGAGGGTAAAGAAAAAGGCCAACAGAAGCCCCCTGCCAGCCCTGCCCATCCTCAGTGCTACCTGTTTGACATGCTGCCCTCTGGAAAACGACCTGACTGCACCATCTGCCACTGCAAAGGTTCTGTCCAGATGTCATGTACCCTCCATATCCGGCCATCCTCAACCCAACAACCTGGCCCATATCCGCAGGCATGCACTCAGCCTCATGCACGCAATCATGAATTGACAGGCAGCCAAAACCTAAAAGTCAATACATGGACGTGACTTTTAAGCTAAATAACAAAAAACATCACAGTTTTGGTATTTTTCAAACCTAGGTGTTTGTTTCCAAAAGAAATGCTTTATTAGGAGATGATAGTCTGTGCCTGACGACAGAGAGAAACCAACTGCATCATGTTAAAACCCCTGCACCTCTGAAGGCAGATTTTGTAAATGAAATGTAAAAACTCTTCTCGTCGTAGACATGCAGCATGCTTGAAATGTATATTAGCAAAAACAGCAGGGTGAGTCTTGTTGTCACAGTGGGGTGTCCCGGTTCTATTTGTGCTCACAAACTGTTCAAAAACTGGATCTGTCTGACAATGCAGGACCAGAGAAGTACAGAGGATGAATGGATGAACTGTTAATCGACCAAATAATGTTACAGTTATAGAATGTTCAACTATTTCAGACTGTTCTCTGGATTATTGCAGCATTGTCTTGAAATAGTTCTCTTTTTCCTTTTCTTTTCTTTTCTTTTCTTTTCTTTTCTTTTCTTTTCTTTTCTTTTCTTTTCTTTTCCTTTCTTTTGTGCCAGATTATATGTGGTTTTTCCAGGCAGGTGTATTGGATGGACAGCAGTGGGGTACCGTATTGTAATAGCAATGGTAACTCTCAAGCAGAGAAAATTCCTCTCTGATATTTGTACTGCCAGAAATAATCTCAAAAGAAAAAAAAGTATATCTTTCAGCCCAGCTGGCTACTTCTGACCAACGGTTTCATCATCATCATCTGTGGCTGCTCTGCAGGGTCAGTATGATAGAACAGAGCTCTGGGTTGGTGTGGAGCTACTGGGCATCAGCTACTGCAAGAGCTGATTCCCAGTGGGTTGGCACCAGCATCAGTTTTGCATGACATGATATTATCATTGCTGGTGTCAGATATTGATATAGCATATGTGAAAATGTTAGGTGTCTGTCATCACTTTAAATCGTAACTGTGATTATTACTAATGAAATCTAAATGTATTTCATTTGTCAGTAGATCATGGTTCTTAACCCTGAGGCACACCCACATTTTACAAAAGTCTACAGAGCACTTGCTGCTACTTGTCGCCGATAATTGAAGGAGACTCATATTAGTGCATGATCGTCTATATAACCTCATATATCTCATTAGTGTAACATAGCACAGGCCTCGTTTTAAAAGAGTCCATGAGCACAAATTGTAATTTCACTCCATCATGGCAGACGAATATTATAATACTCAGGAGGAAAACCAGTGCTCTGAAAAATAACTAAGGGTTAAATCCACAAAGAATGAATTGTTCTGAATTTGTGCCCAAAGTCTATTGTTTTGAGAAACTATTCATAAAAGAGTTTAAACTAATGATATGTCAGTGTAAACATGGGCTTACACTTTTCATCTAAATACAACTTGTTCTTGTTTTGCATCAGAGTTTGTAGTATTTCAAGCATTTGTCCCCATTTCTGCATATAGACTTCTTCAGAATTAAAATAGCACAAAGCAAAACCCCTCAAATTTCAATGCTTATTTGCACAGAAAGTAGATGATTTTGCACTGGACGCATGAACATTCCCTAATGTACTATCCGGCAGATGGTAAAGATGGACCACGATGCTGCCTACTAGCTTATTGGTGTAGTTTGCTGTGCTTTGTGAATTATGCCATATATTTTGAGCTCTTTTGCTCTGGTGTAGCCAATGCAAAATCTGTGCAGACCCCTTTTATGGGCACTCTTTATATATCTGAATGCTGACAAGAACTGGCATAGTTGTTATCTTTTTGGTACAATTTATGCAAAATCCAAACCAAGTATCATGGTTATGGGAGCTGCCATGTTGTTTCTGTCATGAAATACTGAATAGAGCAGTAGAATCGCAATTCACACACAGATGCAGATACAGATGAACTTTAATGACTCCTTTTCTTTAATTTTTCATTACCAGCAGCTCAAGAAAACCAAACAAAATCTGAATTAAGGCATACGATTAAATAAAATGAGTAATTAAAGCTATATCTCTTCCAGGACACCAGTAGGTCAGTGTTTTCTCTAGCCTGTAAACAGTATCAAGATGAGGTGCAGAAGTCTTATTTCCTCTGAGACCCCTTGAATTACAAAATGCTGAAAGCTAAATATGTAAGTTTTATCTAATGATGCCAGAAAGCAGCCTTGTTTGTTCTTGGCTCTCCAGTATATTACATGTGTCATCCAATCTGTAATTGAATTTTTTACTTTCTTCTCATCTTGTTCTCTTGCCATGCAGTAATAATAATGAAAAAAAAAATTCTGACACTTCTATGGGTAATAATCAGCTCTGATTAATAGTGTTAATGAGAGTAATCATGTCATGGATACTAATATATTATCAAACGCTTAGTAATTACATAATGTAATCCCCCTTTCACTCTCCTCATGCACCTCAGCTGATATAATGTGCTGCAGTCACCCGTCTATCCCATTTTTTCTTCTTTATTCTGACGTTGACGTTTCTTTTCCTTCTAATTATTGTTAATGGACTTTAATGAAAATGGAAATTTTTGTTAAGTTCATCATTTTTTGACTCAGTTCCCATTTCAATATTCCACTGATTGACTGTTTTTCAACAACAGTGTGGGATAACATTATTTTTATGTTATTTGCAGGAGCTGAGGGGACAAACATAGCTTATTTAAATGTTATATCCTATGCTTCACAACTAATATTTTTCTTATAATAATTTAATTTACGAGGCTTTGTATAATTACAGTGAAACAACCCAGAGAACTGGTTTAATCACACGAAACAGCTAGAAGATTAAATCAAACGGTAATCAAAATTTACCGTATCATTTGCTTAACACCAATTTTTATTTTATAAATGTTGATTGAAATCGGTGATCATTGCTGTTAAATGTAAATTAATTAAACACTCAACAGTGAATTGAATCTACTTGTACTTATTCTGTGATAATGCAGTTACCAGTTTACTGTATATGTTACATGTTACAGTCACACAAAAGACAACAAATGATGATAATGATGATAAATCTTTCCTCCCACCACAACAGATCCACACTGATATATTCTATCGATATTAGTCAAATGTGATCACCGGAGAAAGCTGTATGTCAGGCTACGTCCCACATGAGTCTAAAATATCTCAGTTGTCAACTTCATTGCAGGCTTTTTTTGTTGGTCTGTAAGTTAAATGGAAACTCAGAAGAAAAAGAAGCAAAAATTGATATCAAATACTACAACATGAAAGGGCATCATGACATCTCAGCACAGAAGTGATAATGATAGCGCCCCTGTCTACATTAAATGTGAAGTGAGCTTTAGACAACTTCAATTAAATGCATTTCTTGAAGCAGGTTTGGAGTGAAAGTATGCTGCATAATGTTGTCAGACAGTGTGGGCTACGATACACACAAGTCTAATAAATGGAGTAGAAGAAGTAAAGCATGCTGTTGCTCAAAATCTGAAATCACTGTAATGTTGTTATTTTTAGAGTTTAGACAGATGTATAATTTACTGTCCTCATCAGTCCATACTAAATGTTATACTGTTTTGATGTTTTATCAGAATATTTGGAAGATGCTGCAAACAAGGGATCACTCAGCTAATGAATCACCTCAATTAAAAGTTGGATCCATCACAGTTCATTGTTTCTGCTTCCCTTTCATGTGCATTTATTCTCGCTCCAAAGACAAGAATCAACACAAACATCAACACTTTTTTTTTTCCAAATTTTGCTATTTTTATAAACTTTTTATAATATGAGACATCCATATGTACATTGAATACCTTCATAGAAACACATCTATCTTATGTTGAAATTCAGTCAGACACATGGTTTGCACAGATTAGCAGAAGACCTGGACAGTAACACACAGTTTTCTTTTGACTGACATACAAAAGAGCGTCTCATGAACAGGTCCGTGGCCTCATAGTCAGACCTGTCGTCGTACATGTGACAGTGGACCTGAAACAATAAATAACATTATTGTGGCTTATATCCTTTGATCATCGGGTAATACAGTATGTGAAACAGCAACTTGAACTTGTTATTCTCTTGGATTTATCAGAAAACTGGATTGTGTTTCACTATTCTATAGTATTTACACTGTATTTTACTGGATTGCATTTGACTATTTTTCACTTCTTGACACCAGCTTGCCTGATGACATCAGTCTGTGGGTTCATCACTGCTGTTAACTTATTCACCAGTAGGAATTACTGAAGTAAACACATACTCAGGTTCAGATTTATCTAAATGGTGTTTGCTCATATTATATCCTGTTATCGGCTATTTATGTGAAGTTAAATGTTACATCCAGTTTTATTTTGAAAGTTTCCTGTTGGGTTCCTAACAAAAGCAGAACAAATAAAAATGACAGGAAAAAAGAAAATGAACAAATCCTTCATCTACAGGGATATAGAAGTATATTAGCTAACTCATTCATGAGCTTGGTGTATGTGACTGTTAAACCCTGTGTATAAATATGGTTAATACCTTAGACATCTCCATACTGGTTGTGACTGTGTTGCTAGTATGTTTGTTTGGGTCATAAAAACAACATTTATGTGACCGTAGGCAAATTAGCTATGTGTTGGCAGCGGGAACTAATGTTAGTTAGCTAACATGCTAATGTTAGCTCGTTTTCAATTATGACGTTGTTTTTAATCATCTGTTAATCTGTTAAATCCTGGGCCATTTGTTTCTGGTGGGAATCATTTCAATGTAACACAAAACAGTAGCCGATAGCAGAAGCTTAAGTCATATAAAAGCAAGTTATGATCAGAAAACAGCAAAGGTAAGAAACAATTCCTAATCATTGCTTCATAATGTGACTTTTATATTTGCTCTTTGTCTCGTTCAGTGAGTTTTAGCGGTAGAGAAATAATACTTGGACTATAGGATCTGCTTAGTGTTAGCTTAGCACTGCAAGATTGTCTCATTGGTCTGTTGTTTTCTGAAATTATTCATGACATACACTGGTCTTGGACCGTCAGTTTGGTTTAGATATTTGTCCGTTTATGTGCTTGTTGTTTGGTTGTGTTCTGTCTTCTGACAATTGGTTTTGTTGAGCTTTTAGCTGTTGTTCTAATGGTTGTGTGGATGTATAGCATGTGTATATTGCTACAAGCGTTGGGTAGCATTACCATGGGAACACAGATGGAACTATGGCTGCGAGGGGCAACTGGGTTTAAGAGGCTACAGAATTAACTTTTCTTATCAATTTCATCCACTTCTTCTGCTCTTTATCATCACATGTAAATAAGGAGAATGACACGTAGCCTATATGTGATTTATGCACTGCAACAGAGTGAATATAGAGGAATGAACAGAAGTAGACCCAGAAACAATAAATGATGTCATGGTTCAACAAACAGATGATGGCACCAGTGTTTGAAGTGGGTCTGACACCATCCATTATCATTCTGGATTAAGGAAAACAAAACTCTGTGGATTGCTTGGATAGTTTAGATATCTTTACGAAATCAATCTTATCACTAATCACAAGACGCAGCGACAGCGCTTTTGGAAAACAGTCTCTTCTCTTCAGATCACTTAGGGTCAGACATTCCAATCTAAGGATGCAGGATTTCTTTGCCGGAGAGTGTGGGCACACTAAACGTGGCACTGACACTTTCCACAATTAGTTATGTTGAGTAGAACATTCGGGCTGTCACTTCAGATCCAGTTAATACCTCCTTCCAGAGCTGTGACTGCTTAGGTTCACAAATGACACAAGTCAACCCAGAAACGATGTCAGATCACATCAAGTCAAGTCAAGTCTCTTCATGGGCTTTACAACAGCAACAGCAACACGTCCTGACCTAACACTTTCAATTCTTTTAAAAGTCAGGACTATATATGTGAAGAAACTGGAAAAAGGAACACGCTTTAAAGAAGCAATATAAAAAACAACTGCTGAGGGTGAATTAAATCTAGGTGGGAATAGCAGCTTTAAAATCAAAAAAGTGAACAGCAGTAATACTGGTACATACAAGACTGTTATCTAGAAGTAGAATTTTCAACAATCCAACTACTGTAGTACAACACACTTTGATAAACACTTTTTATTCATTTTCATACTAATTACTCCCGCTTGTCTCTGCCACATCTGATTTACAATTTAACTGCCTCCATTTTCTCAGCTTCTTAAACATTAGCATCCAGCTGCACTTTCAGTATGTTTCACTCAGCGTTCATGGTGAGTGAGTGGTGTATCGCTTACCATGGCCGCTGCCAGAGGGTTTTTCGAGCAGTGGGGCAGCATATCAAGATTTGTTCCAAAGCATCGCATCAGGAAAGCCTCCTTTCAAACTGGATGTCACGCTGCAGTAAACAGAGCAAACACTGACACGAGGGGCTTAAATTGTAGGTGGGATGTGTGTTGGTGGGATAGAGGACTTCAGAAAGTTTGAACTTAACAGATCTGTGGAACTGACATGCATGTATTTAACAAAAGACAAAGCTTTGGTTTATTATTTATACTGTTCAGATCAAGGGAAATAAGTGCATTGCCTGCATGAAAACAGTCAGCAGAGGACATTCTAGGTCAGTACCATGTGTATTGTTTAGAACTTAACTATCAAAAGTATCACTTACAATGTCAAAGACTAACTTATAACTTATGTTTTCCTCTTTAATCATTTACGAAGGTAGGAAACGCTGATGCAAAACTGTGTCAGCGTGTGTATATTTGCTTCAGGAAATGAGTTTATATGCAGCAAACGGTTAGAAAAGCCATCTGTTGTGCTCCTTATTCTCCATGTAGACCTTGAACCAAGTGACCAATTGTTCATTTTTTGGTATTTTTATGTTTGTCAGAGTAAAGATCTACAGGCTGCTGTGAATACACGCTTCATTGTGTGGCGGCTGTGCGAGCCTAATTCTTGAATGCAGCTCGACTGTTTACATTTCAACATTTATGTGTTTTTTATTGTGTAGAACAGGTTTTCACAAACTTTTCCATGCCAAGGCCCCCTAAACAGCATTAGCTTCTGGCCGGGCCACCCTTTGCAAACCCATTGACAATACTTCAAAATATGTCAAGAAAGATTGACTTTTAGAATGTGTTTTCATATTTTTATTCACTATACAATAATTATTATTGTTTAGCATAAGAATAGTATTAACTAACATGTTTCCACACTATATATTCACACTAAAATATTTTGTTTTACATTTTTTTCTCATCTTTCCACTAATTTTTTGAGGCGCCCCCTGGTGGCCCCCACTTTGAAAACCACTGGTGTAGAGAATCATTCTGCACATTATTGAATTCAGGTTTAGTGCTTTATTTACCTGTAGCAGCATGACTTTTTGCCATTTTTGTGTTTCTGCTGCTCTAATAGAGGATCATTAATCCATATAGAACTGGCTGTACACTGTATTTAACTGTTTAGTTTATTCCTTTTTTCCTTAATTATTGCTGCAGTGGCTTTTATTGTTTATTTCAGGGACAAGTCTTTCTCATTTAAGTGTATAAATAAAGCTATACTCTTGGGATTGCTGTGGGTAATGTGGCGAATGTAACAAATGTTCAGTGTCACAGCACAAACAGCCAGTATTTATACCTAAACAGGCTGCCTGGGAACTTTTAAGATGAAAAATGTTGCGCGTTTTCTGCTTGGGTTTTGTTCTTGGTGCTCTGATAAAGACAAAAATCCAACAGTTTCAGTAAATTAGAAACTTACTTATAGGTTTTAACACAGCTAATATGTCTAGGGACTTTAAGAACCAGGTTACAGACAATGCTTTTATTTGGATCTTGATCAACTGAGCTCATTTTCTTCAGGTGAAAAATGACATCATCTTGCAAACAGTATGCGAGTGTGTCAATCTTTGCAAGCCGATCTTGGCAGCGAGAGTTATCAGCTGTACGAAATTGCAAAAGCTGAAAAATGCGATCAAGTTTACCAGCAACACTTAATGAAAACTCCTATGGTGTTGTTAACAAAAGACGAAAAAGATGCAGCTGGACCTCTGACAGAGTTGACTATATGACCTTTAGTTTTTGAAGCATTGCATTTCCTTTACTATGGTCATAAACAAATGGCATTAAGATCATTTCAGTCCAACGACTAACCTGAAAATATTTTATAGTTTTTCCAAATTGCTGCTACAATAAACCCCATACTCTGAACCAATTACTCAGCAACTTAATCGCACGGATCCAGTCAGTCTCTACTCAGACAAAGATTTCACATATGTAAGTACATTTTCTAACACACATTTCTCACTGTGACACACTAGAGTTGCAAAATGGTGAACATAAGCCACAAAAAAGTTACTGATAATTCAGTAGAAAGGTGTTCAAGCCAGTCTGAACCTTGAAGGAATCATCAGTGTCAGCCTTTCTAGCATTTACCGTGTCCTCCAACAGTGCACAGAGTACCCTTGAACGTAACTCAGAAAGGATGAAAGAGTTACGATTAAAGGTATGTGCATGTAAGTGTACAGTCGCACACTTTCTGTGCTGATGCTTGCAGTATAAATCCAGACTGGACACTGGTTACCCCGCCCCACCCCGAATGGTAGGCAAGGGGTATTGTTTTTGGATCGGTTTGGTTGTTTCTTTGTTTGTTAACACTCTAGGAGCAAAAGTATTGGTTGAATTCATACCAAATTGGGTTTATAGATTGCTAGTGACCCAGAATAGATGTGATTATGTTTTGAGAAAAGTAGCTCAAAGTTCAAATTTTTTATGATTTTTTAAAATCTTAGTTTTTTCCTCATTTACTTAAGGGGCAAAATTTCCAATGTCTATTAAAAACATCAATTTTGTTTCAAACTTGGCACATATATAGAGGCAATTGATATGCTGACATCAGCACGTACATAGACATGATGACATCAGCTGGATCGATGCCAAAATAAGCTACAATATGTGCAAGGGGCAGGATTTGTTGTGCCTCGCACCACTTGTTTGTTTCTTTGTTCATTTGTTAACACTTTACGAGCAAAACTATTGGTTGAATTCATACCAAACTGGGTTTATACATTGCCAGTGACAAAGAATAGATGTGATTAAATTTTGGGAAAAGTAGGTTAATTTGCTTATAATGGGTGAAATTTCAAACGTCTATAAAAATATCAATTTTGTTTTAATTTACTTCAAACTTGGCACTTATATAGATGCAATTGTTACACATCACTCTGACATAAAGCTAAGGCATAAATACAAGATAAATTGATAAATAAGTAAATAAATAAACATGAATGAACAGCTTTCTCCAGAGATTTAAGGCAAATGAAAATAAAATCATCCACTGCATAAATTCAAATGCTATAAAAGCAGCTAATTGTCATTGATTGTGCCACGGCTCTTACAAAACTTAACACTGTACTTTAGCACTAAAAATAATTGCTTGCCTCCTTGATATTGCAAAACACTGATGAGATCTTTTGCATCTTAAGCACAAAACAGAGTCTGAATTCCTGATGAAGACAAACAGTTATTTACTTTTCACAGTTGAGCTGGAACTCATGTAATCTGCAGTAAAGACTGGGAGACTGTCTGATATAAGAACAGCAAGTGACCTCCTAATAGCACGTCAGTAACCTGTCATTATGATTACTGTGTCAGTGTGTTGTTGAAAAGGCTGAAACTAGATTGACAGTCATGCTGCGGTTCTGCAGTTCTATCTGGAATAATCAACCTCACATTAGTCTTGAATTTGTGATGACTTAACATACTTTTATCTATTTATTTTTTGATTGAGAATGTGATCATACGTGAACTAAGCATCAGATGACCCAGGTACTTCATAGTCATTATACAGTTTCACATTTAACCCATAAAGACCCAATCCTCCACCAGTGAACAAACCATCTACTGATCGAAAATGTTTAATACCTGTTGATCTACTAATCCTATCAATACATGTAAATAATTGGTGTAAAATACAGTTTGTCATCTATTCATGGTCATCAGATATGACCCATTTGGACGTTCAGAGGCTCTGTAGTGAACGTGGAAACACAGTCATCTAAAACATTGATTCTCCAGTAAAACCCATGGAGTTGGATCAATGACAGTGGATGGACACACTGGGTTTATATTCAGTTAATGATAGGTTTTACTGAAAAAGTCATTTTTTTCTTGAGTTTTCTCTTTCTCTTTTGATGTAATACCCCTCAACTTTAATCTGAGCTTTCATGAACATCTACATGATCAGTAAATTAAATATAGGAAAATACATGATTTTCACTGAAAAACCCCAAAATGCAGAGGATAATATTATAATAAATGGTGATCAATCACTTAAGGGGGAAATATAGAGAAAAAAGAACTATTTTAGAACAGCCACAAAAGTAGCACTGGGTCTTTATGGGTTAAGATAAACATTTAACTGATCACAGTTACTGTACATAGCCTTTTAAAGTGTTCCAGTTATTTCTGTGTCTGACAAAGCTCAGGTAAATTTCAGATGACAGAGTTTATTTCTGTAAATAAAAAGGAGCCTCAGATGTAGGTGCGTGCACCGTGCGATTTCCATACTAATCCTCTTTGTGGCCAACAGCAATGCTACTGTGGAGGAGTTAAGTCTTAAAGGGCATGTTGACATCGATCCCAGAGATGATTCAGGTGATTGCAGAAGTTGTCCTTTGAATGACCAGTCGTGCACTTCTCCAGGTATTTTGCAAGAATAGAGCATTCTGCAAAATAGATGCAGCAAAATAACAAATTGGGTACAGGACGTTCAGTTTGGCCGGATCGCTGTCTTGTTTGTCAAATATGGTCTGAGTGATTTCATTTGATTGGTTACCAGAGTGTGTGTGTGTGTGTGTGTGTGTGTGTGTGTGTGTGTGTGTGTGTGTGTGTGTGTGTGTGTGTGTGAGTTTTAAAA
>JAPQRQ010000005.1:31445770-31463443 GCA_037367365.1 Apogon talboti | reverse complement strand
GTGTGTGTGTGTGTGTGTGTGTGTGTGTGTGTGTGTGTGTGTGTGTGTGTGTGTGTGTGTGTGTGTGTGTGTTAATCTGAGAAAGCTTTGATGTGGTATCAGGTGATAAATGTTTGAGAAGTAGGAGAGTTCTAATTTTTCAGGGAATTAATACTGTTGAAGAGCATCATCATGTCACTTTTACCGATGTTGTTCTCTTATATCTTTGGTCAACACACTTGAATGTTCTGTGAATGTTGCATTATGTGTTAATTTACTTAATGGCGTTCAACATTTAATCACATGTTCTCATCCTCCCTCCTTCATCCTGTTGCTCTTTTTCAGACCCTCAAGCTATGTTCTGACAGAACACAACACAACTATGCAGCATGTCTCTTCAGGAACCTCCAGGTGACAAATACATACAGCGCCCCTGTTGAAGACTGATCTGTGTGAATTTAAAATGGTCTCTGATGTGGCTGAGCACTGAGCTGCATTATACTTTAAAATCAGGTTTTTACAGCTCTGGGAAGGTTATCACACTGACAATTTTACCTTTTGGCTCCGTGATTGTGACCTGAACCAGATCTAATGTTTTTAAGTCAGATGGCCCTGACCGTATCAGAGTTTTATCCATGTAGAAATGTTCCAATTGCTTTTAGAGACAATGGTTGCTAAACCCTAACTTAGTGGCATTTTTACTTTTTTGGAGTTCTCCACAAGAAATGTTTGAGTGGTGTATTTTGTTTTCGCCACAGTGCAGAGGCAGAAAATATACCAAAGTGTCATTCAGCTATGAATTTTTCATGCTTTTGCACCTCGCACTCTCACTCACAGTAAACTGTTTAAAGACTGTATAAAACTGGATACTATTTCCAAAAACTGACCCAGAGTGCATGAGGAATGAACACTTACAATTCACACAGTTCATTTTGGTGACAAGAGCAACATAATGTTATGTTAAGTCTAAATTCTCAAAAGCATTGCCCTTTTAGGTTTAGCTTTTGAGTGACAATGACAGAAATGGATTTATGTAACTCTCTCTGCAGTGAGGGAGGAACTGAGGGTTGTTTGCCAGAGGGGAGAAGCTCTTATTCCAGGTGGAGAGAATGAGGGACATCTGAGATAGATTATTGAACTACAGTGCCATCTGACTATTTTAAGGTAGCCTGGAGGGATGAGTGCTCCTTAACTCCCATGACCTTAACTGATGTTTCTCCAAGACTCAGCTGTTACATGAGCCTTAATAATCTCTTATTATACTGTAATTACAGGTTTCAATAATATTTAGATACTGTAGCTCTCCTTTATGGAGTCAAAGGCATGGTATAGTATGAAGAAACAGTCTTGCATAACACTCCTACTGTTTATATTCAGTTTTTTACATATTTAGTACTTACTCTGTTCTGCTAGTTTTCAGTTCAGTAAATCTGGTTTTAAGCTACGTTCAGATGGCAAGTCTTACTACACAAATCAGATTTTTTGGTGAAATACGATTTCTTTGCGTGCTCGTTCATATTACACATGAAATATGACTTTGATCAGTTTTGAGTATGAACTGAATGTGACCCTAAAGTGACCCACATGCACAAAAGATGTTCTGATGTAATACGTGACCACGCAGGCACGCACTGTGTTTACTTAAGTATATTTACTTTACTGTTTTTCTCACCACTCCTCCTGCTGGGAGGCAGAATTGTGACATTTGTCACATTTCAATGACATAAAGGTCAGTTCAGACTGAAGTCGCATTGCAAAACATCAGATACGTTTGAGATTTAAGATCACATATGAAAGTGGCCTGGGTTGGAATTGAAAAAATCAGATTTGTGCTGTTCAAACCGTCTTTAACAAATCAGATACAGGTCAGATATGGACAAAAAAATTGGATTTGGGCCACATTTGCCTGCAGTCTGAACTAAGCCTTAGTTAGTGGTGGGCAATACTGCAACATTTGGTATCAATCTGATACCAAAAACTATAGGACCAGTATCGCTGATACAATACAATATGATACGATACTGATATGATACCGATGCGATACTGATACGATACTTTTTTAAATAATTAAGATAGATGCATTATCACATTGCTAATTTTGAATACATTCCCATGACCTCTGATTTTTTTTGACCTCTTGATTTTTTTTGGTTAGATTATTAACTAGTTAAAACCCAAGACAGAATTTGGGCAAAGTTTTCAGTAAAATAGCAAAAGCTTTATTGTCACAACAAAGATTCAAAAACAATACAATACAATATAATGTTTGGGTTTTTTTTACCTTTGTAGGCCATAGCCCTCATATCCATCACTCTAATTGTGCAACCTAATCACCAGTTTATAGTTTGTCTTTTGCACATGGCCAATGGTGCAGCTCACTCACATTTTCTGTACTTTGTGGCTAAATATCGATTTTCTTTTTTGTACTGAAGCCACCAAAGGCTGAACCATTACGTTATTCTGACAGTCTGTAATCATCCATTGTGATTGTGGAGTTTTGTTCATTTTGTACATTATTAGAATTGACATTCTCATTTACTATGAAGGCAATTTGTTGGTTAGCTATCAGTCTGTAGCCAAAGTAACCTGGATTAAAAAGACACGTATATATAGATTTAATGCATCTGTATTGACCACTATACTGCACTAGTAAATGTGTGTCTCAGTTTCACAGTCACAGTTACTCTTTCAGTTTCAGTTTGGACCCCATAATAGGCTGTCTGAGATCTAACACTGGGAACTATAACTTCTTCGTTGGTCCCATTCATTGGTGGATACATTTTTACACACATCATTGGTGCAACTGTTTCTGATTTTGAGATAATTCTATTGAAAATGGTTATTTTGATAAACTCCATGTGTGACCATCATGACTCAAGAACAAATCATTATTTACATATCATAATTTAAATGTCTGTTTGGTAAATTGCTGGTCAAATATCTAGAAACAATGAAACTTTGATGCATCTAGCTCAAGAATGAACAAACTAGGATGTTAAAATGAGATTGTTTGCATCTTCACATTTAATACACTGAGTTTCATTTCACTGAAAAGCAAAATTTGTTAGAGATGTTCAGTGATTGTACTACAACAAAATCTTTGAAAAAGATGCACATCCTCATATCCAACAGATGCACTGGAGAAATGTGAACACTGCAAACAACAAGCTGAGCTGTGACACATTAACTTTAATGCCGTTCAACATTCATCAGGTATGTAGGCAGCATAGCAAAATTACAGCATACATGCACCTGTGAGCAGCTCATTATCCAGTAGGATATGGCATGTCAACAATGTTAAAAATGGATACATGACATCACAATGCATTTAATAAAATATCTTCCATAATACTTCACAAAAATATACATAAAAAAAGGGAACACAACAGAAAATGTGTGGCAAAACATTTGACTTAGTATATTTTTAGTTTAATAACTAGATATTTTTTTAGTGTGTTGTGTATTTTGGCTGTCTGAGTCTGCTGTACAGTTGGTCAGCTCCTCATTACCGGTGCACCAGGAGGAAGGGGATTATAGGATTATCACACAGCTGGTGTGATATAAAGAATCACAGTAAAAATGTAATTATTCTTTTATTTGTGGAAAAACTTCAGTCAAAACTTCAGAGTCAATGTAATATGTTTACATGGATGGTGTTGTTGACCTTGTGCTTTAAAAAATCAAAAGAAATTATAGCTTTTTTGCAAAAAGGTTTTGGGTTCGATTCTCAGTCGGACCAGAGCCTTTCTGTGTGCTGCTCGGGTTGCTTCTGGGTGCTCCGGTTTCCTTCACCATTAAAAACAGGTACATGCAGGTTTATTCTCCCATCAGTGCCCCTGACCTGCTGCTGATGGAGATCTGGAGTCTTCAATGGCAGCTCACTGCTCCTAATGTGTGCTAAGTGCTAATGCTAATTGCTAATGCTAGGTACTGTTTGTGTGTGTGTATAATGGGTAAAATTCAGAGACTGAACTTCCCTACAGGAACAATGAAGCAAATTTACCTTTAACCATTTTATTTTTTATTTACATTAGTGGCTTGACCTTTGATGAGCTTCCACACATGCATCATTGTGAACCTTAAGTACTGAGACGAGTATTTGTCATTTATTCTTGATTTATAAGTGTTTTTCAACATGGTCAACAACTGGTTAACAACATCTGTGGAGGGCATTAATTAGTGCTACTCTGCTGTTTCAATGGCCAGATTTATACTGAATCCAAAACTGCTACTATTTTGTTGTTGTCCAATTCAAGATTAGAGCTAGAGCTTTATTGTATAAGTGTTTGCTATTTATACAATGTATGATGGGGTTATTAAACAACACTTAAATGGCTGCATGATGTTGCTAAAAGTTGTCACAGGATCTCAGCCTCTTATGAGAAAAAAAAAAACAAAAACAATTGAAGAGAAAGATATTACATTGATTTCTCTAACATCCTGATAAGTCCAACATACAGAGGTGTAAATTCATTTATTTAATAGGTCAGTTTACTAACCTCCATGAAGCTGCAATAGTCCCCCCAATTAATACCAAAACAGCCAGTGTGTGTCCACTCTTACTGGAACTTAAATGATTGTGAGAATGAATCTTCGTCCTGTTCAGTAAAGATACTCTTACTGACAACTACACAACATTAGAATTGCTAGGATGAAAATTTTCTTACCTTCGGCATCCATATGCACGACACAGTCTCAATTCAGATGGGCATTAGTGGTGTCATCTGGAAGCTTTGGACGTCCACATTGGCTTCATTAGTATCCACTTTAAATTTCACAGAAATCTGGGTAAGTGTTGGATGGATGAGCAAGCAGACATCTTCCCTCTGCAACAACAAAGCAACTTAGATGGCAAACACTGCAAACTTTGTACAGATGGCACTGAGAGGAAGGCAGTGTTACTGTCAAGAAGCATTGGTATAGCAGTAAACATCTGCTGGTGTTGCATGTACACATCTTGAGGCCGGTCATGTCATTACATGCTTGATGCGAGGAGTTTCAGTGTGGGTGTCTATTAAAAATGGCAGCTGTTTGGCCGTACAGACTTTGTGCTAAAATTCACAGACATTGAATTGAAATTTACATGACATCCTGCTTTGTCTGGTGCCAGTTATCTTGTATGGCAACCTGTTGTGGGTATTCAGTTCCATCTGTTCATGAGTTGAGTTCATGTTGTTTCAGTGTACTTTAGTATTGCAACATTAAATATGAACATGAATGAATATGAATTCTTCTGAATTATTCTTCAGGTGTTATATAAAAATACAATACCTTAATATATAACAAGTCGGTTTAAAGGGGCAATGTGTCATGTTTATACATTAAAATATACTTGAAAATGGTCATTGGATTTTTCGAAGTTATAAAGTTATGCCAAAAACACCAATGTATGTATAGGATTATAGAAATATGAACTGAATGGGTCTACCATGATGAGGAAAACTAATACCATGGAGCCTTCCACCAAAGAGTCATAAAGTAATAATATGGGATGAGAACCATAAAGAAACAACAACATATAGAGTCAAAGAAAGTGACAAAAGCTAGAAGCACTGTTGTTGTTTTCACCACTGGACACAGCTCTAAATGAGAAGAATGGAGTTCAATGCTTAAATCAGTGTTTCTTCTACACGGGTGGGTTTGATAATGAGATTTATGAAGTTATAAAGTTATTATGTGATGTTATTATCTCATGTTTGCTGTGTGTTGTTCCATGTTTCAGAATAAACTGTGACAGTTCTGACCTTGTTTGGATGATTCCAAACAGGTTTCAGTGCAGCTACTGACAACACAAACCATATGGAAAACAGAGGTGACTTGTGGTTTTACCGTGGCTGTTTTCTGTCTAAACAGAGCTAAGCTAACAGAGCTATAATGTAAACTATCAGCTGACACAGCACGTGAAGGTCATAAGACACAGTGTTATTTTGACTGTTAAAATGACCAGTTATGAGTTTTAGAAAACTTGATGATACCATAATACAGACGTAATTAAAAATATTAATATATATATTGATATATAGTGTTGATTTGTTGGTGGTTTTGGTAGTCTGAAGTGTGTACTGGTACAGGACTTCAACCTGATGTTGACAATTTGGAATATTAATACTACATACAACCACTTTAATCTGTTTTACATCCATTGTTTATCACTTTCCATCTATTCCTTTTCATAGTGACTGAAATACAAACCAGATGTGATGCTTCTTACAAGGCAATACAACTGCGAACTTTGTCACCACTTGGCTTTGAACATGAGACTAACATTGATCACAAAGGTCACATACCTGTAAATCTGAGTGTAATGTCTTAGAAAGCAGCTTGTGTGTTTTCCAGTTGATTAAATTCTACAGATACTAGTCCGGTCAAGTCTGACGGTGGATATTACAGCTGCACAAATCATTATGCAGTTTATTTTGTGTTAAAGCAACATGGTAAATACATAAAGCAAAGGATGCTCCCTCTCAAGAGTTAGTATGCATTTTGACCTTCGTCGGTTACAATCCTAACCTTACTGCATTAAGGCTCCATCATGAAAAGGGATTATGTTAAAAGGTTAATTGAATGACTATGTAAAGTCTAATGTTTTTTCTCATTGTGATGAAACCAAAGTATTACCACCTACCTCTACAGTGGTACAGAACAGACTAGAATGACGCTACCCTTCCACATAATCCTCACCAATCTTATATCAACAGAGACGTGTAACTGGCATCATGGGGGCTAATCTCACTGTTTGTATCTGAATCAAAGATGCACCACACCTTTTTATAGTGATTTTTTTGGTGCTTTGTTGCTGAGAATTACATGTGGTTTATTCATTCGGAAAATGGGCTGTGTTTTTTTTGTGAAAATGGCTATGCTGTTGTTAATCCCATTTCTCTGTCTAGGTGGTTTAATTGATTATGACTCATTAAGCAGGTAGAGAGCTGTTTAACAGCTTTGATAAGTGAAGTGCGATTCGTCCTTTTTATTATTTCAGATAAATTGGACGGAAACCTCAAATTGATTTGCTGTCTTGTTCCCAGGAGCTCTCTGTTCACAATGAGTGGGAGTTTTGTTATAAACCTTTCCTTGTGTGTTTTCTTGGATTAATTAACGATTAAATTTATCATTTATTCTTGGAACTCCTCTGTGCTGTTGTTCGTGTTGTCCATGCCTCCAGTTTATTGTGTTAATTTATTATTTATCACATTTGTTGTGTCATTTACTGACTATGGCACACTGTGTCCAGCTGGGAACCCTCAAGTTGTGTTATTTGTAGCTGTTGAGAAAATTGCCTCCCGAATGTGTCATTGTTGTCATGTGGCTTTGGACCCCCACTATTATGAATGCCCACACTGCTTGGGGTGGCACACATGATAGAGAACATTATGAACCCATGTAGTGCTGCTACTCCCACTGCAGGAGAGCATTCACAGAGCCAGGCACCAAGCAGAACAGATGTGATCATGATCGGGGACGGCGCTCTGAGAAAAACGGATCCTAAGAAGCTGCTTGGTCCAATTAGTGGTCCAAGAAAACCAGGTTTGGGCTGGGCTCGTTTCCCAGTCTCACCCATCGTTTTCTCTTCCATTGGCCACAAAGCTATTTGTTTTTAGTGTTGAGAAAATCATTAACAACCCCCACTGTGACTCCTGTTGCCCAGCTAAGCCTCCAAAGACCTGTCACATGACTTTGTTGATGTAACGTCTCGAAGACAGGTGGAAAGATGGTGTCATTAACCCATAAAGACCCAGTGGTTGTGTTGTGGCAGTTCCCAAATAGGTTTTTCTCTATTTTTAACCTTTCTTAAGTGATTTATCATCATTTACTCTAATATTATTCTCTGCAATTTGCATTTTTAAGTGAAAATCAGGTATTATATTGAGGGTTACTATATCCAAAACCGAGAAATCTGGAGAAAAAGATCCATTTTGCTGCAAAATATATCATTACCTGAACATAAAATGAGTGTCTCCATCCACTGTCATTGATCCAACTCCATGGGTTTTACTGGTGAATCAATGTTTTAGAAGATGACGATGTTTCCATGTTCACTACGCAGCCTCTGAATGTCCAAATGGGTCATATCTGATGACCATGACAAGATGAGAAACTGTATTTTACACCAATTATTCACATGTACTGATAGGGTTAGTGGATGAACAGATATTAAACATTTTATATCAGTGAATGATTTTATTCACCGGTGGATGTTTGGGTCTTTATAGGTTATCAGTGAAGACAGTTACTGGAGTATCATGGTCATAACTTACATTCGGTGCAATCTCACTGCTGTCACTAGCAATGTTTTCAGGCAGAGTAAGCCATTTTTTCTTTACGTGATTGTTCAGTTGAGAGAGGCAGGAAATGAGGGAGAAGAAAGAGTAGGGGAATGACATGCAGTGGCCTCGGGTCGGAACCGAACCAAGGCCTATGTGGGACACGCTCTGTCAGGAGAATCACCAAGTCGCCCAGAGACTAAAACTTTTTCATGCTTATTTTCAAAGATTCTTGACCCTGGAGGATGAACTCCCAAGGATTTCAACCAGATTTTTATTGTATAGTAGATATCATTTCACTCCATCCAACCAAGAAGGACAGAAATCCTTCATAAATGCTCACAACCTGGAGATTCCTAATTAGTGTTTTACATCGTAATGCCCTGCCCCTTTAAATCCTGAAACGTTTTATTCAGAAGCACCATGAGGGAGCACTTCACCAAATGCCCGAAAGAAAGAAATAAATGTTCTTTTCAGTAGTGAATACATAGAGAAACACCACCTTTATATGTGCATACCTTCACTGAACAGCACTGACTGTAGCAGGATTAAAAATGAGCATGTCAACACAGTGAACACCTCCACATCGATTCAGTGGATGAACAGTTATTCTAATATCAGGTAAAACCAGATTTACAATAATGACTTCGATATAGCCTTCTGTAGGGTGCTTTGTGATCACTGTGTTTAGTAATATCCTGAAATATTGCATCAGGAATCCAAACTGATGGATGGTAGTGGAAATCCATTTGTTATATTTGTTCAAGCATTTGTCCTAAGATAAGAGATAAGATAAAATAGAAATAAATGGAAATTTGGTTCACATATCTGCGAGATAAGCCCAAGGTATAAACGAAAACATTCAACATTTAAGATTCATGTGAAAAACCTAGCCTGTGCTGCAGTGCTCATGTGATCTTTCAGGAGTGAGATGGAATATGGCACAGAAGAGTTTTTATATTTGTTCCTCCTGCAGCAGAGCACTCTGAAGCGTCTCCCAGAAGTGTGTTTATACATTATGTAAAAACTAATACAGGGATAAATTAATATTTAGTTGCTAAATAATGACAGTGATAAATAAATAGAGTTTTATAATATATGACTGGTGATTAAAGTTAGGTGTTAGCTGTTAAAAATATAGCACATGGTTTCCATTTATTATTAGAGCTATCTGTGCTATTTAAAAATGAAATAGCTAACCAGAATAATTAATATTAGCAACAAATTATTTAGATACATGTAAAAAAATAATTGTTATTTTGAGCTTTAGTGCATCTTAAATGTTAATAATATCTACATTACTTGTTGTGAAATCTAACTATACTTTTTGAATTAATTAATTAATCTGATAAACTTAAAAACCACTTTATTTATACTTTACTGGTAACCGAGTTTGTTGCCACGTATTTTGAGTAATACTGGCCATAATTTTTCACTCTGTACTTGTGCAGCTCTTATCGTTCCTGGGAAAATATCAGACCAATGAATTAAAATGACAGTTTTCCTCTGCATTAGAGGACAGGTGTAAAATTAAACAAAATGGAAATACCTTATTGTCTAAATACCATCTGTAATGTAAATGTTAGATAAAATTACGATACAATTACAATAAAAAGAGAGACAAACTTAATGGGACGGAAATATAACAAAGCTTTTGGACAAACATGCAAATTTGGATTAGAAGTAAATCCCAGCATGTTTTTTTGAGCTGAACTGTTTTTCCATCTTTGCACAGATGATTTTTATCCTGGTTATTGCAGTTAAATGAGTAGATTCTAATAATCTTACTGAAGGTGAACTTGACAAGTGAAATCTGTTTTTGCACCAGGTGAATATTTGCTCCGACAGAAACAGATAAACCTCTCTGTCCATGGTGTGGAAGGTGAAGTGCTCTAGAAACATCATGTGAAGACATTTTTTGTATGAACCTATTGTCAACATTTGGCAATAGACTCACAAGTACTAAGTTATGTTAAAACCATGATAATGATCATTATAACCTCATATCTGAGGAAACTCAAACACGAATGTTTCTTTTATTTTATCCATTATTATAATGTCTCTTGAGTTTGAGTCTTGAGTTTTCTCAAACTCCAACACTGGTTATGTTGACTGAATCTCTTTTTTACACTGGTTTTCTTTCCTGAATGTTTTCTGCTACATTTCTTTTTCTGATTGTGGTGGTAAACAAATTGCAGTGGGATTTCTATTCCTTATTTCCTCCCACACATATTTTTATAGTTTTACTGTTTATAGCAGGGTGTAATGTGGCTTGTAAAAACATATATGCATGCATATGAGTATTTATAGAGGCGACATTTGATTATTTGTGATTATTCAGCGTTTATTTATATGCTAAAATAGAGTTCTTATATTTTTCCAAGAAAAAAAGATCATGGATAAAGGTTTGTTAGGATGCATAATTATGATGATATTCAGTGTTTTGCTGTTTGTATTAGTATTTACTGAAAAAGGATGAATATTTTATCACCATCATCTAAGGGGTTAAAAGTGAACTGGAGCAATATTTGTGTTGTACATGTGTGTGTAAGGAAAAGTATATGGCACAATATACGTTTAATTGTCCTTTTTGAGTGTCTTTGTCACAGGCTCCCTCCAAATGTAATAATTAAACTTTTTCTACAGATGTGTTTATGCAAAGATGTGTATACATGTAAACATAAATACACATACTAACACAGATGTGGGCATTTAGATGTTTAAACCTACAAAGTAAAACATGCATTGTTTTCTTTACTCAACACATTATGCTCCATGATGTTTTAATGTCCTTCTAGCACATTGCTGCCCCAAGGCAACACACCAAAATATGATGGTAGTAGCATGATGCATATTCTTAGGGATGTCCAAGCTCCTATGAAGTACAGTATTTTTTTTTTCTTCCCCAAAAACATGAAAAAAATAAAAATCATGCCTCAGAGGGTTATGACAATGATGCAGGTGGATGCCTCTGCTGTGCCCTGGATTGTGGATTACCTGACTGGAAGACCACAGTATGTGCGCCACTAGAACTAGGTGGTCAACAACACCGGGGCACCACAAGGAACCATCCTCTGTCCCTTCTTCTTCACCCTCTTCACCACAGACTTCAGCTACTGCACTGAGACCTGCCACCTTCAGAAGTTTTCTGACGACTCTGCAGTAGTTGAATGGGGGTGAGGAGACTGCTGTGGACTCCTTCATCACGTGGTGAGAGCAGAACCACTGCAGATCAGCGTGATGAAGACCAAGGAGCTGACTGTGGACTTTGGGAGATCCAAGACACCTGTGACTCCTGTTTCCATCCACGGGGTCGATGTGGAAATAGTGAAGGATTACAAATACCTCAGAGTATGCATTGACAATAAACTGCACCGGGCAAAGAACACATCTTCACTCTACAAGAAGGGCCAAAGCCATCTCTACTTCCTGAGGTGGCTAAGGTCATTCAGCATCTGACGGACAATGCTCAGGATCTTCTATGAGTCTGTGGTGGCCAGTGCCATCCTCTATGCTGTTGCATGCTGGGATAGCAGGCTGAGGGTTGCCAATGCTAACAGACTCAATAAGCTAACGGGATGGAACTGGACTCTGACAGTGGTGTCAGCGAGGCGAATGTTGTCCAAGATCAGGACAATAATTCCACTCACCCACTCCATGACATGTTGGTCAGTCCCAGGAGCAGGTTCAGTGAGAGACTGATTACACCTAAACGCACCGCTAAACAACACAGGAAATCATTCCTGCCTGTGGCCATAGAGACTGTTTAATTCTACTGGATAACCACATCATTTTAATAACATAACTATAGTTTTGAACACTTCTTTATGGATATTTCTTTTATTAATAAAATTCTTCTCATTAATAACATATTGTCCAGCACATATTGTACAAATTACTGTTCTAATTGTGTTTTCATAGAGTTTTTCCTGCTTTTTTTAATTTTACTTGAATGGAGTGACTGCAACACACAACAAAAGTACTCTGATTCCGATTAATCCTTTTTCTCGAATCGTCTTCTTAAATTTTCAGATCTACCCGTACTTCCATATCAGTGTTAAGATACTGTTGTTGTGTTTTCCTAATCACCTTGGTTACCGTGACAGCATTATATCAAGAGATGCAGAATGTGCAAAAATAGAGGCCAATCACTCAGACAGATGCTGATGTTTGTCATCCCCCTCCTGATAAGGTGAGTGTTCTGAAGCTCTGTTCTGATAACTAATCTGATGCTTTGCTTGACATGATCCTGTTCCTTCTGCAGACTGAAAAAAAAATCAATAGTTTGACAACACAAGATCATACAGATTGTGGTATTGATTTACCTGATCTCTTTACTGTTTCTCTCTCCCTTCAGCTTCTTCTTTATGGACTTTACTCTCTTATACTTTCACAAACTCTGGCAGCCACCTACAAGATCATGCACAGTGATAAAAACAGAATGTCATCACCATTAAAGAAAATGTCATAGCCAGTAAATAGCAGCCTTTGGTGTCCTGCTGAAGAGCCCTATGAATTTCACACTCACACAGATCAGTGCCTGGTATGCCTCCATACTGATGAGTGACTAACAGTCACTTTCACTTTGCCCGTAGTCACAATAACAAAGATTTGCTCTTTCCTTATGTCTGAACTGTGCCACAGTCTAACATGAGACTGAGGTGGAATGTGAGATCACACAGACAAAAAAAAAACAATAGGCATTTTAGGCTTGTGTGGGTCATTTTTTTTAATGTCAACGACGATTTGAAAAGGATCGTCTCTGATAATGTCAAAGCTGTTAAATAGAAGAGTATCTTGAGAGAGAGAGAGAGAGGAGATCCATGAATCTAAGAGGGAAAGATAATTGGAGTGTTTGAGAAACATCTGCAATGGAAAAATTAAAAATCACAAAATTGTTCACAATAAAAAAGCCTTTATTCAGATTCAGGTGTTTATTATTGTCCTGCAGTGTCATTAGGGGGAACATTGTGTAATCCGGATTACACCCTGAAGAAAGCTGTCTTGTCTTTGTTATGGCATGCGCAAGTATAATCTGTTCTTACATTTTCATCGTTAAAAAGCTGAATGAATCATCTTTTATCTTTTCAGCTTTTTATCTGCCGAGTGCCTTGACCCAGTTTTTCTCTTTAAAAGTTTCGAGTCCATCTTGGTTGAATGTTCATGTCGGATGAACTTGGGAGAACTCGCTAGCACCTCGACAACTATAAATATGGCATCAACTATTTCTTACAGTTTGAAAAAGTGTTGTGGTTGTTTGGACTTATCCTGCGAATCGGCAACTGCTCTCATAGATCTTGAGGACGTGACACTGCTACTGAACAGTAACAGCCCGCTCTCAAGTGGACAATGAAAAGTCATGTTCTACTAACTTATAACAGAGCAGTAGACCTCCAAATGGTCTGGCCTGGTATGAAGCATTTTATAAAACTGAATATCTAGGCAGGTTCATTTATGACAAATTCAGCTCCTTCAAACGCTATTAGATTGTGATGCATTAGTGAATATAACGAGATATGAAGCTGCAGAATGAGACAATGTATGTTAACTGCCACTGTGGTAACTTATGCTGTCAAATGTTGGTGTGCGGTTCCTTTTATGTAGTACAGCAGACTGTAGCTCTGTGCCAAGACATATTTCCTAGGGGAGACACTAAAGTTTACTTTACACATGATGAGAATAGTCAGGTTTGCTTTGCTTGAGTAAAGTGCCCCAAGTGAATATTGTATGTAGAAGTTACTTCATTCTACGCAGGTGCCATGTCGTGGATCAGCCTTCTGCACCAGATCAAGTGGTTAAATATGGGAGCAGGGCTATAGCTTTGGCAGTGGATGCATACTGTGCATAGCATTTACCAAGGAATAGGCTTACAGAAACAGCTAACAGCAGGCTTTAGGATAATCACTTCATCCTGCAAAAGTTTGCAACATGGCATAGCGTTATCTCAGAAATGAAGCCGTGTAACGTCAACAGATGTCTGGCTTCCAGCACAAAAAAACAAACAAACAACAACAAAAAAAACACTTCCGACACAAACTTCACAAGAGCAAATGCAAATCTTACATGGAGAAAGTATATAGTGAGGTTTTCTAAGTGCCAGAGTTGTACTAATTTATTTTTTATTTTGTTTTCTCCACTGCACTTGAATCAAACTATACTACAAACCCAAAACTGAGACATGTTGCATACTGTGACTGTAAAATCACACTCCTTGATGAGAGTGATCTTCACCTTCTCATCTGACATTTGCAAATAGGAGCATGGGCATATCTTCCTACATTTGAACACATCCTTGAAAGTCCGTCTGTATTTCTACATGAAAGTGAAGCTATCTTGATTTCACAGCTTGATTAATATTACACAGCGACTGCAGATGTCTAGTAGAAAGCACAATTTACTTGCCACTTGCTGTTTTTATTCTTGCGTGACATTTCAATTATCTCCTTCTTCTTTGACTGTGAAAATGAAACAATTTTGAATTTTTATGCCAGACTGTGATGAGAGCTGGTGGAAGGAAATGCTCTCTGAACACACACTCAGAAAAAAAGCCAATTTCAGCTTGAGCTGGCAACCATAATGATAGGCAATATTGGAGACCAGCTCCCGTAAGGCATAGGCTATGGGTGGGTTAGAATTTCCCATTGAATTACATTGGCTGTCATACATTAAACTCACAGGAGACAGTATCCGGAAATACCTTTACTGGGATTGACATGAAATTACTGCTGTGGAGTTCAAAACACTGAAACTGAACAACACACTACGTACACACACAGACACACTATATTTTCTTAAACTGCCTGATAAATTAACTGGTAAACCTACAAAGCACAAGGGGAAACGAATATGAGACCTCCACATGTTTACCTCAGATATCTGTGATTATGCTTTGCTGTACAAAACCACCTTGCTTTAGCCCTAACTCTGCCACCCCCAACTATTTTTACAATAGAGCCAGATAAAAGGAGGAGTTATGATGCAGACTGGCTGATTGATACATGTGAAATCAGCAATCAGGCTCTAGGATGATGGTTAGGTTTCAACTGTCATTCATTGGCATGAAATTTTAACAGTTGGTTTCCCATCATGGCCTCTCAAAAGGTCTGGTATAAACTCTACTGAGCTTTTCACAACAAGACAAAGGCTAAGAATGACTGTGTAGGTTCTCTTTCACCCTGGTCATTGTTCTTTTTGGTAGTTTTTCTAGGTTCAACTGAAGAAGTCTCTTAGCTGACAGATGAAATGTTTTCAAAAGAGCGAAACCAGTCCAGCTGAACCTAGAAGAGCTACCTTAGAATGACCCATGTTTATGTACATCTTGCAGTCATATACTGTATATACATGCAGGAAGACAAGGTGATGATAGGCTGTGTATGTTGTTGACAATCCTTTGTAACAATCAATCAAACTGAATTTTGTAACTGTCTTGGTCTGTCTTGTGCATTTACGTTATTTTGGGAGTGAGTGAAGATTGACCTATGCTGTCATGTGGTGTTTGATAAATCTCCACAGAACAAACAGATTGTCTGAATCATTCAGCCATCTGCACCTCCATATTTTCCCTTTCTTCTTGCTTTTGATTCAGAGTTATGTAAAGCAAAGTTCTAGTATCTTTCTCTTTCTGTGAGCTGTTCTTTGTCTTGTTTACATAAACCTAATTGCAAGTTGATAATGGAAATAGAAGCACCTCGAAAGTGTGAGAACTAATTAATCATCGCATGCAGACAGATGATGAATTTCATCTCATCAACAAAGTGTGATAGATCTGTTTTCTTATTAAATACAGTATGTTTAATGATTATTTTAAAAATATATAAATGTTTGTTCCAACATAAGCTTGACTCATGCACATTGAGTCCAGGTCTTAGGAGAGGTGTGACAGAAAAACTGCTTAAGTATTGTTTACGAAAAACACTAAGTGAAAAATATTTATTGAGGGGGAAAATGTTGAAAATGCTATGTGGTACCCACCCCAGAACTTTGCATTAATTTGCATTAAAATGCTCTCAAAAACATCATGACTGCTGCACTTTTTAGTTTTGAGGTATTGCTGCAAAAAAATAAATAAATAAAAATAAAAATCCATGTTGTTTTTTTGTTTCTTTTTTACTTTTTTTATTTTAGCTATGGGGCATTTGGTTGAACCATTTAATGATTTAATGGGCTTAGGGTTCACGACAACACATTGTACAAAAACACTAAAAATTGTAATAACACATCATTGGTTATTATGATTTGTCTGAGATAATGCATAATGACACATAAATAAATAACTACTGGACTGTCAGGAAGACAAAATATGTGCACCCATCTGTAATTTGTTAACCCTTATATATTCATAGGATGGGCCCATGGGATTAAGAACAAGAAAAACGGAGCTGTTACCTGTTTTACACAGTGTGTAACTGGAATACAGTACATCAGAAAATGTGATTCTGCCTAAAAGAGTAAAAGGGTCATCGACTCCCTACTGTGATTTGTCATTATTATCACCAATAGCAACCTAATGTTAATGCATTCAGTTGTTTCCTGCAGGTAAGTATTTTCAAACTTTTACATTAGAACTGTCTTGCATTCTAACATTTACTTGCTAGCCTTTCACGCTCTGACACTTCCTCAGCTTTGCTCTGTTACAGGACATGTTACATTTTATGCTGAAATCAGCAAACTGCCCATTCTGGTGGGGGATGCATAACGTGCAAGTTTAGCCTCGTTTTTCTCCCGTCAGCCTCTTAATAGTAATGCTCTCGCTATTAATTAGTTTTCGTGTCATCCGCCAAACTTAATAGAGAACAAGACATTTGTAGATGTACCATTTCTGGGTGTGAATGGGTGTAAACATCAGAGTGAATGGTTGTTCATCATCTACAGCAGGGGTCACCAACACAGTGCACAGTGATCACGTGAGTCGCCCGCAATTGTGTTCTAAAAATAGAAGTAGTCCAGGTGCCTCTATCAGGTTGCTCGCGACCTACCGGTGACTCCAAGGATCAATAATATAATAACAAAAAGTTGATTAGTCATTTGGTAGAACAGGTTTAAATTTACACCCAATCAAAATTACGAGATTCCTGCCCCCTTCCCGAGATGAAACGGTCAACTAGCTGTCAATCAAACGTTTGCGCTGGTTTGCTGCCTGTCATTGGTAGAGGGGCGGGGCCCGGGGGCAACAGGATGAGCCAGGTCTCGCAAGTCATGTCGGCGGAGTCCAGTCACGACAGTAAGAGGCAAAAAACGTATTATTTTCACGAACAATGAGACACGGACTTCTGGTTGACAAATGTGAAAGCCAAGTGTGTGTGTCTGATCTGTAGCACGAGCCTTGCATCGGTAAAAGACGCAACATGGAGCGACATTTCACCGAAGTTCACAGCAACTTTTCCCGTGATTCTCCGGTGGGAATGAGCCTCCGTACAGAGAAGGTAAAAGA
>JAPQRQ010000005.1:31413867-31424267 GCA_037367365.1 Apogon talboti | reverse complement strand
TTCTGATTTCTCTTGTCATTTAACCCCCCCCCCCCCCCTCCCCCCCATCTTTGTACATGGCCTTTGTCCAATTGGAGTACCCTCCTTGTGTTGTCAAGGGTGTTTCAGGGCTGTTGGACAAGCATCTACATGCAAAGCAATAAGCAGAGTCACGACTTTGTGAGTACTCTAACCATGTGAAGTGCATGAACCATGAGCTGTTGAATGCCCTTTTTCTATCACCCTGCACTGTGGATACACTTTCAGGACAGGCTGTGTTGGTGCTGGAATTTGTTCACAGATTTTTTTTTTTTTATTTTTTTTTTACTTTTTCAAAATTTTAACAGGGGATTTTTTGGACCATAGTTGTCCAGAGTGCAGAATAAATGTTGAGCAAATGTGTATATTTTCAGAATGGGGATTATATGTTGTATTTGGTGGAGGTTTTGCTCTCTGGGTGAGTTCAAGTTCTTAATGCTTCAAACAAATGGAGTCCTTTATGTAATGAAACACTGTTGTATTGAAGTTGTATGCATTATGAGTATATCCATCCATCCATCCGTCCATCCATTTTCTTAATTGCTTAATCCTCATGAAGGGAGTCTTTTTATAAATCATATTCTCCCATTATTTTGGTATGGAAGAAAGGCATAAAAATGTTGAAACACCACATTTTTGTAGTAAAGAAGTTGAATGAGTGGGATAGGGAGTGAAGACTTTAAATAAATGGCTGTGATGTGGTGTTTTATACCATATTACAATTATTAACTCAAACACCTGGTTATACACAAGTGGGTATGTTACAGTTGTGTGAATTGTTTCAAATTATCCAGTTATGTTGTCTGCACGGTGCAGTCTTTTGCCTCTACCTGCTGTTACTGCATGGCATAATGTATTCTATGAAGGATTTGTGTGGGCTTAAATAAAGTTTGTACTTGAGAGCCAGTATCTGACTTCACAGAGCCACCAGTAGGTATTGTTGTACACTGGAATTTTACCGCTTCTTCTACCCTGGTGAGGTGGTGTTTAATTGGATTACAGGACTGTGAGGCCTTAGTGAGAAAATGCTCGAGTCTCATTTCATTTTAAGCAAAAATACTGGGAGGTTTTTAAAGTAGTCTCTTTACAGTTGTGTTTGTTCGGTTTCTTTTGTAGACTCTGCCGTTTAAAGTTTTAGAGGGCATTTGCATTCATCGCTTCCTGTGGTCTCGCCCGCTTCTTATTCACAAAGAGTTTAAAATACATTGTGCGGGTTCCAAAAGTAATTGCATATTACCTTTTCTTGTTCAACTTAATGAGTTGTCTCTCTGAAATTAGACTTGACTTCCCTGTAGAGCAGTGGCAACACGGCCAAAATAATTGGATCCATAAACGTGCAGGAGTCACCTTTATCCATGCTGACAACATTAGAGGATGTGCACCCAAGATATTTCCCTTTTAAAGACTTCTTATCTTAATGTATGGTTTGGAAGACGCTTCCAATTGGCAGCACACAACACTGCAGGAAACATCTTTGACACAAGGAAGCCTAAGAAAAGTGCATGTGAAGAAATGAAATGGAATGTTATTTTAGATTTCTTTTTATAAACTCGGGGGTACAGTCTTTCAAGGTCTCTCTTGATCCACCTCTCAGTGATAAATGTTGGTACCTTGGTCTGACAGAAGCCTAAATTGGGTGTAACAGTATGCTGTGAACCTCCTCAGGGCCATTAGGGCACAGCCTGAGTTGACTGGAATGTGTTCTCAAAGCACTGAGCTGAAGTAATATGAAATAACTTAAAAAAAAAAAAAAAAAAACCTGATTGCCAGCTTTAAAGACTGTGGGTCTACAGACTGTGGTGAACCTAATGTGGAATGTTGGTGTGTTTCTTATCAGAGTACCATATTTGCCTCTGATTAGAATATTCTGTGCATGTGTATTCAAATGGTTTTTGCATGAATGTTTTCCAGTATCCAGATGTTTTGCTTCATATCCCCAGATACATAAGACACAAATTGCATTTCAGAAAGTTTAAGTTGTTGGGTCTTTAATGTCTGGATATACAGGATACATATATATCAAAATTATACATTCCCTTTGAGACTGTCATTGGAGGAAAAGGGAAGCATTTGTTCCCATTAGCCTGCAAAATATCCTACAGTATGTTAACATAAATGACAGACACAGGGGAATAAATATACTGTATACGGTATTGAGGGGAGGAAGATGCCCCGGGCTGCTACCATGGTAATACAGTACATCTATGTTTAACTTGATAATAATTCTTCATACAGTAATAGAGCTTAATAAAATATGAAATTAAACATGGTGTCAGCCGATCACTCTTTTGGCCGCAGTCGTCTTCTTCTTCTTCTTCTTCTTCATTATTATTATTATTACTGTTATCTACAATTATTGGTTTCATACTGTATGACACCAAATTTCAGCTTGCAAGCTACTTTTACAGTGACCAAGTCTAAATGATCTACCTACGCTAAAATTTGCTGAATACATATGTTTATTTATATAAATGCTGAGTATACTTTATAAATACAATATAATAGGTGTACTTTTAATAATTACATAAACTCTTATGGTACAGTACGGTTCTATGCATCTCTGTTTAGTACTTTACTGCGATGACTTGTACTGAATGGAGTCATCCAGGGTTGCATAGTCTGGACAGTAGCTGCTGGTACCAGCCTCAAACAGACTTCCAAATGATCATCAGTGATGGAGGAAAGGTATTTAGACTTAATAATCGTCATGTGGGAGAAATGACTGCTGTCCTTTTAATTGATTGTAATTCCCCCCACTTTCTCTTTCTCAGTTCATTTTTCAGAGGGAAGTCAGTATTTTAGTTTTTATGAACTGTTCTAAAGTGCCTCTCCACATTCCCTTTCAATGACTGACAGATCAAACAAATGTACTTTGAATATGACAAAAAAAATGAAGTCCTCTTCCCTTTCTGCATGAAAATGATCCAACTTTCTCCCACTCATTTTCATACCGCATTCTTTAGTATATTAATTGGAAGGATAACTACTTCACTTAATTGGATGGAGTTTTGCAGTAGGTCATGTGGTTGACTACACATTTGACTGTGTGTGTGTGAGACTCTGTTTTAGAAGAGAAGAGATCCCAGACTGGACGCCCTGTATGTCAATCAAATGTCAAATGCCATAGATGAAGATAGATGAGAGACTAGCATCTAATACATTTGTTTTAAAGGCACACAATCTACACACACTACCTGAGCTACCTGTTGACTGTATTGGGCACCCCAGTGTGTACACATAGGCAGTGATGATTACTGGGTAATATATAAGCTGAAGTTGTCTGGTTTGCTTCTTATCTGAAAGATCTGGACTATTTTGTGTCAATAAGTAATTTTAAATCTGAACAGAGAAAATAACATGTGGAGTTCCCCATGGCTCCATCCTGGGACCTCTTTCATTTAATATCTACATGCTTCCACTGGCTCAGATCATAAGACACAATAAAATAATCTATCATAATTACACCGAAGAGACACAGCTCTATATCTCAGTGTCATCAGGTGACTATGGTCCCATAGAGGTCCTGGGTAAATGTATAGGGCAAATAAATGAATGGATATGCCACAATTTCCTTCAGCTAAACATAAACAAAACAGAGGTAGTTGTTTGTGGACCAAAAGATGAGAGATCACTGCAACTCACAATTGTAATTGTTTTGATTGATTTTCTCAGTTTAAGTCAAGACTGTTTATAGCATTTAACCATCTCTTATTCCTGTTTTGACTTCTTTATTTTCATCTTTTTATCTTTTCTGCACTCTCATTTTGTTTAATGTTTTATTCTCTATGATTTTAATATAATTTTATGCCTTTGTAAATCAATTTTAACCTCCTAAGACCCAGGAACCCCACAGGTTTTTGAGTTTTGGCTTTTTTAAATTAAATAATAGCTTATATTGGAAACATCATGATGCAACAGTTTTTTCAGATACATTCTTAAAAATTTTTATGGAATGTCATTTGCGGTGGACAGTTTTTTTTTGTATAAAGCTATGAATTTCTTGTCCTCATACATGGACAGAGGGTCTTAGGAGGTTAATTGCCTTGTGTATGAATGGTGCCATATAAATAAATTTGCCTTGCCTTGCCAAAGTAAAGTCTTTATGTAATCATGTGAGTTTAAATACAGTTTGTGTTTGTAACTAGTGTGTACTAAAGACATCTTATAATGAAGATGAACATGGCATAATGTGCTTAGTGGAGCTCCAAAACCCTTTAAAGTGTGATCACACAGAAAATACAGTGAATTAGAAGTCAGTAGAAGAAGTACCGTAAGTGAATGAAAAAGAGGAGCCATTTTTGCTATAAGCAGCATGAACTACATCAAAGCGGCGTTCGTGCTTTTTAATCTTTTATATGAAAGTGCAGAAACTTTGAATCCCGGCCCTCTGAGATACTTAGAGAGGTACAGTTTTCAGCAGCCAGGAAACTCTGGAAGGTATGAAACACAACAAACTTTAAAAGATAGCCAAAAAGAAGCTGTGAGAAGGAATAATCTATTATTAATGCCATACTCCCAAGCTGTCTCTGTATCATTCTCCTGGTGGATGGATCCGGACAGTTCTGAAATATGACTGACTTGGCACTTTACCTCATTCACACAATGGCTGAAAACAATTGGGAACTAGGGGTTCAGTTTCTCACCCAAGAACAGTTTGACAAGAGCTTGGGATTAAATAGAGACACACACCCTTATGCTGCACCCCATGGGACCTAAACTTCGGGGAAAATATGAGCAGTGGATAAAGGTGAGGGGTAAATAACATTTTTCCTGTTAGAATTGTACCAGCATTTACACATGTGATATTTGTCAGTTTAAAACTTTAGTTTACAAGTCAATAAAGTCACAGTTTGTGTCAAAGATAGCAAAGAAACATCAGGTTTTGTATTTAACAGGTAAATGGACTGCATGTGTCATCACAAGTAATACACATCAACAAGAAAAGAGCCGGTACCTCAGCAGAATCCTGGAGAGTGAGGTGAGAAAGTATTAAAAGAGGTGAAAATCTCTATAGTCGGGTCATGTTGAAGCCGCAGAGACACCATCAGTAACTCTGAATAGATCACAGAGAGAGATGATTACGATGTCAACACCTCCATGACTTTCTGGCATGTAGTTTTTCTATATACTGTATGTATTGTTACAGTCTGACATTTCAACGTTTTTACCACAAATTGTGACTTTCTTGACTTGTGTAATTATCTTTTAAAATGACAAACATACGTCAATCAATCAGATTTTATTTCTATAGTGCCAAATCATAACAAAAGTTATCTCATGACACTTTACATGTAGAGCTAGTCAAAACCAGACTCTTGAGCTAATTTACAGAAACCCAACAGAATCCTCCAGGAGCAAACACTTGGTGACAGTGGTGAGGAAAAACTTCTTTATAGCAGGAAGAAATCTGGAACAGACCCTGACTCCTGGAGGATGAGCATCTGCCTTGACCAGTTGGGGTTAAAGAGAGAGGGTAAAGGAAGAGAGAGAGAGCGAGCGAGAGAGAGAGAGGTTGGGGAGAAGGGGGGAGACACATGGATGCACAACAAACTACCACAACTGTTAAAACTTAGAACAGCTGTTATTAGTGTAAGTATCAATAACTAGAACAAATACCCTTAACCTGAATTTATAGTAACTTACTATTACTACAAATTCAAATACTAACAGCAGATATACTACTACTGCTGTTAGTATCAATAATAGAAACCTCTACCATCTATGTAACTATATAATAAACACTATCACAACTATATGGATATATGAGTAGTAGATCCAGAGATGACCCAGGGAAAACCTGTGAGGACATAAACCACAGAGACTACAGGGAAGAAGTCAAGTCAGTACCATGTATTTGCTGGAGCATGAATAGAGGAGAAGAGGGGGAGCAGAGGGGAGGTCAGACAGGAGGAGGAGCAGAGAAGAGCTCAGTGCATTATGATGAGTCTTCCAGCAGTCTAAGCCATATAGAGCAGAACTAAGAGCAGCCTGAGCCGCCCTAACTATAAGCTTCATCAAAAAGGAAGATTTGAAGCCTCTTAAACATATGTGTCTATGTATGTGAATTATGGCAGAATTTAAAGAGGATTCAAAATAATTACGTGTCTCTCAACTTTGACTGTAATGCTTTTCTTTCCCTACGTAAAGTCCCACGGAGCACAACAGAAAGCAGCAGGACTTCAGCTCCGTATGGTTTGCAGATGCTCTGCCCACAGTGTTGAAAGTACAGTAGTTCTTATGAGTACCCAACAGGGTGTTGCCCTCTGGGACCAGCCATGAGTTGTGCTATGGGACATGTGGGGGGTTTGTTCATTGGTAATACAGTAATCTAATCCAAGAGCTTTGAAGTTCTCAGGGAGGACAGCGTGTTGAATGTCAGTGATAGTCAAAGTCCTCAGACCTTTGATATTCATTCAGACTGGTATCATGTGAACAACAGGTTTCCAACTTCAGGTTTACACATTTTTATTGCACTTGACATATTTTTAGTATGTTTTATCATCTGAGGAACTGAGTGTAAAATAATGCAGATCTTAACACCTATACCTGTAGTTACCTCTGAATTACCTTACATACTATCAATACTGGTGTGTGAGACCTCTCCACAAAAGCACCAGTGTCATTGCATATGCCCTCGGTTCAGCACATCCCAGCTATTTTACCTTGACCTGCTTCTACTTATTCAGTGCATAATGTGTTAGCTAGAGCATGAACTGACATGTGTCAAATGACCTGGGCTCACAGGATGTGGACAGTGTGTAACAAAATGGATTTACAACAAAGGCAGATGAAACACTGAACAACACTTGAATCCATATCTCTAACTCCATATATCTCAGGCTACAGTGCATGAAATGCTGAACAAACAAAGTGTTGAGAGCTGCTGTAATTTGTTTTAGCTCTCATCATCGTGTGAGTAAAACTGATGTCAAATACTGTAAAAAAAATAATATGTAAACGCGATAATTATACAGCATTCTCTGTTCATTTTTATCATCCTGTGCGAGAAGCAGCCCGACAAAGCAGGGGCTTTTACCCAAGGTGGTTTAAAATCGACAAATATGCTCTATTTTTGGCTCAAGCTGACATCAACTTCCTCACTGTTGCATCTCTAATGACTTTCAGTGACCATGCAATGAGCTGCTGGAACTGAGGAGCTTTCTGAGACAGTGTAATCCCTTGTGACATAGGGTTTCTATGACTACCGAGGGGACAGTGATGCTCAATTAACCAGGTTGACTACACTTCCTGTCTGTGCTGTCCTGCTGCCTCCATGCTTGAGTGTTTTTCGTGTCTGTGTGAGTGTGTTAAGGTGCAAGTTTTGCTTACGGTTCGTGACTGTATGAGTTTTTCCTCTACGCTTTACTGTTGAGTTAAAGTTCTCTCAAAGAAAAGAAAAGAAAAAGAAACATTTACTTTCAGTACATGGGGAGAAAACTAAAACTGAGCAGAATTGTAACATAGAAAAAGCACATATTGCCTCACAGTACATTTCTTCAGTGCTATGAACTCAGCACTGGCATGCTTCGAAAAAGATGATATTATGCCCACATTCAGATTACCTGACAACCTGTACAGTTTTACAGGTCTGCATGTCAGAAAAATGTATACATTTCAGAAATTGCTGATCACCTTTGGGCAAATTAAAAATATACCACATAAACTCAAAGTTGTGCATATAACAGTGAACTGCCACAAAGACAGATTGTGTATGTGTTGTGTGTGTGTGTGTGTGTGTGTGTGTGTGTGCGTGCGTGCGTGCTTGTGTGTGTATTTGTTTTTATGTTTTTAATCTTAATGTTAAGACTGAGCAGGAGCTTTAACACCACAGAAATGAAGCTGCTGAATACTGACATCCTGACTCACTAGACCAAAAAACTCAAAATAATATATTAATCTTATCATTTATCACCAATGAAGCACTGATGATCAAGTAACAACTGTGTCTTAATGGAAAGAAAAACTCTAAGTATTACAAAGAAATAGTTTTTACTGCAAAGTACATAATTTTTATTTTACATTTGAGGTTTCTTATGTTAATTAATTAAACTACAATTAAGTAAATGCCTTATCTAATTTTTAGATCAGATAATTCACTAATATGCCAGCTGATTCATTTAACCTGTAAACTATGGCTTTTTCTAACTGTTCTATTTTCAAAATAGGACATTTTTATATACCAACCATGCAACGGAAGAAAGAATCATAAAACTATGAAATCTTTTAAATATACACATTATTCTCCCTCTAAACATGCAGAAACTACTGTTGAAAAGGTCAGGTATCCTTTGCATCCTACCAGGTCTGAGGGCAGAGAAAAGCTCACAGAGTACGACCAAGACATGTCCGTCACAATGCAGCATGTGTCCTGTGCACCTAACTGTCACAAACATAGCCATAGTATAAGTTGTGGTTGACAGCCTGGGGGTCAGAGGCCGGCAGTAAAAGAAGAGGAAGATGGAGACTTGAAAGAGCCAGATGCACAGTATGAGCTGGGAGGAGACAGCATGTCAGTTTAGTAAATGGAATGTTACTAATTTGAAGCTACAAAGGTTAGTGTCTGAAGAGTTTAGAAACAAGCTTCAGGCAAATTTCTGCTGGAGATGAACGAGTGCTGGGAATGTGTCAGTTATCAGAAAAAGTTTTAAATGTAGTATAAATTGGGTTTTGACGGTAACACCTAACCATGATTTATTTTCACTTCCACAGAGTTTATG
This sequence comes from Apogon talboti, assembly GCA_037367365.1. Classification (NCBI taxonomy): domain Eukaryota; kingdom Metazoa; phylum Chordata; class Actinopteri; order Kurtiformes; family Apogonidae; genus Apogon; species Apogon talboti. Next base: position 31,415,532 of record JAPQRQ010000005.1, on the reverse strand, counting down.
TAAAAGGAAACCAAATAGTCATTTCTCTTGGACCACAGTTTTGGTGTATGTCTCTTACATGGCTTTAAATACTGTATCTACCTAATAAAAAAAAAAAGACTCGCTTAAACTATACACAGTATTCAACAGAAACAAGAAACTGGTGCACTTCTCATTGAATATGTATTTTATGTCCCCGGTCTAGGGGAAACCTGAATATAACATATATAAAAGGTGCCCCACTCATCCCATCCCCAAGAATGTGAGGCTCAGACCAAGGTTACAATTATGCCGCGTTCCAGACACCCCGTAACTCGTGTTTTTCCAACCTTCTACTGCTAAAAATGCACTGGAATGGCAGTCAAACCCATGACTTCCCACCCGTGAACTCGTACTAGATCGATGTACTCCTAGTTCCGCGCTCTGATGTCATATAGCCCGCGAAAATGATGGGGGTCCGCATGGACGCGGAGTTTATGCAAGTGGTACACAGTGAGAAATCAACTCTAGGACACTGTAACGTTGCAATCAAAATAATAATTTTATTATTATTATTATTATTTATTTATTTTTTTAATTTATTTATTTATTTTTAGGTAAACCTGAACTTGACCATGCAAACAATCGTGCTTATAAAAAAAAATAACTTAATGTACAATTTCTCAGCATAGAGAAATGTTTAGCTAGCCTAGCTCACAGTGTGCCTGATCTAATGCTTGTACCATCAAAAGTACAATCCATGCACATCTGAAATCAGCGTCCATTCAACCAGTGTACCTCCTCCTCTGTTTCCTCCTTTGGCGATAGAAATGATTGTAAATGAGCAAAAGCCTGCAGCTGATCAACATATCACACAGTAATGGCACTGAAGAGAGGGAGAGAGAGCTGTCAAAAAAACCCCAAAAAAACAGAACGGCACGACCCATTAGAACCACATGGGTCGTCACAATCTAACAGACCTCAAATCCATTTTTCCAGATTCATGTTGAAATCTCACAGATGACCGAGCTCCCATTTACTAGGTAGATAGTAAGTAATAGTACTGTTTAATTTATTTCAAACATGTAGGAAGAAGGAGAACGTCAGAACTCAATAAATAGATCAATCAGTCAATAAAGAAAATAGAAACAACAGAAACATAAAGTCACAAATACAATATCTCTCCATCTTAAAAAAGGAGTGGAAGAAGTAAATACGTATTTAGTCCAACCCCTAACCCTAAGTTATTATTCATTCATTCATTATACACACACACACACATATAAATACACACATACTGTACATACTATACACTAACTTTACATGAAGTTGTAATAATTTTGTTTTCAGACACATTCCTCTTTTTATACATCAGTAATCACCTTTGACCAGGTCTAATGATTACATACCAGTTACACTTTATCAAGAATAAATCACATTGTCACAATCCTTTTATGAGACGAGGTACAAATATTTTACTTTATAAGCGACAGTGTGCATACACCTTCATACACACATACATCCATAACAATGGATGTATGTGTGTGTGTATGTATGTATATGTGTGTATGTATGTGTGTATGTATGTATGTGTGTGTATGTATGTATATGTGTGTTTGTATGTATGTGTGTGTATGTATGCATATGTGTGTTTGTATGTATGTATGTGTGTGTATGTGTGTATATGTGTGTTTGTATGTATGTATG
>JAPQRQ010000005.1:31390315-31400614 GCA_037367365.1 Apogon talboti | reverse complement strand
CCACTGCTGAAGGAGGGGTGACAACAGGAACAATGGCAGCTGGGAGTGATGGATTATTAGTTCACTGTGGTGGAAGTGTAAGGATTTGTTTTGTGTATGACCTGCAGACTGGACTGGTGAGGATGCAGTTTCTGGTGGTGTGGGGGAGGCCTCTGCAACAAGTGAGTCCAGTAAAACAGGAGAGACAGGTACGACGGGGGACAGGAGGGTGGCTGAAGTGTCTGGAGCAGGACTAGGCAGGAGGACAGGGTCTGAGAAGGGTGGCTGTTCAGGCTCCACCGGGATTTCTTTTTGTGCTTCTTTCTGACACAGGAATGGACTCTGCAGTTTCCCTGAGGAACAGAGTGCACACATGAGTCTGTGTGGTCAGTTCAGGTTTCATCATGTCCTGTTTACAGTAGGTTTAGGTGGTCTACCCGGTCTGGATACTGCAGGGGACAGTCTGTTGTTGCCATCAAAGCTTTGCTCCTTCTGCTTGAACACGTCTCTGGGGTTGAATGATCTCTGAGAAATGAGGGATTTTGCTTCCTGTAAGAGACAGCGAGCAGAAAATGGGGGGTCGGAACGGTTTGTGTGGTGTTACAGAAAAACATTTTTTTAAAGAATGGCCAAAATTGCAGCAACAGATACAGAGATAGCTTTAAATGTTAGTACTTAGGCATGAATAGGATAATGTATGTATGTATGACATGATGATGTGTAATGTTACTATGCTAGCCCAGCGGATGGACACAGTTTTTCTAAGGTTTTAGATTTAAGATATGACTCATGATATCATTAGCGCTTTACGATGTTCCACCAAAGACATTACACTGTTTTCAGAAGATCCAGATTTTATGAGTGAAACTGGTAAAAAACAAAGATAAAATTCCTACAATGATAATAATAATAATAATAATAACAATAATAATAATAATAATAATAATAATAATAATAATGATAATAATAATAATAATAATAAAAGGGTTAGGTATTATCATTCATACTCACATTAGCTGTCTGCACAGATGCAGTGTAACTGATGCCTATCTTCTTGTTCTCCTTTTCTTCCTGGTTCTAAAAACACAATGTTGTAACACATCATGGATATTTTCTACACAACAGCCCACACTTTCTATATAATATTATAAAAACCAAAATTTTCCAAGATTATTCAAACGTTTTATACAGTCAGTGGTGCTTTAGTGATCTGTTTCCTACATTGCGATTGTCTGTGTTGGATCAGAAAAGACACAAGGTTATTATCCCCCCCTGCACCAACCAACATGTAATGAAATCAGTATTTCATTTGGATATGATTTAGAGTACGTGGGGTACTTTTCATAGTATATTGTATTTAGTGTCTGCTTGCCTGCACGTACAGTCTGTACATATGCTATAATCGTGTAGTACAGGAAAGACTGTTTTCTCACATTTTAAACAAGCAGAATAACTGAATGAAACTGGAGCTGTGAAAAAGTAATGAAGAAGTAAAGAAGTAAGTTCAAGTAAATAAAAAGTAACTGGTAAAAGGTGTATCCAAAAGAAGTTAATAATTCCTGATTGTACTGGAAACCTCGCTGAGACATAATTAATGTATTGCCACTAATGATAAAAACAGCGCAAATGTGAAAAAAGAGAAGCAGCTTGTGATAAAGTGGAATTATCTTCTTTTTTAATGCCCACCATTTGCTGTTGCTCCCTCTCTCTCTCTTCCTCTTCTCTCTGGCGCTGATAAATCCTGCAACAGAAACAGAAATGCCCGCCATCACTCCTCACTCTTTTTCTGTATGTTTTTTTTCCCTCTGTATGTGTTTTTTTGTCTATATGTATTTTTTTCCCTCTATATGTTTTTTCCTTTAGATGTGTTTTTTTCTCTGTGCTTTTCCTCTATATGTATTTTTTCCCCTCTGTATGTTTCCTTTCTCTGTATGTTTCTTTTCTCTGTTTTTTATTTGCCTACATGGTTTTTTCCTCTGTATGTGTTTTTTTCCTCTATATGTTTTTTCCTCTACATGTTTTTTTCCTCTATAAATGTTTGTTTCTCTATGTGAGTTTTTTCATCTATATGTGTTTTATTCACTATATGTTTTTTAATGTGTTTTTTTCTCTATATGAGTTTTTTTCTCTGTATGTGTTTTTCTTTCTCTATATGTGTTTTCCTCTGTATGTTATTTTTCTCTACATGTTTTTTCTATATGTGTTTTTTCTCTGTGTCTTTTTTTCCCTCTATATGTGTTCTTTCCTCTGTTTTTTTTTCTCTGTATGAGTTTTTTCCCTCTGTATGTGTATTTTTTTTCTTTATATGTGCATTTTTTTTCTCTGTATGGGCTTTTTTCCTCTGTATGTTTTTTTTCTCTTACTTGTCTTGTTCAATCTGGTGGGCTCTCTCCTTGGCTTTCCTCTCCCTCTCCCTCGTCTGCCTGTCCTCCATCTCTCTTCTCTCTTTCTCCAACAGTTCTCTCTCCTGCACTACTTTTTTGCTCTCCTCTTTCCTCCGAACTTCCTCATCCCTCTGAAGAAAGACAGTTGTATTAACTTTCATCTGACCTGAAGTAAAATATTGCACCTTGGAGGTCATGCGTATCAATAATAAAACCTGTGCTTGGGACCAGAAGTCGTCCTTGTTGGTTTGTTGAATTTCTTCCATGGCGTTGACTTTCCGATATACAGAACCCTGTTGAACCAGCAACGAATAAGTTCTGAGATCGTACATGGTCGTCAAAGTGTAACATTTCTGATGGTTACTGTATGTCTCCTCTCACCACAGCTCCTCTGGGTACGTCCTTATATTCTTCTTTTGGTTGTTTGTGGAAATTGAAGCTGGCCCCAGACGCTTTGGACACTTTATCCAAGATGACCCCCGGCTCCACATCGTCCTCTGCCCGGGCATTAATGGTCACATGAGCTCCCTGAAATCGCACATACATCAGAGTTTGTAACTGACTATCAGGACTGATGAGGTTTACACTGAGACTTTAACTGGATACAAGCATATTATGTAATGGACAGAAGGGGTTACATCCTCCTGAGCTGCAGGAAAGTAAAAGTTTGGAAACAGTGTGACAGTTTTTTCAGATACATTTTTTATTTTTTTATTTTTACGGAATGTCCTTTACACTGGACAGTGCTTTGGATGTTTTGGGGTTTTTTTTTAAGTAAAGCTGTGAAACTCTTGTTCCCTACAGAGGACAGAAATGCATTTCTGGGTCTGTAAAGGTTATATTACAGTATAGTGTTGGATTTGTATGTTGGGCAAGTAATGAAACCTGCAAAACTGTTTAATCCCAAATATCTGTCGTTTCTCTGTTTGACACCACATAGGGAAACATTTGTGGTTCATAAACCAGGCTTAGTCCTCTTTAAAAAACTTTGCTTCCAAAAGTTGATTTAATGCAATATTAGCATAGTAGTTCAATGGTGTTCATCATGTCTTCCTATGTCTTAACAAAAGAAAGAAAAAAGTGAATATTATCATAGCATAACAATTATATGAGGCGCAAACCTTAAGCATTGCAAAGTAAATTTATACCTGTTAAATGATGTCATTGTGTAATATATGTACAAACTGAAAGTGAATGGGTGTAAATGCCATATGTGACTTCAGATCCTGTCATGAGTGTATTCTAAACTCTTCTATATTAGACTGTTGCCCATAAAGTTGGAATAATTTTGTTTTCAGACACATTCCTCTTTTTTATTCCTACTTATACACATCAGTAATAACCTTACACTTGATCTATCAAGAATAAATCACATTGTCATAATCATTTCATGAGAAAAGGTAAAAATATTTGATTCCAACTTCATGAGCAACAATGTATTTCACCAGACATGGGAATAATTGGATGAATAAAAGACTGAACACTGAACCTACCCATCAAACCTGCATAATCTACATGTTGTGCAATGTTATTATTCAGTATTTATTTTTGACAGTATGTAGTTAATTGAAATAAAAAAGTGTTTGCACAATTAATAGCTTTTAAGAGATCATTTGTGATGTTGAAGTAAGGCCCATTCTCTGGCAGAACCAAGTATCAAATTAATTGTGGTTTGAAGGAGAGCAAAAAAGATGAGAGTGTTGGTTACAGGATCGCAATGCGTTCTTTTGAGAGACGTCATGATCCTATTTCTCTGAGAAACTAAACTTAGCTTGTATTTGTTTATGAAACTATGCGGCAGAAGAATAAAACAGCCTCACCTTTAGGAAGTTGGCCATGGAGCTCACATGGTTGGCACATGCTCCTTTCCGTGAGCTCTTCACACCCTCACCTGTCTACATATATATACACACACATGCAGAAAAACTGGTCACAAATAAGGCATTTTTGTCTGAATTTGTCTTTAAATTACTTATATGTACCCACCCAGTTTATGAGGACATATTTTGGCAGACCAGAATTGGGGTCCTGCACTCGACAGAAAGCGTACATCACCTTCCCACTGCTCAGCTCCTCCACCATCTCCTCTAATCCACCTTCTGTACATACAGTGTCAAATGGTCTTAATATGAAGAAATAAGTGACTTTTTTTTTTTGTTCCTGTATTACATTAATCAGATCTTACCTCCTTTTTCTGCAAGGCGAATATCATTACTATTTCCTTCATATGTAAACAGTACCCTGGAAACACATAAAAGGGCTTAAAACATTGTAATTAAAGTGCACCAGGATTAGAGACTGACTTTTCACAGCAGGATTGTAAATGAGACCCCTCACTTCACTGATCACACTGATTACAGCCAATAAGGAAGTAGAGTTTCAGCACAGTAGTCAAAGATATCTCACCAGTTTGTATTAGACTTGCCATCCACCACTTCTTTATAAGCAGCCATGAGTTCATAGCCGTTCTTACTCAGATTGACAGCCATTTTTGCTGACTTTCTTCATCCACAGGTCAAATACGCTGCCAGGAAACTGACACAGTGATCCGGCTGAAGATCCGACAGCCTCGGATGGAAAACTGAAAACTTTTTCTCCAAATCTGGACCTCAGATATAGGACAGAGGTGCTTTTATATAGTGTCCCTCCTCTTAGAAAACACTGCTCAGTATCAAAACCAGTGGAGAGACCGAAGCTCTGATTTATTCTGATTTCCGAAGTAGACTTTCTCCCACTTCTGATGTGTCAAACCAGTTGGGGGAGAAGATGTGAACCTGATCGACTGCATTCTTGAAGTTGTTACTCACCACTGAGTTACACTCTATTCATTTTAGGAGAGTCATGTGTCTGAATGAAAAAATATGGCGCATCTATTCATTATATTCCTGCCAGTATTTTCTTTTATTCTGCTCCATATTCACTGCTATCGACAGTCCGGAAACATTTCCATTTTGCATGTAAATCGACCACAGCGTGAGTGTAAAACAAAAGGGATGATTATTCTTTTGTGCACAGAGGTAGATGAGGAGCAAAGGGAACGTCTACTCCAGATTAAAGAGGAAGTGCACATTTTTATTGGTATAAAAAAGGTTACATGAAATATACATATACATGCCTCAAAAGGACTGGAAGTGTCAAAATACAAATGAAAAAAATTATTTGGATGCAATAAGTGAGCATAACACAGGAAATATAAAGTACTTAGTGAAAGTATGCAATAAAGTCCTGTTTATAGTGTCATTATTTGTTCATTTTAATAGATTGCTTGGATTTTAAGGCCTGTTGCATGAAGATAAAAGTTGTTAGATCAGTGTTTTCAGAATAACCGTGACCTCAGTGAATGACTTTTACCACAGCAGACATTTTGACTCATTAGGACAGAAAATGGACATGTGTGGTTCCTTTCATTCTCAACGGCTGCATCATACAGTGTGTAGTGTCAGTCTGAGGGTTGTGGTTTGTTCATGTTCACTGGCTTTAAATGGAAGAGGTCCGACATGACTGCTCTTAGGCTATGTCCTGCTGCAATAAACTGGACTGCAGGTTGGAGGAAACCAGATTTATGACTTTTTAAGACTTTTTCAACACATTTTTAGTCAAATTTAAGACCATACATTCACATTAATAACAGTACATCAGGTCTCATAGTTATTGTGTACCATGTTAAATCCAATTAAGATGCTGAAGCTCATACCTGAACCCTTCACCCATGATTGACTGTTGGTGGATCCACTCATCCCTATTTCTGTTATGACAAAATGTTAAATAATAAATACATATTGGACCAATTCTTTATAACAATTTCTAAAGCAACATCATTTATTGTGTCTGTTTTAATTTTTAAGACCATCGAGTGCCACATTTAAGGATTAATTATCAATTTTAAGGATAATTAAGGCCTTAATTTAGGACTTTTCAAGGACACCCTGTTGAATGTCTAGTGACAGTTGCGATTCTATTCTGTAAACTCAGGTCATGAAGAATGAAAAAGTGTATGTCTCCTCTTCTTTCTATGTAAAGCTTTAACAAATTAAATTAAAAGTCTGCAGCTTAAATGATGTGTGTATGAGTACTGACATATAATCTGCTCAAAACCAGAGACAGAAATGAACAAAACAGGAAAAAAAGGCAGAGGCAGAAGGCTATTATTTTTTTGTGATGTGAAATCAGCTGAGTGATGTTTCAGATGCTTCTGTTCAGAGTCAGTCTGGTTTATAATTCATCCAGTGAGATTCCTCAGGTAACCACTGGGTGGAGACAACTAGTCATTAATGGCAGCAGGACATGTGACAAGATTTTTTGGTCATAACATAAGATCCAGCCTCGACTGACATGTAGTCTGCATTGTTCATGTTTCCAAAACTAACTGTTCCTTTATGACTGTTTTGTGTTTATAAGTTACAGTAAAAATTGGTGTACAGCCCCCGGTAAAAAGGCTTTGATTCCTGTGTTTGCTGATGTTATATCCTGTTGAAATGAAAACTCTTATGGAGACTGGACTTTGTTTCAGAAAAGTAAATTAATCAAAATAAAACAATGTAACAACACCATCAATAAAATCAATTAAACATTTTCTGAATCTACTGGAATATGAAAATAGTCATGTAAGGATCATCTAACTCTGTATATAGGATTTATATTTACATTTCATGTGTTTGAGTCAGTGCAAAGCATCCACCGACTTTTTTCTTAAGAATTTCACAAAATCCATAGTGAGACAAAAACCCAAAGTGTGAAGAGAAATCTAGTCAATAGATTGAATGGTCTGTTTGCTGTATCTCCAGCAGGTGGCGCCCTAAACAACAACAACCAGGTCATTTGTCTCCAAAATCAAGTGACAAATGATAAAGGTAGAAAAAGTTACTGTAATAAACTGTCTGAGAGGTATGTACATATGAACATATAAACATGCTGTCGGACACAGTATGGATATTATTAGTAAGATTAACTTATTTTTTATAACAACAGCCTAAGACAATGTAGAGACATGTAGAGAATTTATGCAACAGTTGAATTTAATAAGAGAAAAAAAAACAGTGGAGTAAAGTAAAATATGGTTTCTTTTTGGAAATATAAAGAAACTGACAATGATTGACAATCTGTGTCTGTAAAAAAGAGCTAATTAACTACACAAAAAATACTAACGTCAGATCCAATTAACAATCCACAGGAAAACAAAGCAGAAAATTTGTACTAGTGCAACACTTACAAATTTCTCTGAAAGTGTTGATGTTCTGTCCTGATGTAAAGAACTCTCAGTCATGCATAAAATAAAGAAAATATCTTAGAAATCCTTTACAGCTGGTTTAAGTCATACAACCTGACCATCTTCTTAACCTAACACAAATGTGCAGATGCACACCGATGCGTTCACTGTCTCTGTATGTGAAGGATGAGTCCTAATCACCTCAACATGACAGAATATAATCTACTACTATGTACAAACCTTCCATGTTTGGCTAAAAGAAGGTTTATTTTTCTAAGAAGTGACATGTAGTTTTATCAGAGTAAGACTGTGCTGTTTTTCTGTCCAACAGTTGTAACTTAGATGGAAACAGAAGCAGCCGTGAACTGTACAATAGTGAGAACAGGGATCACTCCTCTGCTGAGGGTCAGTGAAACAGTGCCTGGTGCTGATAGTGACGGTGATAGTACTGTGTGTCTGTGTGAACATAGTGCACGTGTCTGTGTGTGTGTGTGATTAAGTTTCTTGATAAAGAGATTTTCCTCATGTCTTTTGTGTGAGAGGGTGTGTGCATTTTGCAGAGTGTGTGTTAGATTGATTGATCAGCTGGACTGATATATCAGCTTTGCCAAACTCTATATTAGACTCTTTGTTGTCTAATTTTTCATAATATAGGTTCTATTTTTCAGTTGGATATGGACTGTTACTGAACTTTTGCCACCCATTTTTATTGGAGCAAATGTACAACAAAATTATAGAGTCGGATAATAAATGCAATAAAAACCCAACATGTGTCATTTTTCCACTATGTTACAGAGTCTCCAAAGACGGACACTTTTCACTTACTTTTTTTGCCTCAGTGGAAATTTCCAGTGTAATGTGTTTATATTTTGCTCACCTACAAAAGCACAATTGCACAAATTTCTTATTGCATAGTCATTTACAAAGTGTCATATTTATGGAGCTTTAAATATCAACATGCTGATTGTCTATTGTGTTTACATGTTTATTCTAAAGGCAAATGAATAAAAGTGACATTGTATATAACGACAACTGTAGTTTCAGTGAGTACAAAAAGACACTAAACAGAATTTGATCCATAAGATTGCATGTGATTAGTAAAATCTAGTTCAGTAACGCACCTGAATGCATCATTTTGCGAGGTTTTTCAGTCACTCTTAATTTGATGAACTCACAGAGAAAAGAGGTATGTGGTTCATGTCTGTCACTCCTGGGTTTTCAGCAGCAGGACACTCCATTGAGTGGTCTGATAACCCAAGCAGCTAGGGTCAGGGGATTTCAGATGAATCTGGATGATTTGTCCACCCACAATTATTTCAACTGAGAAATCACACACTGACCATAACCAGTGGAGATGAAGCTAAAGGCAGGGTTAATCTGTTTAATTAAATGACAGATCAACACAGTGACGAATCACACTCAGACCTTTAAAACTGTTGTTTCTGTCTGGATATTTGTGCATTTCATGTTCTCATCTTACCATTGAGTAGAATGTACTTTAGTGATTGTTTTCTGTATGAAATGAAATCAAGCGAGAAGAAAACTCAACAAGTCTAGCAACTCAGAACAGAGCCAAAGAACATTCACAGTTGACACAACATCATCTTAATAAGGTGACTGTATTTCCGCCTTGTTATTATGTTTATCACTTCTTGTCTTTCTTGTCTTCTTGTCTTTTATGTTCTTGAGTTAGATGGACAGATCTTTTTACATGCAGGCTGAAAAGCTGGTATTATTTTATTTATAAATGTATTTTAGGTCTGCTTCCATCATATCCGCTGGTCTACATCTGTTGGAATGACCAGTCCCAGGTTCTGTTATCTCTATGAGTTCCAAAAGTCAGAACAGAACTGGGAAAGAAAGCCTTTAAATGTTCTGCTCCCACTGCTCTGGAACAACCTACAGAAGGAGATTAAAACTGATGGAACTGGTCTCTTTAAATACATTCAAAGTCATTTTAAATCAATGGGGAAAGGATAAATCTAGATGTAAATGTTTTTCTAATTGACTGTGTCTGGTTCTGCTTTGAGATGCTTTTAAGGAACACTGCTGTTATACTTTTAGTCCCTTTTAAATGAATGATGGTGTTTTATATGTATGTTCTTAGTTTAGTATTTTATGTATGGTTTTAGAACTTACTTTAATTGTGTTTTATGTGTATTTTAAGTGTGGATGTATGGCTGTGATTTCTATTTTTTTATAACTTTTGTTGCTGCTGTCTTTGCTAGGACAGTCTGGAAAAAGAGCTATTTAATCTCAATGAGCTTTTTTCCTGGTTAAACAAAGGTTATACTACTACTACTACTACTACTACTACTACTACTACTAATAATAATAATAATAATAATAATGATAAAAATAACTTCTTCATTTAATAACAGTAGCTAAAAATTCAGTCACATCTGCTTTTACTAAATAAATTACAGCCATATCTCTTTGGGTAGACCACCCATTTAAAAACCCACTTCTTTGCCCTGTCGAGTGCTAATCCAATTTTTCAGTGTTACGCTATAGGTTGTTGACAACAATTTAATTACACAGTGTTTTCCTCGTGACGCACACACATGCAGAAGCATACACAGACACCCAAGGGGGGGGGCAGGGAGAGGGCAGATGATGATCCTGTTAGTAAATGAATGGGTGATTGATGGACTGAAGCTCAAGAGCAAATTGCCCCCTGGAGCTAAACTCCCTCCCCCACCTGCCCTCCTCCTTTCTTTCCTCTTTAAC
>JAPQRQ010000005.1:31344083-31376652 GCA_037367365.1 Apogon talboti | reverse complement strand
GTCTTGAACATCCTTTTCCTCCTCTAATTATTGCTGTTAGCAGTTGGATCAGATCCATTCACTTATGAATCACTCAAAACACAAAGGTTTAGGACTTGGACATGACTTGGCACTTGTAGATCTTGACTTTGACCAGCATCAAGAAACTCTGATGATGAAACAATGACTTTGGCTTCCCTCTAACATTATGATTTGCACAGAAGTATTGTTGTGCTTAATAGCCATAGCACTGGGTTTGGACACGGCTAATTTTAAGGTCAGTCATCTGTTCCACTGAGGAAATCAGTTTTAGATGGTGTGTGATGGTGTGTCCCCCAACCCTACAATAAGGCACAGTCTCTTGGTAATTTATCAATATTACAATGCAGAAGATGACATCACTGTCACTTGTTGCTTAAAAGAATTTATTACGGACTATAAGACTGCCCGCCTCCTTTGGATTCACTCTTCTTGTTTGGGGTCAAAGGTCATGGTCTGTTGACGTCACTCACAGTTGAACAGGCTCCAAAAGACTTTTTTTCCCCAACTTTTGCAGTGAGGTGGGAGGCTTGTGTGTATGTATCTGTCTGTGGTGGGGGGGGTTCCCTTCTCCAGACAGCTCAGTCAACAGTGGGACCCCAGTGGGTTTTGGGGGGCTGGGACAGTGAATGTGTGTGGAATGGGGGTGGGGCAAAGGAAAGCTTTTAGGACTATGTCCTTTGTCTGACTCGAGACATTCAGTGTATACACACATAGTCTGAACAAGCAAACATCTCTCTTAAGTTAATATGTTCTCCTTGGGTTTATATTATTATTTTTATTTGACCTTTGACAGATTACATCTGTAGGCCATAACTACATTCTTTTGTATAGTTATTGTGTGTATCTATAATGTCTATAAGGACAGGACAAAAAGAATGCAAACATGAGGGAACCAAACGGTAGTGTGTTATCCTGTCAGATGATGGTGGATGGGTGATGTGCGGCCTAGCACTAACCACAGCATCCTGCTAACCCGGGTGTTTCCAGAGTATTCCCCAGACATTTACAAAGGCTCAGAATAAGCAACAAGGAAATCCTCTTTGTCTTGTTTTATTTAATTGTACACTTTTATTTTGTCTGTTCTTATCTGTAGATGGTTTAGTTATAGCCACCACCCAGTTATGTTTCAGTGTAGTACACCTGTAGATCAACCACTCTAATGGAAAGCAGCTTTTGACCAACTATCAACAATGTGACGCAACTGATTCAACCAGTGAGAGAAAAAACATCCTTCATGTTCATAGTTCAGTAATAAAGTCCTGCTGTTCAGTCTTCCTTCATTGCTACAAATTAATTATTAAGAATCTATTGAGCTCAGTGTACGGGTACTCATATCAGCAGTCCAGCCCTGTGTCATTTCAATTACATACTGTTGCATTATACACAGTGAGTATTGCAGCTGTGTGTTAACCACCTCCACCCTCTTATTCTCCATAGTACCTGCCATTCCAGTGGCCTCTGCTTGATGTCCCTGGAAGATCTGCAATCAGAGACTCTGCCACTCCTTCACACCTGGTACGATCCACATTAATCATACCACTGGTACTTCACTGACATATGAACTCTGTATGTCACTATCGGTCCACCACCATGTAAATATGGTCAAGTAAATAAGTCACGGTCTCTTCTATCTGCGCCTACAGAGAATCACAGAGAGAAGAAAATCTGTTAGACATGCCAATTGAAGTCTGTTGAAAAAGGAGACGTTAAAGTTCATAGATGACATAAAACATGACATTGAATACATTTAAAGGACATGCCTGTTGATATTTTATCTCGCTATACTCAACAAATACAGTGGAAACTACAAGTGTTAATAGATTACCCATTCACTCAGATATATAATGTGTAAATTAGACTCTGATATGCGTATTATCTCTGTGCATTATCATTCTTCAACACTTAAAAATGCATTAATGAGCCACAGTGTTGCACTGTATTCCTTTATGGACATGACCCGAAAACACACACTGTAGTTAACATAGATTTAAACACACAAGTCCTGTGAATGTTAAAAACTAAAATCCTGCTTTTTCGGGAAATGAACGAGTGTTTAGAAACATACAGTAAAATTATATGCACAGCCCATTTAGTTTGATGGTTCATGTTATTTGTAGGGGGCAATGGGCTTTAGTGACATGATACATTATTAGGGACTTTTAAACATGGGATGTTCTATCTGGGAAAGAGAACATACTGAAAGAAGAGGAGCTGGACAAATAATTATTGGACGTAGTTATGACTTGACTTTTATTAGGTTCTTCCAGAGTATCAGTGTGAAATCACTGGGATCACATGACCCTACACATTCCTGAGCTCTGTTCAGTCGGCTGTGTATCTTACTGTAACAAATAGTAAAGGTGTGTTTTTACTCCATAACTGTTAAAAGGTCTAAACCTGACACCTGCTGGACAGAAGATACCATTGCACTTGAAAATATAATCAGCTATTGTGTGTGTCTGTGTATGTGCTTGTGTTTTCAGTCTAATAATGTGCCAGTGGTGCAACATCCTCACATGCCTCACCTACATCCTCTGCTTTCCTACCCTGAGGCCTTCTCCCCTCAGAGGGCTTCCCCTGGCTTTTCACCTGAAGCTGGTAGGCAAACCAGTCTCACTTCATCCTGAAGAATAAACTTACCTTGTTTCTGGAGAAAAAAAAATATATCAGACATGATAATTACCACCCACAATTGTAAATATTCTAAACCGTGCATCTGTGTGAGTCTCATTTGTTACTGTTGATGTGGCAGGTATTTCGAGGACACCTCATGCTGCATGCTACCCTGTCTCACCTGGAGGAATGACTCAAATATCGCACCCTCTGGGATGGCTGTGAGTGAAAATAAATCAGTCTGGACAAAGTACATAAAAAGTGTACAACAGTTTGTAGGTGGTACAGTAACAATACATAAATGTGTATTGTGTATGATTTCAGCTGATCAATTTGCGAAAATGAAATGTAATCTTAATAGTTGTTTTTCTGGTAGTATTTATCACTTATTAGCTTAGAATTAGCTGATTATATCAAGTGGGTTCTATTACTCAGAGTTCCTCATGTTTCTCGGATATGACAAATCAAACAATGCCACACATTGCACCTTTAAAGTACACTAGAACGCTGTCACTGAATATTTTCAGCCTTTAAATGACTTTTTCAAGTACAGAGAACAGGATGGTTGATTTTTGTCCCATTTATGTCATCACAGGCCTGGACAGCCAATGTACCCCCTTGCAGCTGGGGGCTTCTCCCCTGCTGCTCTAGCTATGAATGCCTCCATGTCGAGGTAAGTGTGCTCTGAGGACGTTTGGTTTGCTTTTGTCCTCCAGTACCAGCTTCTAGTGTATGCTGTGGTTTTAACTGGTCTGCTTTTTTTTGCTGGCAGCCTGGTGTCCAGTAGCTTCCCTCCACGTTTGGTGCCAACACCCCAGTCATCCATCCCCCACCCTGCCATCATCCCCACTGGGGTGAAACAGGAGCCCGGAATCAGCAGCCAACCAGGGTAAGACTGTAGTGTTATTTACCTCCTATATCAATTAAGTATAGTGTTACTGTATAATGCAGCTCCAATATTATACCATGCGCAATGGCAAGAGGTTTAATCTTCACTTAGCTGCTTTAGGTTTTAACATAACAATGTAGACAAGGATAAAATATTCCACATGTTTTCCCCTAATCACATCTGTACAGTCTGGTAATATAGTATACCTTTTTGTTGTGTTCCTGTAGAAAGTCAGTGCCTGAAGCCCAGGAGAAAGAAGACGAGAAGAAGCCTCATATAAAGAAGCCGCTCAATGCCTTCATGTTGTACATGAGGGATGAGCGGCCCAAAGTGGTGGCTCAGTGCCAAGTGAAAGAGAGTGCGACCATCAACCAGATCTTGGGACAGAGGGTGAGTGTGTTTGTCTAGGAGCGTTCAGTATAAGAACTAGACTATATCATTAGATTGTCTTTAGCTTTTATTATGAAGCACATTCACCTGCTGTGCTTATGCAATGTCACAGGAGAATTGGCAAGTATCTCAGTGGGGGTTAAAGTCTGGACTCTGTGGTTATGTGAAAATGCCATCCCATGCTCATTGAACCATCCTTTAACAATTTAAGCCTGATGAATACTGGCATTTTCATCTTGGAATATGCCTGTGTCATCAGGGAAGAAAAAAATCCACTGATTTTCAGACCAGGTTATTCATTATATTCAGGTTCAGCTGACCTTATTTTATGGACACATCACATTGCAGAACATAGACCTGACTAACTGAAACAACCCCGTAATACCATGATAACACTGATCCCACAGGCTTGTACTGTAAGCACTAGGCATGATGGGTAATCACTTCATCTACCTCTCTTTTCACCCTGATGTGCCCTTCACTCTAGAACAGGGTCAATCTGGACTCATCAGACTCACAAGACTCACAAGACCTCTCTATCAAACTGATGGTTTATTAAGAAATGAGAAGCTGCTCATTGCATCAGTTAAAGTTAAAGAACTTGTTGTAGATGAAACATATTAATCTCTGCAGTAATTATAGAGTGGAAGTCTCTGACCTACTTACTGAGTGACATTTTTTGGCAGGACAATGTATCTGCAGTTTCACTTTATCTTTCCTGCACCTTGCTTTGCCAAATGAATTACCAAATTAATGTTTAACTGGGAAAAGTGCTCTACTAACATCTGTTTGCAGGGTAGACTTAGTTACAGTAAAATACATAAATTACACTACTGTATCTCCAGATGTCACTGTGGTCCAGGTAGATGTTGTTGGGGTTCTTTTACTTGACACATAAAATTTACTCTTTGTTTTCAGGTGTAGCTGCAGTTGATAGAAATGTCATAATACTACTCAAACGATCAAATGGTTATTCTCGTCCTGTATTCCCTTAATTATTTCATTTGGAATTGTGAGAAATCATTACTTTCTTGGTACAATGGCCAAATGTCCTAATACTACATTAGCCATGAGCACCAACTGCCAAACACAATTAAATGATTATCAAAGAACCATATATATTTTACACAGTTTATAGTGTTTTGTACTGATAATTCAACTAGGCGAGTTTCCTCATAAAATAAAGACTAGATGTAAGTTCCCACTTCAACTGAAAATGCACCCAGATGTTTGTTCAAAAAAAAGAGGAACAGTATCAGCAAATGAGGAACCATAACAACAAATAAAAGTTCATGAACACTATTAAGCCTTTTTTTTAGAGTGTCTTTTTCACAATTGTTGGTATGTGTTCGTGTACAGTTTGTGGTTGTGTCTCCAGACTGATCATGCCGTGTTCTGTCCACAGTGGCATTCTTTATCTAAGGAGGAACAAGCCAAATACTATGAGCTGGCTCGCAAGGAGAGGCTCCTTCACTCCAAACTCTATCCTGGTTGGTCAGCTAGAGACAACTACGTAAGCGCTGATGAAACACAGTCCCCTTCGAAGCTTCTGTTCTTGTTTGCTGATATGAGATGAGATAGAAATCTGATGTGTTTGTTTTATGTAGGGTAAAAAGAAGAAGAGGAAGAGAACAAAGAGTGAAACTCAAATGGAAGGTAAGACATTACTGCTGTACATTAGACTTTGTACTTCGTACATGTGGCCTCATTAGATCCTAACTACTTGTTTAAATGATCATCGTGGCAGCATCATTACCCACTATTACAGCTGTGCTTGATCATAATGGCAATGAACTCTTGCCCATTACAAATTTCATCATCATATGACAAAGTTTATCGCTGTGAAAACCTTGTCCTGTGATCTGATGATAAAACGGTCATATGTCGACGCATAAAAATTTATGACTGTGTGACGCAGAAAGAACATGAGTGAAAGTGAAACTAACATTGGTAGGCGTGGATTTCATTTGTAGTAAATAATCAGAGCAAATGGAACAAAATAGTTTGACAAGTTCCTGAACCCTGTGGAAGCAGTCAGCCTTAAGTTTATTGAGTTTTCTAAAGATCTAAGCTCCTTCAAAAGAGGTCACAAATACAGTATATAATGAAATAAAGACAACCTCTGTTTTGTTGAACAGGCAGACACGTCAGTTTTTCATCAATATTTAATTGTTTTGTGGGGATGTTCAGTGGATTAATACATCTGTGGTTCTCTATTTCCAAGCATCCCAATGGTGTGTTTGGAACTAAGTCAAAATAAAGTAGAGTGTGTCTGTCTGTTCATACAGAAACATGTCACCCACTGCAGTGGTCATAGCAGTAGATGTGATTGTAAGAGTTGATCGTCCGTGTCCCCATCAGCCAAGTGTTTCTCCATCCTTCAGTCTGTCTGTCACCTTCTTTTAAGGTCAATGTATCACACACAAGCAACAGGAAACATGATTTCATCTGCCGTAAAGGTGGACAAACGTGGAGTCAGTGATGAAGTGATTAGAATTTAATCACACACCTTCATGACCATAATTAATGAATTCATCCAAAAATAATTCATTGATAATATTTCTGTGCAAAAACCTTCAAGTCTTTCTGTCCATTATTCACCAACATCCTGGTCTGTAGTACATGTGTTCTATTCAGTCAGTCATTTCCAACTATGACCAACACAGTATATAAAGGTTCTCTGTTCATGTTCCAGCAGAAAAAAAGGCCACATTCAGGTGCTCCTCAGCCTCGACCACAAACTTCCTTGAGGCAAAAGGGAAAAAAAGAATGGCGCATACTGGCAGTTTCAGTATATTTAGTTTTTTTATGGCCAACACAGCTGATCACACTTAAAATAAGTGGCTGAAGGCAGGATAACTGTGAAGCCAACAACCACAGCAGTGGGACAGGGGAATCAGAAACATCATGTTGTAAACGCACTCTTAAGTATCAATGTAATAATCCGTGCGTTCTTCTTTTTCTTGCAATACCTGCAGCAGTAACCGCAGAGGATTTCTCGCCACAACTCAAGAGACCCTGTGTGCCACCAAGACCTGAGGAAATACCTCACACACAGAGCCATGTGACCCAGCCCCACAGCCGCGCTCATGTGACCCAGCCCCACACCATCTCTCACCTGACGCACACGCACCTGTCCCAGGCCAGCCCCGCCTCCTCCTTAGATTCCCCGGCTACACCGACCACAGCGCTGGCCTCTCCCGCCGCCCCAGCACCGACACACACGGAGCACATACTCTCCTACAGTGGACACACATCGCCGTACGCCGAACAACTGCAGCCACTGTCGCTCACCACCAAGCCACACAGACCCCACACCAACACCCACCCGCTGACCAGAAACACCATCACCCCTGGACCTTCCACACCATCATCCACCACTGACACCCACACCCCCACCTCCTCCTCACCCTCGTCCTTTCACCCCCCCTCCCCTCTCCATATGGCTTCTTCTAGGAGTACAACCCCGACCCAGCTCTCACAGCCTTTCCTCATCCCTCCTAAGTCAACCCCGCCTACCTCCATTCACCAATCAACAGTGAGCTCTCACAGTGCCTTAACCCAATCACAGCCATTCGCACTCAGACGAGCCAATCAACTGTAAGGAAGTGTACTTCCCATATGTGAATACTGAATTTAAAAAAGTAATGAAACACATACAATTCAGCAATATTTGTACCTCTTAACGCTGTAAATGAGCTTTCTTTTTAAAACTTTTTTATAGAGCTATCACGTTTTATATTATTAGTATGTAAAAGACAATTAATGGTCAATATTTGACTTTTAACTTTCTTCATAAAATGTTGTAACGTTCTCAGTCTGTCGTGTTTGTTTTTGTTTGTTTCCTGAACAATCAGTTTTCCTTGTTTTTAAGCAAAATAATGTGTGGCACAGGATTGTTTCAAATGTTTTTTTGTCACTGGGTAGTAATGAGTTAAAGCAATGGTATTTTCCTGTTTTATAAAGTTCCTCCCTGTTGTGTTAATAAATATTCGCTGAATTCTCATATTTTACTTGTGTGATACTGGGAATTTTCTTGTTTTTGGTAGATCTAAAAGACCACAGGTGTCGGCTTTCAATGTGGATGTTTGCCCTTTGACAGTGAAGCACAGTTGACAGGCCATCAGTCTGGACAAGTGTCATTTTTTGTGTACGTGTCTGAATCTGTTCAATCCTGCATTTACAGGAGTTCCCAAAGTGGGTGTCGTGGCAACGGTAGTTCACTGAAACAATATATGACACGGTGGAGGCAGCAATACAACCTGAAGAAAAGCAGGGAGATGTAACTTGCACCAAGTCGATACATTCAGGGTCAAGGAAAAAAAAAAAATCTCATGAGAAAATGAAGAGCAGGCTGAATTTATAAACACTTTTATACAAGGTTATGACATCATGCCTTTAGGTATTTATTTGAACTGGCCATTTAATTTCTTTACCCTTAGACTTAAAAAAAGGGTTAAATATCAATGCCTTAACCCACTCCCACTAATAGTCGTCTTTTTGTTTAATCCTAGTGACAGACTTAGACTTTGGTAATTTTCAGTTCTGGTGTGCAGTCCTTAGACCTGTAGGTGGTCAGTCCTACCAATCAGAACACTTATCTAAAGGTGGAGAATGAGTCAAAGCCATTAAACAATACTCTACTTGGAAAAGTTGAATAGAAGGAGCTGCATGGTACATTTAACTGAGTGGAAGTCAATCAGTCTGTGGAACTGTTTTTGTGCAGGATCATTCCTCAAGATAAGGAACATTCAATACAATGCTCTGACAACATTGAGAGCAAACTGTTTCATATATAACAGTGGGTTCACCATGAAAACCTCAACAAAGGGATGCCATGGTTTCAGTCCCTCATATCTAGATTTAGACTTAGTAAGTAGACCTGGTCACTGACATTATGATCCTTCAATCCTTCAAACACACCATTCCACATTCTTAACAGTCACACCGGCGTTGAATTATATCCATTTCCTGTTGCAGTTAAACCTGGACACCACACAGCTACACTTTTTAAGGTGTTTCTCCAGAGGCAGGAAGTTCCTTGTGACTGCCCAGACTGTGATTTCACCAAACAGAAATTCTGGCAGCAGTCCCACATGCAGAGCTGGGTCTCTGGATTTTCCACATGATAACTGTAACATGTAACTGCATGATTGTGTAGGTGAGAAAAAGATATTGTATATATCTGTGGCTCAGGAGGTAGAGCGGGTTGTCCAATAACAGAAGGGTTGGTGGTTCAAATCCCGCTCTGTCTGAGTCCTTGGGCAAGACACTTCACCCACCTTGCCTCCAGTGCCACTCACACTGATGTATGAATGCGTGTGAATGTTTGGTGGTGGGAGGGGCCGTTTGGCGTGAATTGGCAGCCACGCTTCCGTCAGCCTGTCCCAGGGCAGCTGTGGTTACAAATGTAGTTTACCACCACCAGAGTGTGACTGTGAGAGCGAATGAATAATGGATCAATAATGTAAAGCGCTATAGAAATCTAATCTATTATTATTATTATTATATTGATGTTATCTACACTTTTTACAGTCTACTACATTTATTATGCATCACTTATGCATCACATTGATCACATACTATTAATTTCATTCTGCCTTATGTGTAAGGTTATTACACATCCTACTTTCATTATCCAGGTTGACATCTGACTGCTTGGAATTAGATTTGATGATGCCACTCCTTTCATTGTAATCACAGTAGAAGCTGTTTTGCATGATCATGTTTCTGAAAATGTCAGAAACTGACAGGTTTGACTGACACGTCTGATCATTTAATTGTAATTGTGTGAATGCACGGCTTAAAAAACAGATGAGTCAAAATGGACAGATGAATGAGTCACAAACCAGAGGTGGAAAATTACTGCTGACAGCAATCACCGAGAAAATTATATGTTAGTATGTTTTAAAATTAAATACAACTGAATGTGAGAATGTGTGAATACTGTTCCACTATAATACTGCTTCTTTATTTGATAAAAACATGAAAACTGCAAAACATTAAATCATGCAATTTCCATTACATACAGTTTGTCACACAGTTCAGTTTATTATGGTCTAATGGTTTTGGATGCCACCGTTCTCCAGTCATTTGAGTCTCTACCATGAAGGTAAGGCCTTTCCTTTGGCTGATGATATGAGCTCACGTCATTCTTCCTCTTCCTCATCTGGCTTCCCTCTGACCTTTGATAACTGTTTGTAGGTTACTCTGAAATTAGAGTTTTTAATTTGACACAATTTATAAGAGAATTCAGGAAGTGCAGCATAAACACATTTTTGTGAGGTTTTGCAAACCAGAATATACACTAAATGCACAACATTTATGTGCATCGTGTTAACAAGTCGTTTAGTTCTATTTGTATATGGATGTCTATCTTGTTTATTCATATTGTTTATTCAATTACTTGAAAGAAAATAACTGCTATTATTGTAACTACAGTATTTTAATAATTGATTGAATATACTGTATCTTTCATGCAGTATATATGCAGTATATATAATGTTTTTTGTATTTTTTGTGACATTTTACTGTTAAAATTATTACTATTATTATTATTATTGGCTAAATCAGATCAGATCCATTTATTTACTGCCTGTGATGCCAAAGATAAATTTGATGGTTGGAGCATAAAGCACTGATTAAAAAAATATACGTCCTGTGTGAAAGACTGACAGCCCTTTTAGTATTCAGGTCAAGGGGCAAATTTCACACAGTCAGCTGGGAGTACACTTCAGCATTCCTTGTGCTTTTCCGAGCAGAGTGACGGATCATGGTAAAGTGTTGCGTAAGGCTGTGTGACATGTTAGTCTCCTTGTCGGGAATACCTGCAGGAAGGAGTCCATATATGGTGTGAAAAAAGGTGTGCAGTCACGTTTACGAGTGGGTGTGATCTGGTATAAATGGCAAACACAGGGATGTGTGGAGTTGTCCAATAGATTCATATGAGAACCGCTGTCTAAAGCAGAACATTTCACCTTCTGTAGACCAGACATTACAGACAGAAGCTTCAGTGATTGCACCGTGCTGCAGGAGAGAACAGCGATGGATCATAAGGCCGGATGCAACAGGGCTGTCCTGGTGTCAGTGGCTCAGTTTAACCACGGGGTAAATCTGGGTAGGAGGCCTGGAGTGAAGAGGGATGACAAAAAACTCCACCGCATCCTCAGAAAACTGGGCTTCAAGGTGGACATCCACAACGACCTCAGCAGTGATGAAATCTATCAGCTGTTTTATGAAGGTACTGCATTCAGTATTAGAATCTGAAATGTGTGCATGTACAGCAGTATGTGTGTGATCCTTAAATGGAAATGCAGAAAATCAACATCTAATACGATAGTGTTCTTGAGCTGCACTTTTGCTTGTATTTTATGCAAAGATAGAAAAAAACACCAGTGGGTTCAGGAGGAAAAACCACCTCTGAGCCCCCTTTTAACCCATGAAGACCCAGTGCTACCTTTGTGGAAGGTCCCAAATGAATCTTTCTCTATTTTAACCTTTCTTAAGTGATGTATCACAATTAATTCTGATATTGGGCTCTGAATTATGCATTTTTAAGTGAAAATCAGGTATTTTCCTATATCTAATTTACTGATGATATAGATGTCTATAAAAGCTAAAAAGTAAAGTTGAGGGTTATTATATCGGAAACAGAGAAAACTGAAGAAAAAGTGAATTTTTCAGTGAAGATGTCATTAACTGAACACAAACCCAGTGTGTCCATCCACTGTCGTTGATCCAACTCCATGGGTTTTACTGGTGAATCAATGTTGTAGAAGATGACGGTGTTTCCACGTTCACTACGGAGCCTCTGAACGTCCAAATGGGTCATATCTGATGATCATGAAAAGATGACAAACTGTATTTTATACCAATTATTGACATCTATTGATAGGATTAGTGGATCAACAGGTATTAAACAGTTTATATTAGTAGATGCTTTTGGTCACCAGTGGATGTTTGGGTCTTTAAGGGTTAACTCCCACTAGGGTTCACATACATTTATTTTGGGAATATGAAGGTTGTGAGAATAAACTTTCATTACTGCAATAAATTAAATTTATGCGAACCACATCATTTGGCTTTAATTTTATGTATTTTTTTTCTTTCTTTTTCTGTTTATTGTTTTGATGCTAGTTAATACAAATGTATATCATCTATTTTGGGAAAGGTCACGGTCCTGAATTACATGTAGAGCCTGGGGCCGTTAATCCAGAAGATGGTTTACTAAATTATCTTGTCACTTCTGGACATTGAGTTAAGACTCAAATTGTTAAAAGATATGCATCTTGGAAAATGGCACATTAAGATTACAGCATTTGTCAAAGAACTGTGTCTTGTGCAGTTGTACCATTTTGCAGCTGTAATGATATACACAAATAATACAGTCATAACACCAATACAAGTATGTAAGAAATATAAACAGTAGCCCAATAAAAATATAAATGTGTACTGTTATCATGCATTTGTTAGCAGGTCAGTAGCAGCATTTCTAGAAATACTTCATTTTTTAAAAATATGTTTTTCTTCATATTTGAGATGAACAGGTTTTCAGTACGGCACAGCTAAGACATTTAATCTCAAAATGAATATGAAAGCCCTCCATGTTGCTAACAAGTTGTAACAACACATTTGTAATGGAAAAACACGGGATTACACAATAATTTAGTTAGTCAAGGCGAAACACAAACACTCCCAGAAATATCACTAAAGGTGTGACTTCCACACCCTCAGTGGTAGGTACAACTGTATTATTAATACTAACAAATGGAATTGGACACAGTGGTCACCGCTGGTGTTTTTCATCATCTTTCCTCATGAAACAACACATTATGTAAATGTTTCTGGAATTAGGCGTCAGAGAGCAGACTATCTGAAAGGTCAGGCAGGTTTTTATAGCTACTTATCACTAATAGATAGTACCAGGGAACAGTCATATATGTTTATTGAATGGTCAACAGGTTCACATTCACGTTGCTCCCATATTTAAAACCTATATATTTGTTAATCATTCTCTGTCATCAACAATCTGTAGAAAAGTGTCACAATGTCCACATCATTAGTAAATGTCATGACAAGCTGTGCCAGATATCTCTACCTGTGGTTCCTTTTAAATAAATAGCTGCAAAACTAGCCACAAACACACCACTGGTGAACAAAACCTATTAACCAAATGAGTTAATCTACTAACCCATAAAGACCCAAATATTCACCAGCGTCCAACACCATCTACTGATGTCAAAGGTTTAATACCTGTTGATCAATACGTCAATAATTAGTGTAAAATACAGTTTGTCATCTTTTCATGGTCATCAGATATGACCCATCTGGATGTTCAGAGGCTCCGTAGTTACCGTGGAAACACTGTCATCTTCTACAACATTGATTCACCAGTAAAACCAAAGGGAGTTGGATCGATGACAGTGGATAGACACGCTGGGTTTATGTACAATCATATACTCTACAGGAAAAGGTCACTTTTTTTCAAGTTTTCTGTGTTTTTGGTATAATAACCCTCAAATGGAATCTCAGCATGATGGTTAAAGTACATGATGAGTATATTAAATATAGGAAAATACCTGATTTTCACTGAAAAAATGCAAAATAGAGAGGATATTATTATGATAAACGGTGATAAATCACTTAAGAAAGGTTTAATCTAGAAAAAAATTCATTTGGGAACAGTCAAAAAAGTAGCACTGATCCTGTATCAGTTAAAATCTGAACATAACAGAAAAAAAACTGCCATGCCTCTTTATAATACCAAAACCGACATATTCTATAATGTCTTCACTTGATTAGATGAAATAAAACTGATAAAATACCATTGCTTTTACGAGTTTGTACAAATTGAGTACTGTAGATTTTGTCCCCCATCACTCACTCATGAGAGAGTAAACAGCAACAAAAACCTGTTTCAATGTTCAGTGAGCATCTGACTTTTATTTATGGTCTGTTCCTGTTAACACTGAGCAAACACACACAATGGAACGGAATGTTCTCTAAGCTATAGACTTCATTCATGCTGTCATGTACATGTCGGTTCGTGTGTCGATGGTGAATTCTCCAAATGCGTGTTCTTGTTTGCTGTATCATGACTAATAATTACGGTGCAAAGGTATAATTGAACCTGAATGTGTGACTCCCCCCCCTGACGGTGACGTGTTGTGTGTTTTTGTTGCAGAGAGCAGGCGTCCTGTGAGGGATTGTTTTCTGGCTGTCTTGTCATCTCATGGACAGGAAGGTTGCGTGTTTGGGGCTGATGGGAAACCTGTCTGGCTGTCTCAGATTTTTAACTACTTTGACAATAAATACATGGAGAAAAAAGCCAAACTGTTCCTCATACAGGTAGGCAGTGTGTAGTCATTCCAGTGGGTGAAACGTGTACTTTTCACTGATAATACAGATAACACTGCTCCCATTAGAGTCCACACACACACACACACACACACACACACACATACACACCTTCATTCACAGCTGTCTGACCATACTGTGCTTTTTTTATTGCATTATTGTTCCTGCTACATCAGTCCAATTTTTGCATCACCAAATCACAAATACTTTACATATCAATGCCATCCTTTGTTCTCTTTTCTGCAGGCCTGTCGTGGAGATGGCCTGGATGATGGTGTGGAGGTGGATTCAGTAGATGGTACCACGGATACTAGTTTCTCACCATATCTCTCCATACCCATAGATACGGCTGTAATGTACGCAACAGCACCAGGTAAACATACAAGCATTTCACCAGTTTGAATGACACATAAAACATGTAATGTTTCAGGTATTTTGCTGTTAATATTTCCATTTAAGGAGTGTCAGTTTAGCTCAAGGGCCATATTGAGTCCAATATAATCTGAAGTGGGCCGGACCTGTAAAATAATAATATAATAATATAATAATATATAAATAATGTCAACTCCAAACTTTTCTCTATTTTTTTTGAGTGAAAAAAGTAAAATTACATTGTGAAAATGTTATATTATTATTATCATTATTATTATTATTATTATTATTATCCTTTCAAAAATGTGAACCACATGACAAACTATGACCAAATTGAAATGTATTCAGAAAAATAAGTGCAATTTCAACAGTTGCCAACATATGCCTCTGCTTATCATTCACACATATGCATTACAACTTAAAGATCACAGTGAATCTACACATACACAAAACATTTAGTAACTAGCAGAAATGTTGTTAAAATTGCACTTACTTCTCTTAAGACATCTCAGATTATTAACATTTTTGTGGTAAATAGTTTGTAAATGTCAACATTTTCATGTTTTTTTTTCAGTGAAACAAAGACAAAAATTGGGAGTTGTCGTTATTTATAGGTTTTTGTGATGGTATTTTACTGGTGTGACCCAGATTGGTATTGAATTGGGCTGAATGTGGAACCTGAACTAAAATGATTGTTCATTTCATTTTTGCATTCCACAAATTTATCCCATGGGCCGGATTGGACCCATTGAATGTCCAGTTTTGGCCCGCGGGACATATGTTTCACTCCCGTGATTTAATACATAAAACCTTCTCAAACCCCAGAAAGGTGAAAAGTATTTTCTGATGATTATTATCAGGTGTAGAACTAATGTTTTTTTTTATTCCATTCTTTCATCAGGTTATGGTGCTTTCACACATCCATTCGGATCAGTCTTCCTCCAAACATTCTGCACTTTATTAGAAGAAGAAGGCAATCGCCACCTGGAGCTGACTCGACTGATGACCCGCCTCTCTCACCGCGTGGCCTACACCTTCCAGGCCAAAGGAGCCATCTTTGGTGGGAAGAAAGAAATGCCCTGCCTCATGACCCGACTGACCAGAGATGTGTTCCCATTCGCTGAAGCAGCAAAAGACACTGGGGTCTCAGGACTCGCAGCAACTTCACTGATTGACCCCGAAAATGTCCGAAAGCGGAGTCCTTCCATCAGTTAGACGGGAATATCTGTGCATACATGACTGAATTTGAGAGTAAATGATTGAAACTGACAGCAGGAATGTGGATGCATGAGGGGAGGTATGATCCCAGATACCTTTGACTGAAGTCTCAACATGCAAAGAGACTTTGTTTGGCAAACACTTGTATATAAACCTGAAAATTGTATTAATGTAATGTGTAAATTTGTATTTTCTGTATATTTTAAATATACTGTACATTAACTATATTAAACAAACTTAATAGTGTATAGCATTCTGCCATATCTGTACTATTATATTTTTTGTATGGTTTTCTAATAAATATTCTAATGGTTTAATACTTGGAACATTTCTTGAATGCTTCTTAAATATCCATATCTGTAAATATATTTGAGTCTTGCAGCATTTCCAAAAATTATAAATGAGCTCATGGAAAACTAAATGTTGGCATTATGGCATACTAGTTACCTTGAAGGATTAAAATGACTGCATTGTTTTCCAGATATCTTGATGAAGTCTACATAGAAAAACAGAAACACAGAAAAATGACATTCTCATCTGTGCAGTCCAACACCAAAGCACACTTTTACACACAGTATTTAATCATTGCCTTTCATATTACATGGCACACATTAAATCCCCATCATGAGGATGGATTTAAATCACAAATTAAAATATATTTCTCTTCATTTGTCCATGCATTTCTTTAAGACGGTTTGCAGCAACCACATTCACTACTGAAAAGAAATTTGATTCACGAAATACCCCCATTACTGACAAATGTAATTAAAGTACAAACACTACAACGTTTACATGCAATGTTGTACAAAACTGGCTGTATCCTGCAGACAGTTATCACCACTAATGGTCAATAAAACAGAGCTGCATTGTTTTAGTATATTAAGGCTTGTGGGAAAACAAAAATACATGAGGAGTTTTTAAAAATCTAGCTTGGTGGGAATGGCAGACCATATGACATTTAATGACATGTCTTTTAATTAGTTATCAACATTAACTAAATTGTCATCTAGGCTATCAGTTTAACAATTGGATAACCTTAAATATAGTCTAAAAGCACATTCATATATTAGTGACATATGACATATACCTTAACCCATAAAGACCCAAACAAACCGACAAACAAAACCATCCACTGATCTAAAATGTTTAATAACGTCTTAACCACTAATCCTATCAATACATGTAAATAATTGGCGTAAAATACACTTTGTCATCTTTTCCTGGTCATCAGATATGACCCATTTGGATGTTCAGAGGCACCATAGTGAATGTTTTATAACATTGATTCACCAGTAAGTTGGATCAATGACAGTGGATGGACACACTTGGTTTATGTTCAGTTAATGATAGATTTGGCTGAAAAGGTCACTTTCTCTTCAGTTTTCTCTGTTTTTGATATAATAACCCTCAACTTCAATCTGAGCTTTAATGAATGTCTCCATAATCAGTAAATCAGATATAGGAAAATACCTGGTGTTCACTGAAAAAAGGCAAAATACGGAGGATAATGGCATAATAAATGGCCATAAATCACTTAAAAAAATTTAAATATAGAGAAAAAAATATTTCTGGAACTGCCACAAAAGGAAAACTGGGTCTTTATGGGTTAAATTTATCTATGAGTAGAAACTCTCACTGTCACACTCTTTTTTTAGACAGATATCCAGTTAGCTAACTTCAGTGGTTCACTGGTTCCATCTCAAATGCCTTTTGGTGTTTGCCATTATGAACACAAAACCCTAAATCACATAAGGGCTATTTATGGAAACTTTAAACATTTGAAATTAATCACAATAATGAATGTGTTCATTTTGAGAGCACATCTTTTTCTTTGCGGATTAGCTTGACGACACTAATTATACAAAACCCCAGTATTTTTCTTATGTTTTATTATCATATGTACTTTGTAACTGCATGGGGGTAGATGGAGTGTAGATGGTTGGGGGTCTGGAGACAGGTCTGAATGGACTTCATTTTTATTTATCAGTATATTGTACATATGGATTTGCAGCACACACTGAAACTGTGTGAAAGGCACATCAGCCAACACTTGTGCTGTTGACTGTTGCATGATTACAAATGATCAATAATCACATTAATCGGAGTGAACCTGCTGAACGGCTCTGCATTTTATCACAGCTTCAAGTTTTGAGTGGCCTTTTGTGTCAGAATCAGCTTGGTGACCATAGTTAGAGAACTGAAAAAAGTAGAGCTCAATAGATTTAAGTAGAAGTTTCACAAATTTGTACAATGCTCAATTTTGCTGCCAGTCCAGGAAATTGAACCAGCAACCTCCAACCTACTTGATTATGGCTGCTTATACCCTGTGCTGTTGTTATTGCTGTTGGTTATTGTGTTGTTGCTTCCATTGGCACCGATGTCCTTGGTGTCAGAGCTGGCCCTGGTGAGTGCGTTGTGGTTGGACATTAGGGCTGAAGGATTGGACGACACTTAATCACTGGAAGATTTTCTCCCCTGCGTCTTCAAACACAAATACCTGATGTGTGAATGTTTAATCACTACATCACCAAAACTATCTCCTCCTTCCTCATGAGGTCACTGACAGGTTTATTCTCCTGGTTTATCAACACTCATAATCTCTATGCTTGTCTCACACGCAGGTAGGAAGATGCACTCCTCATTTTTGGGAACCCATGATGCATCTGCCACAGGTGGTGTTCCTCATACTTTGGGCTACTGGCTCATAGATCAGTCTTGATTGCGGTAATCAAGATCTTGGGTGGCTCTCACTGGACTGGTGATGCCTTTTTTTTCTCCATCAATTTGAGACAACTGTCTATAAGTCCTCCTCTGCTCCTTTGCCCCGGGGCACTGTGGAAATTAGCCAAATCATATATTATATATATTATGGTTAATATTAATGTTAATGTTAATGTTAATGTTAATATTATATACTTATAAAGCACATTTCAAAACACAAGTGTTTAATAGAGAGATCAGAAACATACAACTGATCAAATAAAACACAAACATAACCAAGGGGAAATGAAAAAATCAGACACATGGTTCTCAACACTGGTGGTATTTATGTTTCCTCTAGTGGTACATGGAAGAATGACCATGATAATAGGAAATTACATCTGAACTGATACTATCAATGCACAATGTTCTTGGGAAACTAGTTACAGTGAATCAGTTCTATCTCTTACTTAAAACCAAACTGATAACTTAGTCTTTGATAAAACTCCCACATATATTCTGTTTTAACACTACGGTATTTAAAATATTCTAGATTACCTGCCACAGGAATTTTACATGTACATAAATGTTTCCTATGTAGCACTGTATCAGATCTGCAGTAGAACTGACCAATTAAACAACATGTTCTTAATTGTATTAATTGACTGTGTGTTTATCTTGAAGGGTGAAAATAAGGTGTTTTTGTAAAAAATAACATATCTGTCCACTATGAAATGCTGATAGATTCCAGTTAAATCCTCATTAATCAGCCTGAGCAGTTTTACATTTGCAGGAAGTTACTCAAAGTTTATCATTATGTTTCTAATTCCCAATATTTAAAAATAGTGAATACCAGTAACAGACATTGCACAGTTAAATTGATTTCATTAACAAATCAGATGTGAACCACGCACAGTTATATAAGCATGGACAGAATGGTGCGCATTTGTTCAGTGACACATTTATTCATGACATGATTGAAGGCCACAGGTCAGATGATATTCTGTCTGAGCTGTGTGTTTATTTATGAGGGTGTTAACTGGCACTTCAGACACTCCTTTGTTTTACCACTTGATAGAAATAGTGGTATTTTGCGAGTTACGTCACCTCATTGCAGCACACTGATTTGGTATTCACTGTATTTTTTGCAACCATTTTTCCTCTTTTGTCCTATTTTATAGAATGCAAAAAGATAAATGGCAAGAATAAAACAGATTTTACTGCATTACAACACGTTATATAAGTATATTCTAGATGCCAAGTGGACTTTCAGATTGTTGTTGACTGTTACATGACCACGAGCAACTACTAAGCACATTAATCAGAGTGAATCTGCTGAACAGGTCTGCATTTTATCACAACTTCAAATGTTCAGTGATTTTTTGTGTCAGAATCAGCTTGGTGACCACAGAGCTGAAAAAAGTAGCACTAAATAGATAGTAGATCTATCACAAATTTGTACAACACACAGTCAAAACAAGATTATCAACTGAAAGTGAAGCCAAAATCGACATCCCAGGGTCCACATATCAAAATACGCTCCTATGTGAATTTCATAGCTTATGTAAAGGTGAATTATTTTTTCTATTATCTATAATCTATACCTCTCCATTCACACCTTCCTGACCATGTTTGACTCCCCCCTCTGACTGTTACAAGGAATGGAATCACATGTAGAATGAAGTAACAATTTCACTCTGGTCATTCCCTTTACTGGAAAATATCCACCTCACAAGTATTTCATTTATCTTGCTTTAAAACTGGTGAGTCAACATGCTCACTGGTACGTTAAGTTATGGCCACTTTTGTTGAATTACAGCAGAGAATTTGTAAATGTTAAGCTTTTAATACAGCCAAAAGAAAAATTTCCATGATTATCTGATTATACAAGGCCCATTTATCCCCATTATTACTTCCTGCATTATGGACACTACACTTACAGTTTAATACATTTTCATTCAAACTTTTAGGTGCCATGAGAGGGAACATTTTTAATTATGTATTTATACATAATATAGGCCTACAGACTTTTAATAAGTTGGCCCTAAAGAATCACATGGAAAAACGTTAGATGAATGAATCAAATTTTTATTTTCAAGATAAACAGCAAAACTGTATATAGATTTAATTAGTGTGAACTAGTGTTCTATTTTGAGAAGTAACTATAGTGTTACTATTTACCTCTGAGAGATAGAGAAAAAAAAAACTTGATTGCGTCATCCATGTGCGACGGCAACTGACGTTCCCCAGTAGACAGCCGCTTACCGGAACGGTACCGGCGGTGTCGTTTCAGTGTTTTTTTGTTAGTTTACGAGTATTTAGAACTTTGCCGTAACAATGTGGGGGCGCTCATACTAAGATAGTGGCACTGTCAAAGTATCGGGGCTAGTTAGTCAACCTAAGATAGCCTGTTTAAGATAGTAATCGCTGTAGTTAGCTGTAGCTAACGCTGGTCCTTGGCTACACGTGGTGACGTTAGGTGTTTACAGTGTTTGCAGTGTTTAACCAGAAGAATTAGGTTAAAACAGGCGAAGGCAAATAATAACAGAGAAAAACTTTGAAGATGTCTCCACCCTACAAGAGAAACGGCATTCCGGATAGGTAAGCAAAACAAACATATACATATAAACATATACGTTAAAGGTTGATGAAGAATTGGTTTTCAGTTTCGTTTATTTGTAAATGGGAACTCCCCGGATTAACAGAACTACTAACGGTAACGGTTGGTTAATTTAAACAAACTAACCATTGTCACCAACTAATCAAGGGGAAAACATAGGTCGCAGTTTGTGGTTTGATTGTGGTTTAACAATATTATGGAAGGAGAAAAGAGTGGACTCCTGGTCTTGGTGGAGATCTGTGATCTGAGTGTTTATTATGGATGAATCAGGCAAATACCATTTTGTAAGGCTACCAGGTATTAAAGTACGCAGAGTTTGGTTTGAGATCTTGTTGGTGGTTGTTTTCGCTGAATGATGACCCAGTTTTTGTCAAATTTAACAGTGTGTTGATAACTGCGTCAGAGGACAGGTTTGGTCAGACACGATTGGAAGTCATTAAAACATGGGGCTAATGTTTATGTTAAAGACCCATCTTTACACGTCCTATTTGTTTAGAGGAGTTGAGACAAGTACTAAAAACTGCATCCAGATGGTTGCTGACTCCTACTAATGGTTGTATACTAAATTATATGTTGTGTGGACATAATGACAATAAACTTGAGTGGTATATGGTAATATATCAAAATTAGCAAATTATTCTTTTGAGAAGGATCTTTTTAGTTTAGTATTCTCTAGTAATGGTACCTGTAGTTTAATGTGACATTAAATATTGCATTGTGTTTTGTTACTTAACGTTAACTTAAGGTAACATATTATACAGCAATTATGAAAGCTGATATCACTACAAAACCAATTTTAATATTGACTTATGCTGTGTATCTCAATTTACTAACAAATTGTCAGTTGGTTGCTTAACTAAACACCTGTTTAACTCACAGTCTCACTCGCTATTAAATTCCCATTCAATAATTATCGTTAGTAATCGTATAATAAGGTTTTTAGCTAATATGTTTTACAAAAATAAGCACCAAAAAAACCCTTCCCCTTTACCTAACGTTATCTGCTTTTTTCCCAATAGGTGGTTGGATTATAAAGCTGTGGGGAAACGACTTCCCGGGACTCGCTTCATAGCCTTCAAAGTGCCACTGAAATATGTGAGTTAATGGCTGAATTAACTAACTGGCTTGACAGTTTTTTCTTTTAGTTGTATGTTTCATATCAGTGTGCTTAAATGTGTCTGTGGACTTCACAGTCTTTAAATTGTCGGCTTCCATGCTCTGATGTCTTTGGGCCTTGGGAACTTCTGGACGCATTGGATAAGGACAACCAAGAACTTGGTTTGATCATTGACCTGACATTCACCACACGTTACTACAAAGTAGAGGTACACAAACATGAACTTTTTTTTGGTTTTGTTACTTTAATATTATATGTGAGAGAAAATAAAATATGCTGTGTTTATTTGTAGGATGTACCAGAGTCACTGTTGTGTGTGAAGATCTTCACGGCTGGTCATGAGGTTCCCAGTGATGCTACCATTCTGAGCTTTAAACGAGCTGTATGTAGATTCCTACGAGACAATTCTGATAATGGTAAGAGACACGGGAGGTCTAGAGTTGTCTAGTGACTCTAGATACTTTAGGTCTAGAGAAATGCACATGATGGAGCAGGAGGAAGGACAGTAACACTAGTATCACACATTGTTTCATGGGAACAACAATCAGCTTAATTTCAGGCATAATTAGAATGTTCATGTCCCAGCAGCATCAGAACTTTTACCTTGACTCCACTTGAACAAGGTGTTTCTACTAGAGGAACGTTCCCTGGGGACTAATAACCTTTTCAGGAACCCAGGGAGTAAGTCAGTGAAAAGTTTGGCCGGTGCATTTTCAATTGCTCACACCTAAATTTATACCCATTAATTTTTTCACTGACATGCATCCAAATTGCATTGTTTTTTTCAGTCATGTGCACCCGATACTCCTGTTTTGTAAATTGTAGTGGATAAACAATGCAAAATTTACCATCTTTGCCCTATGAGTTCTAAAAATATTAGGTTACAGGATGCTTGGTTACCTGTTGAAAAGATTCTGCAGTGGAAAAGCCCAATTTATGTCTAGGGAAGGAGGATGGTGGACTACATCTCAACAGCTATTAAATTAAGGATACAATACTGCGTGTAAGAGATAGGAGTTAAAAGTTCGCTATTGTTTCCTTTTCAGATAAACTGATAGGAGTCCACTGTACCCACGGCTTGAATCGCACCGGGTATCTGATCTGTAGGTATCTGATAGATGTTGATGGGATGGATCCAAAACAGGCTGTCGAGTGTGAGTACTGACGGTTAATTATTAACATTAAATATTTACTATTATTTATAACACATTATGCAGACAAATGTGTGAATGAGTGCAGCGTCTAAAATGTTTTCTGTCCTTAGTGTTCAACTCGGCAAGAGGACACGCAATAGAAAGAGCAAACTACCTTGAGGACCTTCAGAATGGGCTGAAGAGGAGGTAGAATACAACAGGCAGTCTTTATGTCACTACAGTTGTTGTCATCTATACTTGTAACTGATAATTTAGCCTTGTCTTCAACAGTAATGAAGGGATAGAGGAGTCGGAGCAGGAGCCAGCGAGAGGTTGTGCTGAGCAACGGCCTTTGTATACCGAGTCAGATTCTGACAGCAGAGAGAAGAGGCAACCATATAGTCACCAGTCCTCCAACCACAGGTGAGGATGACTGCCTACCCCGGTGTTAAGAGGAGGAATCTGATCACAGGCTATTTCAGACACAAACTCTCTGCATTAGAAACAGTAGGACAGTGTAAGGATCCAGCTCTGTGTCTTGTTCCGAGGCGCTCCGATACAGAAGAATCAACATTGTTTAATGTACACAAGTTACAATGTATATTCTGTTGGCACTGCTGTGAAGTGTGTATGTTCAATGAGGTGTAATAACACAGTCAGTCAGAAACATTGAGTAGAAGAACTACAGAATATGATAACTAAATTGTTCACAGGATGAGTTCAGATTATGGTTACATTATTTTTTCTCCTCTCACACTGTCCAAGGTTTGTCAGTGGTTTACAACGCTACGTTTCATTCTAGTTAGTGATAATTATGTTTTACACCAACAGTGATCAGGTTGTCAAAGTGAAAGGTTTCATATAATTATTCATTCATTCATCTTCTGAACTGCTTTGTCCTTGGGAGGGTCGTGGGGGTGTTGGAGCCTGTCCCAGCTACCTATGGGCGAAGGCGGGGACACAGAGACAAACAACCAATCACGCTTACATTTACACATATGTCCAATTTTAGCTGAACCAGTTAACCTACTAGTGCATGTCTTTGGACCTGGGCAAGAAGCCGGAGTACCTGGAGAGAACCCAAGCAGACACGAGGAGAACATGCAAAGTCCACACAGAAAGGCCCCCTTTTATTGAACTGTAATTTTATTCAATATCCTATGAACTACTTTATTTGAAGGAGAACCAGGATACCCAGATCCCCTATACAGATGAACAGCTTGGCAAACTAGTATGTACGTTCACACAGTCATGACAACACTGATGCTTCTTTTCAATGTGCCGTGACCTCCTTTTTTCTTCTTCCAACTAGAAATTCCCGTCCAAGAGGAACGGACCACCGCTCACATCACCGACCTCCACATGACGCCTCCCGCCACAGCCGACCTTTGCTCCCTCTACCCCCCTGTCGTCCACCCAGAGGCGCTCCACTCCCCCAGTACCGATGGACTCCGCCTCATCCTGACAATGAGTGGAGGAGCCCTCCCCACAGAGAGGACAGAGGGTCCAGATACCCCCCACCACATCTTGAGAGGGGCCCTTTACCAGCCTACACAGAGGAACATTGGTGGAGAGGCCCTCACCCCCCTGTAACTCATCATCATGCCCTCCCACGCTACCATGCACATCGGACTGATGAGTCTTACGGCAATGATGGACCTGAGTGGTGGGAAAGGCCCAAAATGAGACCCCCCCATAGATACAACCTCAGAATGAACCCATATGATGGCTACCCAGGTTAACAAACGTTCCTTGTATATGACAAAAATGGAATTCACTAAGCAGTGAGAACATTCTGCAGGTCTATAGACAAGCTTGCTCTTTATCAGAAAGTCATGACTCATTTGAATTAAATAAATGTAGTGATGAATGATATTCCCACCGATTAAAGGTTTACATGACACGCCTGCTGTTCTGCTATATAGTATGTATTTAAAGGATCAGTTCAACAAAGTTATAGTCATGTTTTCCACAGATCTGTTGCAGTTAGAAAATCCTTGTGTAAAATATTTGTACCAAGGTGCAAGGACTATGCTTTTCTGAAGTTTACCAAGACAGTTGCTGAATGGGTGCAAGTATGTATTCAAGTTATGGTGGATGGAGCAAATATTCTGTCACTTGTTCAATCTCAATCACAAGTAAAAAACAGCACTGGTGTCTTATGTAGTCCCTACAAGAAGAGATGGAAAGTTTTGTTCCTTTTTCACTATTTGGTGACTTTAACCACTAGAAGTGTGTCACTCAGTTGAGCTGTTAATGTGCCTTGTTCATTGATGTTTTAATTATTGAAAGTATCCACTCTGCCATAAGAGGAAGTATAGAACTTTCTGGGAAGTTTTTAGTTGGAAGTATTTTTATACGCATTTTATTTTGATTTTAGCATAATACAGTTGGATCTGACTTCTGTGTTCTTTTTTGGTCAGCACATACAACAGTTACAGGATTACAGTTAAAATACATATAACAGACAATTGACAATAAACAAAGCTGCAGGTTCAACAGGAACAGAATCTGAATGAGGACATGTTTGGATTCTCTGAATTAACAGCTGCCCTGTAGGTTTCAATAAAATGAGATTATAACCTTATCATCTGTACTGATTTTTATTGTGGAAATACAAACACAAAAACACTTGACATTGGTGAGTTATATCATCGTCATGGAAATCTTTGCTTTTTCACTATTTGGTGACCTTGACCGCTAAAAGTATGTCATTCATCAACATCCTCATGTTAGAAATGCCTGTAAGTGGGATAATATGTACATTAACCTGAATCAGCATGTAATACTTACAATAAAACTTGACTCTATTGTCATTTCAAAGTTTGTTTTCAACCAAAACATGGACATTACATACTATACTTTAAAAGAAATTATTAATAAATAAAATAGAATAGCAATAATAAATTCAATATTAAGTTATTTATTTGAACTTACCTCTAATTATCTAAAGGTTAGACCTTGCACGTTTTAGAAATTCTTTTGAAATGTCAGACATTAAAATTTTAAAAGTAGGAAACCACATTTTAAACAAACTCAGTTTCTCAGAACTTCATACCTTTTGACACAACAATTAGAATAAGACTGAATAATACTACAGGCACACAGAGACAGACAGTAAACACTACACCATGGGATTCATGTAGTGACATGATTAACTATATAATTTCCACAGTTTCCTTTAAAAGTCCAGTCAGTGATGCTCAGCCAGTCCGCATCCAGCATCCACTCTCACGAGCCCGCTGGTTTGCTGAGTGCGCATGCGCCGGGGCTGTCACGACTCGGAGGCTGCAGCAGCTGTTGCAGGTGAAAACATGGCGATGAAGGCGCTCAGAGGAATGGTGAACGGAGCCATGAGTGAGCTCTCCTCGGCCGTCAGCGGTAACAGACCGACGGCCGTTCCTCCGGCCGCCACCGCCGCCGCCGCCCGGGAACATGTGATGGCCGTGAACCGGGACTATATATCCCAGCCTCGACTCAGTGAGTCCCTCTGCAGTCTGTAGTGAACCTGCCGGATGAGCTCTGAGTATACTTATCATACACCAGTTCAAAACTGGACAAAACCACAGCACCATTTTTTAAAAATTAATCCATGTAATGTTGCATAATTCCACAAAACTGTTAGTGTCAGAAATAGAGGAATGCAGGGATTTCTGTGAACCGTCATACTCTGACTTCTTTGAGTGAACTGGTCTGAACTGAAGCCCAGGTTGCTGAATCATTTCTTTCTCTTAAACGAATGTATGTGTGTGCGTGTGCGTGTGTGTGTGTGTGTGCACTGTGCAGCAGACTGGTCCTGATGCCACTGTTCATTTTTATATACTCTGCTTTAACTCTGTCTGCAGCAGCCTTTGTCTGTGAACATTGTTTACACTGGTGTCCACACATGTTCTTTTCCACATCCACAGCCTACAAAACAGTGTCTGGAGTCAACGGGCCATTGGTGATTTTAGACCAGGTCAAGGTGAGGATTACATCCTTACAGGGTTTTTTTTTCCATCCATGCTTGTCATTTTTCACCTCCATGCTCTCTGTCTTTGAGGATACATTTCTTTATTCATTGTATTGATTTTCAAAGTGTATACATTCTGTTATGGTTTGCTGCATTATTAGTGGTTGTGCTACATATGGTCACTCAAGATGTTTGTTTACTGTTTACAATAATATGGACACAACTCCATATCTCCAAAGAAATTATATATTTATACCTCACTCATCTTTACAGAATACAGTTTTATGTTCACCTCTAAATAGTCTCTAAAGTTATTACTTGAGATAGAGCAACCTGGCCTTTTACCATTTTATTTGGTGAGTAGTGCCATGGTATTGTTGACATAGTGTTTCTTTAGAAACTATTTGGGGATTTTATATCAGATTTGGCCACAATTAACAATTATAAGTAAATAGTAGATAGTCCCCAAAGCCCAAAGTGTCATCCTCAAAGGTCCACATCTCCAAGAAAATTCAGTTTACTGTCACAGAGAGAGGAAGAAATCAGGAAATATTCACTTTAAAGAGGCTGTAATCACAGAAGTTAGACTTTCCTTTTTAAAAAAGTAAATCAAACTCAGTGATGATTAATTTACTACTCACTGAATACATGATTAGTGGTTAGTGGTCACTCTAATGTACACAGTTATGGTCTATTTTTAAGGATCTTAAGTCATAGTGAAATTATAATCACTGACTCAACTCTTAGAGATGAGATCCCTCAGTCACAATGTGTTTAACTCTATCTTTGCTCTGGTTTAAGCCTCTGTTATCACAAAAGCTTAAACCAGAGCAAAGATATCATTTTATAGCTTATATTGTTTTTTCCTTTAATTTGTCACCTGACTGTAATTAATCAAACTCAGACTTCTTCTTCTTCAACATTTTTCAAGGTAATTGTTTCTGTTTAGAGAATATCTATGAGTCAGGATGAATATTAGGGATGAATAGTTGGCCCGTGTTTATTCTGATAACCACTGATTTAAAAATCCAATAACAAAAATTCATGAGGTTTGATGTAAACGCTGTGGTCTTGTTCCACCCTGACAGTTTCCACGGTATGCAGAGATCGTCCATCTCACCCTGCCTGATGGTACCAAGAGGAGCGGCCAGGTGCTGGAGGTCACCGGCTCCAAAGCTGTGGTGCAGGTACTGGATCATCACAGATAACGATGAATTTATAGTCTTTTGCCGACATGGTTAAAGGTATGAGTTGCTACATAAATCACTTTTAATCCAAAAAGGTATCTTTGTGGTTATTAAATTGTATCATGGAAAATGCAGGAACCCACTGAGTGAAGAAGACTGGAGAAGACAAGGGCCACATCCTATTTTTTATATATTCTTAATTGTATTCTTTTCCTCATTCGCATCTTTCCTCAAGTAGAGATCCGAAGAAAACATGTAAGGAGGAGAGGAAATATGTTTTTAGAGGATTGAGAAGTCATTCGGGGTCAGTTGAGATGCTTGATGTTTGTTCCATCCCTTAGTTTATTTGGATTATATTCTCCTGTAAGTAAAAGGGTTTTCTTTTTAACAGTTAATAATTATCTTGATTGGAAACAGCATGATGTAACAGTTATTTTAAACACATTGTTTTATTTTTTTTATGGAATGTCTTTTACATTGGACAGCATTTTTTTGAAGTGAAGCTGTGAAACTCATGTCCACTACAGAGGACACACATGCATTGATGCGTCTCAGGAGGATACTACACTTCTATGATATGAATGCGTTGATGATGCTCAACACACACTCTCTGCCTCAGCATCTTTTGTCCTGCTATGCCCTCTGCAGGTATTTGAGGGCACTGCAGGTATCGACGCCAAAAAGACAAGCTGTGAGTTCACAGGAGACATTTTACGGACTCCTGTCTCAGAGGATATGCTGGGTATGAAACAACCACACACAGCACAGACATTTATTTAATCATAAACCGAGGCTAAAAAGTGACTTTAACTCTGCAGCAGCCCTGAATATGTAGATGGAAACATACAGTATGTGGGTCATTTAATAAGATGTGTGTGTGTTTGCAGGTCGTGTGTTTAATGGAAGTGGTAAGCCTATTGACAGAGGACCCGCAGTCTTAGCAGAAGACTTCCTGGACATCATGGGTACATAGATGACTTTATCGCTGTCACTGTTTATTTGTAATGACTTGAAATTATGCTTGGACAGTAGACACAGACTAATGCATGACTGGACTTTCAATGGGAGCAACACCCTCATTTTGTCTCATAAACATTTTTATAATATTTTTCCAATATTTCTGAGCAGACATAAATATTTGTTAATGTATAATTCCTCCTGTGGGCAAATATATGTTAAGTTAAAATTGTTTTAGGATTAAAAAGTATGTCCTCATAGGACCAAGTATTGATATAAACATGCGTTGGTGTCAATATGAAATTCCTAATAATACTATTTTTAATTTATACAAGAAATGAAATTACATCACACAACACAGAGCAAAATGTCAATTCTATGTTTCACTTTATGTACACTTTTATATCCCAAAGCAGTTTCATAACATTAAAGTTATGGACTCCTCACCATATTTGGGTTTAACTTAAGTTATCTGGTCCACTCAGAGCAGCTTTTTAACATAAAAAACTAGTGTCCCCCACAGCCTGAAGTTATTAGTTAACCTAATATTATTTTTAGAAATTATTGAAGTTCAACGTGCTGTTTGCACTTGCAGTAATCAGATTTACTCCTTAGGTATTGGAATCAGACATCAAATCACAAGAACTTTTAGTTTTTTCACAATATTTAAGAAATTCAGGCAGAGTTCAATACTTAGCACTAATCCTCATAGGTCATGTTATAATTCTTCATAAATATTGTACAATAATAAATATTCATGTTAGGTACCCTAAAACAGAACCACCACTTCTCATAAAAACCACAATGCATTGTATGAAACACACAGTACATACTGACCAGTCCAATCTACTATTCATTCTAAATATGAAACCACTCAAAATCAAACACCACAGCAAGAGATTATTTGGTTTTTA
This sequence comes from Apogon talboti, assembly GCA_037367365.1. Lineage (NCBI taxonomy): Eukaryota > Metazoa > Chordata > Actinopteri > Kurtiformes > Apogonidae > Apogon > Apogon talboti. The sequence goes on along the minus strand of JAPQRQ010000005.1, from coordinate 31,346,213 downwards.
ACGAAATACTTTGCCATTACATTTCTGTATTTATTTATTGAATCATTTATTGGCTTATTTGACAGGGACATTGCACATTCATTTACATTTCTCTAAATGCACCAGAATGACTATGACAAATGACTATTTTTCATCCACAGTCCTACATGTTAAAATGTCACCCTAAAACATAAGACAAGGTTACATAACTGCAATGTTATTTATAACAGATCTAAATGTACAGATACCAGAAACACAAACAAAGAGTCCTAAAAGAGAGTTAGATTACAATTGACTAACACATTGCACATTAGACGAAGTAATAAAAGACATCAATGTAAACTGACGTGTTATAGAGTGAGAGGCAGAGACAGAAACAGGAGAGACAGGACTGAGGAAGTGCTAATATAGGCAGCTCTGATTATTAATGAACCACTTTCAAGTATTTCAACATGGTTTTATTCATTTGTTCCCAACTTTTTAGACAATATGTGAAATGTAGGATGATCATTGTATTTATACAGTAGCACAGCTCATTGACTTTATAACAAATTATACAAAAATTGCTGTAAAGTTTGTCATTGCAAATATTTACTTGAAGATCCACAAAAAGATATATATATTAGATTATTAGATTTAATTACATTTTTCATATATCGTTAACTCTTTCTTCTGTGAACTGTTAATAAACTAGTGATATTTTTTACATAAACAGATCCAATTGGATTTTTTCAATGGCTTATTTCATTAGTATAGTTTACTGCTATTCATTATGGTGGGTTCCATGCATCAACACTGTAACATATAATGGTGTTAATGTTTTAAGCATAAACACATCCATGAAGAGAATATATTGCTGCTTTAAGAAAACATATCATTTCAGTGTAAAATGTAACCGTCCACTGAGGTGAATGTCATGAATCAGTGATTATATTCTGGGAAACAAGTCACTAAAGCAAAATGACAAAAACCATCAGGATTAAACTGTGAGCAAACTAAACTGTAGCTTATTAGAGAATTACTTTATAACCACATGTTTTGGATTCATTAAATAATATATCAGGATAAGATTTTATTTTTCCTACAGTGAGGAAAGTCAAATGTCACAGCATCATTTACAGTAAAGTGAGTGTAACAGATATCACAAAACGCAATTAAGAGTTGAAGTAATTAGTGCAAATAATGTAGCTTTAATTGAAGACTGAATAACTGTCCACTGCAGTAATGTCATGCATGAAAGGGTTAAATAAATAGAGACTAAATGAAAGCTTCTGTTGTACTGTAATCATTAGTCATCCCCTATATGTTATGCATATGAACATGTGTGTGTGTGTGTGTGTGTGTGTTTGTCCAGGCCAGCCTATTAACCCTCAATGCCGCATCTATCCCGAGGAGATGATCCAGACGGGAATATCTGCCATTGATGGCATGAACAGCATCGCCAGGGGGCAGAAAATCCCTATCTTCTCTGCTGCAGGTCTACCACACAATGAGGTTTGCACACAGTCATAATCAGATGTGTTGTACACCCAATCCACTTTTTAATTACTTGCTATTTCAATTTCCTGACCAGTAAGCTTTGTGTGTCAGACCCTTAAGGCTGAATCCTAATTAAACTTAATGAATAACATTTGTTAATTAGGAGTTCATTTTAATTAATTATCTTTCATTTAATTAAAAAAAAAGCCTTTGATACTTCTCATTCAATTAGGCTAAATATGAATACACAGTTGTGTTCTCGTCCCCGTTCTGTCTTGTTTTGCTTATTTCCTCTGTGGTCTGTGACAGATTGCAGCTCAGATCTGTCGACAGGCGGGGCTGGTGAAGAAGTCCAAAGATGTCATGGATTACAGCGAGGACAACTTTGCTATTGTTTTTGCAGCTATGGGGGTGAGCGTGCTTTAGTTTTAAATCTTGGAAGTCTAAAATAAGCTGATGTAGGAGGTTGTAATTCAGGAAAGAGTTGTAAATGTTTGTTTATAACCTTTGTTTATAGTGTTGCATGGTGCAAACTCTACGTAGTGTTAGGTCAGTGGAAGAACTGCCTATCTATCTATCGATCGATCAATCTGTCTCGATATATATAACCTAAGACTACATGGGGTATGCATCATGCAGCATATAAACAAGTCATATGTATGTGTATATATA
>JAPQRQ010000005.1:31294890-31343983 GCA_037367365.1 Apogon talboti | reverse complement strand
CCACCACCCCACCCCACTGTCCTGTGACCTTACACCTTTGCTGATTACCCCTACTAAAACAATCTATCCTACACTACAAAGTATATGAGAACACATCAACATTCCATTCCCACATATGGTATGTGTCTCGTGAAATATAATTTTACATATAACAGGGATTCATTGTTATAACCATCTTGAATTACTATGGCAGATGCCACACTCAATTTCCTTTTTTTAACTTGTTTTCTATCCTTTAGATTGCACAGGACTTTTTGTTTTGTGTGACAAGGCTGCACCGAAACTTTGTGAAACATGGCTGCCTCAGTATGCAGAGAAGATCCTGCACCTGGCGAGATGTGAAGGGAAAGTCCCATTTCCTGTCGAAGATATAACACTGGGTAAAATAGTATTTTTAGTTATACAGTAAACAAAACAGTGAATATCAAAATTTGCATATGTTTTATTATACACTGTGTCAATGTCAATCTAAAACACTGACTGATGCCTATAAAATTGTCTTCCTCCAGATGCCAAGGAGGAATTTGCCCTAAAGCTTCTACCTACAACTGCTTCCACCAGTATGTTCCAGCACAGCATCGAGGAGTCCAGGTTGGCCTTCATTGACCAAAAGCCTGTGAGTACAATTTTGAATATTTAAATTTAATTCATTTTAGGACTTTAGAACATGTTTAGGACTTTAGAACATGTTTTTCCAGGACTCTCAAAGGGTCCAATAAATGTATCTAAAGATGCGACAGGTATCACCAAATATAGTGGGTTTATTACAGTGTTCTCTCATCATCAAACAACAGTGAAAATGTCACTATAACTGTGACTTTTACTGAAGGAGGATGCTCTTTGTTTCTCAACTTAATAATTAATTTTTATTTCTTCCCCTCTTTTACTCTTAGGTTGGAACAAACATGGTGGAGTACCTATAGCAGGCTGAGGTGTTCATGGCATACCCCTACATCCTGAGTCTGGCAAATGACCGTCAGTGCTCTTCTCAATCATTTGTCATTCTGGCAGGACAAGGTTTGGAGCAGTTGATGTGTGCTTCAAAGCATTTTACATCTTTGACATTAACGACCCCAAGCAGTGTGTTCCCACATGGGATTTTCTTCAGAAAGTGGTCTATGAGATGGGAGGAAGTGAGTCTAAATCTGTGAAGTTCCTACATACAGCAGTCTTCACATGCAAGTAGAGAAACAAGGGGTTTGATTCTTTTGCTTGAGCTGATCATTGGTTCAGACTCGTTCTACACTTTTCTGGTTATTGGCATTTAAGAATGCACATTTACAGGGTGAGTCCAACCTCCTTGTCTTCTGGGTTTTTAAAACCAGCATTCCCTCCCAACCATTGGGATTGTGACATAGTTTACAGCGCACACATACACACACAAGTTGCTGATTATTTGCTTAGACTGTTTGTAAACATCTTGTTATTCATATTCAAGAATAGCTACCAGTATTGTAAATTCCAGTTACCAATATTGTAAATTCCAGTTTTAATGAATTAAACAGCTATGAATTTGATGACTTCAAAAATAAATGTTTTTTCTAAATTCCAGAATAAATGTGTCATATTTCATTTATGTAAGAATGTCAAATCTTGGGTGTATTTTGAAGTAGTTGATCAAAGAAATGTATTTGTTAACTAGACATGTACTGTAAGTAGTTTTTTTTTTTTTTTTTTACAGATTTTACTGTAATTAAACATGGAAATAACCTATTAATGAGATAAAATGTATCCAACATTCCAGTTATAACCCAAACTTTGGATAGAAACATTCAACTTATTTACGTGGTACAATTAACGCAAAAGATCCATCTTGCTGGGTTAAATTAACCCAGTGCATAGTTGATCCAATAGTTACCCATCAAAGTAGTTGAAAACTACCCAGATTGGGTTGTTTTTTACCCAGCATTTTTAAGGGTATGGTGATAAATCACTTATGAAAGGTTAAATAAAGAGAAAAATTCATTTGGGAACTGCCACAAAAGTAGCACTGGGTCTTTATGAGTTAAATGAAAAATCTCCAGTAAAATATAACTTTTGCTCAAAAGACTTCAGTTGTAAAAAAATACATGTAATTTCTTGTTTTCATAGCAAATGCTGTAAAACTGGACTCAAATATAGTAAGTCAAGACTAATACAGAAATGTACACTGTCCTGTCATTAATTATGATAAAAGGGATATATGAACACAGAATTGAATGCAGTAACTGAATTCAACTCTAGATTTTACTGCAGTCCCTGTACGTCCCTTGAATTACCTGAGAAATATGTTAAAATATTTTTAAATAAGTTTTACATTGTCCTCTTTTAAAACATTTTCTGACATTCGTTTCTAACTGACAAGAGTGGATAGAATACTGCTCTATCATGTCATTTCTGTAATATTCAAAGATTCAGTTTGTTCTCTTTTCCCATATTTATCTGATTTATAATGTAATTTTTGGCTCTTACATTTTCTGCAAAAGTTGGTTTTCTGTTAATGTTTGTTTATCTTTCACAAAATATCTGTTTCCTTTCTTTTCTCTCCTGAAGCCAAAAGATGTACTAAGCCTTTAGCCTTCTCTGTATTCAGACTTAGACTCAGGTCAAGTGTTGCAGGAAAAATTTAAAGTGAATTTAACAATATTCAACTTGAGTGGACACTGACCTTTGTCATTCATTTAGAGGCACTTCCCATCACTCTGTGATTTTAACACTTTAATTAAACAGGTTTTTTAAAAAAAAGTTTTAGAAGACTAATAAACGGTGGGATGTTTTTCTCTTTTGTGTGTTCCTCATTACTGATGGATTCCACAACAAAGGATTCAGAGCAGCTTTTCATGAATCAGCCATCAGTATAAACGGTGTGACATTTACTCAAATGTCATGATTCAGACCTGTGGAGGTCTATGTGTAGGGAGACAACACAAAAACAGCCCCGAATGTATGGCTGAGTCCATGTTGTTGTTTCCACAGGAAATCTGTCAATGAAACACAAAACCAAGGATTTTTTTTTTAAAGAAAAACAAGTCAAGATGTTGTGATTCCATTTGTTTATAGGGTCTTTAACATCCAGATCTGAAATCTGTAGTTTCACCTGATAATAGAATAATTTTCAGTTAATTTTGGTTATTTCACAGTAAAATTAACCATGTAAGTGCCAAAGTTGCAATATTGCAACAAGCAACATAACTGACTGAAATAGACAGTTTTTTGAAATGTTGATATCAAAATTGAATAAAAAAGAAAACTCCAGTACCTCAAGGGTTAGTACAATGTGTAATGTGAGACACTATGTTTTATCAGCTGTTTTTGTTTAATTTATTTTTAATGTTTTCTTAATTTATGTTAACTTTTGATAAATTTGTTCTTGTTTTTTAAATTATTTTGTTCATTTTGATGTTTTTGTTCTTATTTCATTTATGTTGATACTGAGTGAAATCAAAATGGACAAAATAATTTCTAATTAGACTTTGTTTTTCATTTCAATTTCAGTAGCAGCAGGAGAAAGTGACAAAGTATTGCGGAGTGGACTGAAAAATAGCTTCTTTCCAAGAGCCATCATCACCCTGAACTCCTGAACACTACATACATATATGTATATATATTTTTTATATATTGCGTATTTCCATTGACATCTTTTTTGACCAACCAGGGGTTTCCACGGTCAGTCAACAGCATTCAATAGCCAATCAGCTTCCGCGTTGCACCGTGATTAGTGTTTATGTGTAGGTGGTGTATTCAAGCAAAAGGAAGGGAGAGGCGTGTGCGCCGCAACCGAGGAGCAGATAGACAGCGACATCCGGATCGGTTAGTAACGAATATACCGCGTGAACTACAGAGAGACTGTAAATAAAGGCAGCAGCTTATCAAGACCTAGTCGACGCCCTGTTTATTTCTTCACAACAGCTATACTTGGTGAAGGAGTTTAGCTTCAAACTGTGTATCTTGAAGCTTTTGCGTCCAATGACTCGCATAGTTGTTTCTACCTGTGAAGTATACATGTAATAGCATAATCCTGATTTGTTCATTTTATCCATCCATTGTGAGAAAAACATCTAAAAATTTTTATCCTTTTAATTTGCTCCCTTAGTTATCAACTTTGAAGGCTGCATCCAATGGTAAGTTCCTCCTTTATTACACATAGAGTTATGGGCAATGGCATGTTGAGTCATGATATAGGTCCCAGATATGTGACTTCCTTCAATAATCAAAGTATCTATCAAATAAACAACTGATATACATATTTCTTGTGCCCCTAGTAATGCATGTGGAACTGCAAAGACTGTGGTCAGACATTTTTAAGACGATCTCATCTTCTGCGTCACTTCAGACTTGATCACAGGCATTTTGGACGTGGCCATTCCTACCCATGTACCTACCTTAACTGCCCATGCACATTCAAAACCTGGAATGCGCTGCTGAGTCACTTGTCCAGATGCCACCCTTCTGTGCCATCAAATACCCAACAAAATCTTTTGTTTAAATGTGAGATCTGTGAAGATAATCTACAGTTCTCAGAAGTAAACTATTTCTATCATATTGGACAACATTTAAATAATTTTGAGTCACATGTCCTTATGTGGGATGTTCTTACAAAACAAATGTTTATGGAAGTTTTAAAACTCATAAATGGAGAAAATATAAATCAGAAACTGTGAGCAATTTCAAGCCTGAAATAGTTGTAAATCAGGTTGGCCACACAGGTGACGATTTGAATGACTGTACTGATGACTGTACTGTTGAACAAATTGATGAAGACTTTGCATCTGATACAAGCCAAGATCCAAGGGACATCTCTATAGATACTGAGCATAAAATTGCTTCTGTATTGCTTAAGCTAGAAAATGTTTTTCTGGTATCAGGTGCAGCTGTTAATGAATTAATTGGTGAGCTACTATATTTGATTGGCAATGTATGTGTACCTGCAGTTCAAAAGACTTTAACACAGTTGTTACAGAATCATAATTGTGAAATTAATAAGTCTGTTATCCAAGAAATAGCTGCTTCACTCTGCACATCCAGTCCTATTCAAGCCGCTCTAGGAAGTAATGGTCCATTGTCCACTGCATGGAAAAGGAGAGCATTACTATAAAACACTTCAATGTAGTCGAACCAATAGAGTATGTCATAGACAGTAAGAACAGAAGGTGTCTTCAGTATGTTCCTGTACTGAAATCCCTGCAACAAATTCTAAATTGTCAGACAGTACTAGAGAAAACAGTCAATTTGAGTGTTGAATATCAACAGAAAGAAATTGGGGAATATCAATCAATTTTTGATGGACTTCATTTCAAAGATAATTCCTTTCTCTCAGATAACTGCACTATATCTTTGATTTTGTATTTTGGTGATTTTGAGATTTGCAATCCTATTGGCACGTCAAGAAAGAAACATAAAGTTTATGCTGTTTATTGGATATTAGGGAATCTAACACCTGGTTGCCAGTCCTCTTTATCATCAATATATTTGGCTTCCTTGATTAACAGTAATGATGTTAAGAGTTATGGATTTGAAAAAGTGCTAGAGCCGTTAATTAATGATCTGTGTGTCTTAGAACAACATGGAGTTTTCATTACAGAGTTAGGTAAAACCTTAAAGGGAACTGTACAGTGTGTGGTTGCAGACAATCTTGCCGCACATAGCATTGCAGGAGTTGTTAAAAGTTTCAATGGAACATATGTATGCAGCTATTGTACTGGAGAAAAGCTGCAGTTTCAGGAAAGGGCCGTTTCTACAGGAGAATTTTCTATTATAACTGCGGCAATTAATTCAGATCACCTGAAAACGCTTGCAGAAACTCAACTAGGGAGTTACTTTGGTGTTAAAATAACTTGCATTCTGTCACATAAACTTTCTCACTTCAAAGTGACCACTGGCTTCCCACCAGATATTGTTCATGACATATTTGAAGGAGTTGTTCCTGTAGAGATTGCTCTGTGCCTGAAGGTGCTCATTTCCAAAAAATATTTTACTCTATCGGATTTAAATGCAGCTATTCTGAAGTTTGATTATAAATGGTCTGACAAAACTAACCGCCCACATACTGTGCCAGCCACATATGCATGTAAGAGAACAATTGGGGGCAACGCCCACGAAAATTGGGCTTTACTAAGGTTTTTGCCATTTCTGATAGGTCACAGAGTTCCCACTGATGAGCCATCTTGGCTGATTCTAACTGACTTGAGAGATATTGTAGACATTGCAGTTTCACCATTTCAAACTGAGGAGTCTATATCTTATTTGGAGTTTAAAATAGTGGAGCACAGAGTAAGATATCTAGAGCAATTTCCAGATTCAAACCTTATCCCAAAGCATCATTTCTTAGAACACTATCCCCAGCTGATCCGTAATTTTGGACCTCTGGTGTCCTTATGGACAATGAGGTTTGAAGCAAAACAGAGCTTCTTTAAAAGAGTTGTAAGGCACATACGCAGTTTTAAAAATGTGCTCCATTCTATTTCAGAGAGGCATCAGTTTCAAATGGCTCATCACATTTACACATGCAGCTTTCGAAGATCCCCTGTTGAAGTAATACATGTTACTACACTTCCTGTTGATCTTCTTAAAGATGATATTGCAATTGCAGTAAAGCACAAGTATCCAGATTTGCAACATGTTTGTTTGGCAAAAAGTGTGATGCACAATGGACACAACTACAGAAATGGCATGATTGCAGCACATGGCTCACTTGCACGACTACCTGAGTTTGTTGAAATAGCTCAAATGATTGTTGTTGCAAATGAGCTAAGTTTCATTGTAAGGAAGCTCTCTGGCTGGTACCACGAACATTATAGAGCATATGAACTGAAAGCGGCCTCCATAAAGGAAGTGAGCCTTATTGAAGTCACAGAATTGAGAGACCCATGCCCATTGGCTGCATATACGGTTGGAGGAAGGCGACTGGTTACTGTGAAAAGATATATTCATGTATAAGGTCAGTTGATAACTGAGTTGCAATGTTTACACAGTGTAAGGAAAACTTTTAATGTTGAGTGCAAATTACAGCTGTAACAGTCATTTGTGATTGTAACTGTATTAGGCAATGGTTGTTATAACATTTATTCTTTTGTACTATTGCATCAGCTCACACCTTATTAGTGAAATATTGGTGACTTAACTTAAAATCCAACAATATTTTTAACATGTATTTTTCAGTGTCTTGATCAACATGGCTGGGAATACATCTGCAAGGCTGCTAGTTGTCCTGGCCGAAGACAACTCCATGAGAATGCTACTTCCTGGTAGAATTCCTGAATCCCTGGAGGACCTCATCAATGCAGTCAAAAGAGCCTGTGCCATGTCTGGTAGGATAAGGCTGCAATACAAAGACACTGACTTTGGGGACATATTTGTCAATTTGACTTCTACTGCAGAAATTAAGGACCTAAGCATTGTCAAAGTAATTCAGATGGACGACCACCCCAGTGCTGGTCTCATTGGTGCCCCAGAGTCTGACTCCTTTTCAGCAAATCAAAATGATAATTCCAGTTCCACAGGGTCTTGTGGAACAGATGATACAATAATCCTAGACTAATCACCTTCATCACTGAGAACAGTACAATGGCCAAAAGAGTTCCACATTCCATGCTTCTCTTATGAGACAGAGGTTCAACTTGAAAAAGGAAACGCAGAGTATAACACAAAGAAGCAGAGCCTGACAGTTGGCTCCAAAATGTTGTCAGATATTCTGGAAAAACTGGCAGAGGAAATCTTTAAATACAAGGATGCTTTAAATACAAGGATGCTAACTTCTGTGAGGTTGCAGAGGCTTTGATAAAGAAGCACCCCTGTCTCAGTGAACCAGGTTCCTTCAATGGCTGCTATGGTTGGAAACAAAGACTTAAATATAAGATGGCCAACTATAGAACACAGCTGAAAGCACATGGGACCTCTGAAGTAGTTGTTAATTCTCTGAAAGTCAAGACAACAGAAGATGCTTTGCCTGCAAAGAAGGTTAAGCGACCAAGACGGGCTGAGGTAAATTATTACCCATCTCTGCCATGTGATGAATCTCCAGAAAGCATGGAAAAAGAGAGGGAGTTACTGCTAACAGAAGTGAAGAAAAGAAATAATAGGATAACCGTTGCTGACAAAATGGAGCAGACATTTGCCTACCGAAGACAGGAAATAATTGATCAGGAGCCTGGGGTGGAGGAGGTCAGGACCAGATGGCATGTGCTGTTTCAGATAGCTGAGGTATATGTTTTATGATAAAATAAATTTAGGAGTCATTATGTTGAAATAGTGTCCCTAAAAAGTAATTACTGTTATCCCAGGTGAATGCAGAGTTCCTGCAAATCACCACCGTTCTGCTTGAAAGAAAGTTCTTTGCTCAGCTGGACAGGCATGCTGGTAGACTGGTAGAGATCATCAGCAGCAGGGGAGGATCTGTGCAGCAGAAGACCAGCCAGTTCTTGAAGGCTATAAACCAGGTAATGCGTCCCGGGATAAGTTAAACTGTCTTTACACTGTATTACAGCAAAAATAAGTTTTAAGTACAGTGTGTTTTAGGTGCGCAAATGAGTGTCACAAATCTTTGTCACTGTTTTTACACACAAAGAGAGAGCATCCTGAAATCTCTGATGGTTTATCTGGGTGAAGATGTTGAATACCTCATCAAAGAATACCTGGTATGAGTAAATGCTGATTTTATTGACAAATCATCAGACTACTGGTAGTTAAAGGAGCTGTAAGTGGTTTGGTGGGTTTGGCTGCAGTTAGCAGTCTCTTCCCTCATCCAAACACCACCACATGTGCACTGAGGATCTCCACTTTGTTGGGTCTCTGTCTTGATTTTATAAAGTACTGTGTGGCACTAGAAAGGTCCTCCCACCTAGTCAAAGTATTACCATCAGTAGACAGAGCTAAGCACTCCTTTAGTTTGTAGGAGCACAGTGATACACTGCTGATGACAGGGATAGTACCACTGTGTCCAAAATCCATATTTTAGCTCCTTAAAAAAGTCCTACCTCAAAAGCTACACCACTTTACCTGTACGCTGGAATATTTTGAGCACTTCACCTGGTTGTAAAACATCCTTTTTAACTGGAGCGATACAGAACACAGCGGGCACAGAGGCGCTTATGCATACCCAGGAATTCTCTGGTTAGTGTCAAAGGAATTGACTGTTTTGCAACCAGGTGAAATGCTTTAAGTATTCCAGATATAGTGTACACTTAAACTAATCTATTTGTTTGAGGTGAAACGTCTTTTAGGACTGAAACTATGTTTTTAGTTGCTATGTTTCTGTCTCCGTGCTAAGCAGTTTATGACTGCTTCTGCAAACTGTCTAGTGTAATACACTGACTAGGCATAAGCACCTCATACAGCCCCATTTAAAAAAAAAAAAAAAAAAAACTGAACTGGCTGGTGTACTGGCAGGCCAGCGAGGGTTAGTGCATAAATAGGAAAATGCTGCACAGGTTAGCAGTCAACTATTGCCACTAGCTTAAAATGTAGTACTGCTGGAGTTTTTTACCGGTTGTTGTGTATCTCATGCTTTTAAAAAAAATTCCTTTACAGGATGTGCATGGACACGAGGCTGAAAAAGAACTGGAGCAACAGCTCATGGTGATCTTCGTCGTTCGTTGGGAAGGTGACTCTGACGACTCACCCTCAAACATTGGCATTGTCGTAGATGGTGTTACAGTATTGGATGACTTGCCCTCTGTTGCATCTGCCTGTGCCTTACTGTTGGGTTTCATATATCCCCTTAACTTGAAATATCCCAAGCAACTTGAAAGCAAGTTTGAGTTCTTCCAGAAAGTACTGCTGGAGCTTGATGCAAGTAGGATGAGTGCCAAAGTGCGGTCACTGAGCACAAAGCTCCTGAATCCATGACAAGGAGTCACGTTGAGTGACGAAATGATGTGTGGAATGAGTGCCAAAGTTTAGTCATGTCATTTCAGTCTAGAATAAGCAGCCACTTTGTGAGAAACTGTCAAGAAACAAAGTTCTTGTTCTTAATTTCTTTCTTAAATTGTAACTGTTCTAAAATTGTGTACAGTTGCATGGTGTTGCGATAAGCTGTTTGAATATTCTCTAATGTTGTCAGAAAGGATTTTGAAATATTGTGAGCACTTGAAGGTAATGGAGAAGTCCCATCACTGCCTAAAGCCACCAAGTTTAAATAAGCAGTCACTTTATTAAGAAAAGATGTTGTGGAACAGGGTGCTGTCAACTGTTAAGATTTTAGCAGAGATGCCTTGATGTTAGATAAGCCATTCCAAAGTTGTAGCTTTTACTCAAATACCTGTAATTCCTTTTGCAGAACAGAATTTGAAATGTTTCAAAGTTCATGCTAAGCACAAAGCTACCAATGGTAGAGTAAGCAGCCTCTTTATTAGGGGATGAATAAGTAACAGGGTTCTGTCTAATGTTCCTAAAATTTAAAATTTTCTGTATCACATAGTTATCAAGCCAAAAATAAGCAGGGCTGCCTTGACGTGAGATAGGCTGATTGTGATCATGTTATTTTTCCAGTTCTTTATCCCGAATGTTGAGATATCAGTAATTCTTTTAGCAGACAAGATTTTGAAATGATTTGTTAAGATTCGAGTTGCTAAAAATAAGCTGTTGTGGAGTTCTGTAATTGTTTATTCTAAGAAGAACTTAGTGGAAGTCCTTGAACACAGAGTTTTACAAACAGGAAGAGTTGCTGTATGGTTTTAGATAAGCCTTGCTATGTTACTTACAGTTTGGGGCACAGTGTTAGTTGTCAAGAAATAATGGAGTTCAACAACATTCTGAATGGAAGGCCAGTTTCAAAAACTAAATTTGAATTTGCACAAAGTTGCACGGTGTTTGTGAGGGTTTTTTTTCTTTATAGTATGAACAGTAAGTTGGTAATTTAAGAGTAAATTTGATTAAATTGATTAAAACCATTGCCTTAAGATTGAAATGTAATAATGAATAGAAAATAATAATTTGACAGAGTTAAAACAGCTCAAGTTGGATTTAAAATAATTTTATTAGTAGTTTTACATTTAAAAATGTGGTATTTTGAATAAAATTTTTCAGTTTTCAAGGATTAAATAAAAATACGTTGAATGGGGTTAAAATAATGAATGCATTTAATGTAATTTAATTTGGTTCATTCAACTATTTTCTTTATGTGTGACCTATTGAAGAAGAATTTTTAAGTTGATTCAATGTTTTACTTTTTTCAGTGTATATTTGCACTGGAAGGAGTAGCTCTCCAATCTCGTTGTACACCCAGTATAATGACAATAAAGGGCATTCTGATTCTGATTCTGATTGTTTTGTCTTTGCAGCGAGGAGACAGAAGAAGAGAGTATTCCTCCGACTCCCTCTCCCTCGCCTGAACTGAGGAGTCGCTCCCGTTCATCTGCTCAGCCAGAGTCAGGAATCAAACGCCTGTACGTTGAGCTCATACGCCTGCAAATACAATCACTCACTCCTGTAGAATCTCACACAATTTCCTCTTCAGCTTTGCAGTTTGTCAAAATGTCGCTCAGCGAGTTGGCTTTGCATGTGCGAATGAGGTCCATTAATGGCCCTGGGGCCCCCTGGGGTCCATGTAAATGACGCCTTATCTCAAGCTTGCTCTTCTTCACTAGCAGTAACAGGTGCTGCGGACTGTGTTGGTCAGTTGTAGCCGTGTGCTGACATCATTCTAATCTGATAAGTAAACGTTACTACCACATGTAAGCAACTGTGAGAGACAGCTTAGAAATGTTTTCCTGTGAATATTACATTACAGGCCTTGGAAAGGTTAGAAAATTTCATTACACTCAATAGTTTCACTTTTCCACCAAAACTGAGAATATAATCTGGTTTAGGTGCACTCTTAAAAGTATTTCTGGCTAATATGAGTGGAAAGAGGCAATACACCCATTTCCTGTGTTTGTTTAGGCGGTAAACACAAAGTGGAGATAGCAGCAGATTAAATGACTCAAATTCTGGACCGTCTGAACTGCTCTGATGTCACAAAGAGAGAAACTGACTGAAGTTTTAGACATAATTAATGTCAGACCTCAGAGTCTTATGTGTCTGTTGTATAAAACCGTTTATTTCTTGACCATCTTGAGGATTACTTCGCTTTGAATTCTGGGAAAATTAAGACTTTCTAGAAGATCTTTTTTGAAGAATGTTGATGTTGGTGTTTATGAAGACATAAGTATGATCCCTTTTTTTTAGAATAGTAATAGTGAAATGTATAAAAAAGACACATACAGTGCAGAACATTAATGGTACTAAAATAGTAACACATTTAGAACACAAATTGATAGCAAGATAAGATTGCACTCAGTCATTTTATGAAGCCTATGTTGTCCTAATATTTCTAAATAGATACGTGTATGTATCACTGTGTAGACACAATTGGTAAAGTAGAATATGAAGCAGAGCAATAGTTCTCAGCATTTGCACAAAATGATTGCATGAGCATGAGCGACGTAGATGAAAGATGCCTTGCTTCACCTTTTTCTTTCTGCACCATCAAACATGTTCACCATTCTCAGTGCATGGTTAATGGTTTGGTGTATTTTGTCCTGGTGCCAGAAACACATTCATAAGCTGAGTGCATCTACACATCCCATTTCCAGAAAATTTGGGACATTTTACACTAAAATCTGTGATCTGTTGATTTGGTTGAACTTTTAAATGTGTTAAAACAGATGGTAAACTATTATGCAGGTTGTTTTGAAGAAAAAGGAAAAACAGTTGGAGCCTAGAGATCCATTCTGAGCCTACTGAGGAAGATAACAGTGTTGAAAGACCAGTTTGTTTGTTTGTTTGTTTGCACCGTTAAGAGGCTCTGAATTGATCGGTGTGCTCTGGCTTTTTTCATTTTTCTTTCTCCTTTGCTGGTTTCTATTTATTTTATTTATTTATTTGACAGGGACAATGCAGTTAGACATAGTTACAAAATTGCAGCTGATGTGATGCATATAAGTTTATAGCTAATGCTAATTTACAACTCCTGTCCCTGTCTGCTGGAGGAGTTTACTACATCTGGACTGTTATCAGTGGAAGTTGCCGAACCAGCATCTGTGGTGGTCTGGGGGTGCATCAGAGTCCACATTGGCTGATCTGCACATCCATATGAGACGTTTGAACTTTTATAGATATATGCTGTCATCAAGTTAATATCTTTCCTGTGCAAAGTCTGTGGTTATTTCATCAGGATAGTTTGTTCCATCGACATGGCTTCATAGCTACAGAGTGTGTGTGTGCTGGATTGTTGTACCTGTATGTACTTATTACTTTCTTTTGTTTAAGACAGGTTTTTGCTCCAAACACATACCTTGACTATGTCATAAACAAAAGAAAGTAATAAGTACATATAGAAAACTGAAGACATAATGAACACCATTGAACTGTTGTACCTGTAATCCACATCTGTCTCCTTTTGGAGAATTAAATAAAGACCACCACAGACTGTTGTTAGAGCAGATAAAGTCTCAGAAACAGCAAGAATGGACAGAAGTTCTGCTCAAAAAAAGTACAGTGAAACCCTTTTCTTTGCACTTTTATCAGTTTTTAACGTCTCATTTTTTCTCGAAATGGTGTTTCGTTTGTATCCAAGGCACTTCAACTGTCTGACTCACAGTCACTACTTTGGTTTAGTTTCATTTTCAACTTTGCATGAGGTTTGAGTCAACTAGATGTCCAAGGTTGATGTGGTCCTTGTTTGTCCCCCTCCCCTCTCTTTGTGTCTCTTGCTGTTTTGTGTATGTGTCTTTACTTCTATGTAACAGGATCTTCACAGCCATTATGCCGATGGTGGCGGCTGGTTTGATCCCAGATGACCCCACTTTACAGCCAATCAGACGCCTCATGTCGCTTGTATGACTCTATCTTTACATTCGACTGGCCTTTCATAGCTAACTGCCTCCATCGCTTGCATGTGCCGGCTGCTTTGTATTCCCATTTGTGTAGTATTCTGATTGGCTGATTGTGGGGCTGTCTTAATCGTCAGTGGGATGATTATGGATCATTAACATCAGCCAGTCAGAATAGAAGTGTAGTATGTTGTCTCTTCCCTCACTGACCACAGTAACCATTTGTTTATCCTTGCACCTGCGCTGAAATCCACAAAAATAATTGGGTGGACTTTAATCACTCTCAGCTCATTGTTGATCAATACTGAGCTTTACTCATGTTTAACTGTATTACCTGCACTCATCAGTTTACTTACAAAGTCAGTTTTTTTCGATAAACATAAATTCTAAGAAAAAAAATAGTTGCACCAACGGCTTAACCCTTAAAGACCCACGATTAGTT
Source organism: Apogon talboti (assembly GCA_037367365.1). Lineage (NCBI taxonomy): Eukaryota > Metazoa > Chordata > Actinopteri > Kurtiformes > Apogonidae > Apogon > Apogon talboti. The sequence continues at coordinate 31,329,754 of JAPQRQ010000005.1, read as the reverse complement.
TGTCACAACTTCCAAATCTTTTTTTTCTTTGTCTTTCCCAAGTGATTTACCACCATTTATTTTAACATTATTCTCTACATTTTACAGTAAAAATTAGGTATTTTTCTATAGTTAATTTACTGATGATGTAGATGTTCATAAAAGCTCAGAGTAAATAAAAAAATTATTAGATCAAATGAGAAAAAAATGAGGAAAAAGTGACTTTTTCAACTAAATATATCATTAACTTAACATAAAAACAAGTGTGTACAACTACTGTCATTCAAACTCCATGGGTTTTACTGGTGAATCAATATGGCAGAAGATGATGGTGTTTCCACGTTCGCTACAGAGCCTCTGAACGTCCAAATGGGTCATATCTGATGATGATGAAAACCTGAAAAAGTACATTTTACCTGAATTATGTACATGTAGGATTATTGGATCAACAGTTATTATGGATGCGTTTGGTTAGTGGTGGATGTTTTTATGGGTCTTTATGGGTTAATGTGTACAAATGCGTCACTTTTTTTTTATCACTGTAAACGGTAGTTGGCTGTAACTCTACCACTGCTTTTAGTATAACTGATATTCACATGTAACCGTAAACCACCATCAGCTCACACTTTCATTGCTGTGTCTTCTGTTCCCTCTTTCATCTCAGGTTTAGTTTCTTCTCTCGTGATAAGCAGCGGAGTTCCCAGCAGAGCGCGCACTTCGACGGGGGCCTCAGCTCGTGGCCCAGGAAGGACGACATGTACACAGAACAAGCCCAGGAGGCGTTACAGCACATGTAGTCATTGGACAGGACTGGTCAAGGTTACCCAAACGCCAAAACTCTTTAACACTTCATGTCCATCACTTGAGGCATTCATGTGGCCACTACACTCCCAAGCACCACTAGTGACTCACACTGCAACCGCATTATGGGGTGTTCGAGGTGAGAAAACTGACTGATGGAAGAGTGAGAGAAGCACCACGCATGAGGCTCCAGGTTGATACAAATAATCCAAAATGGTTATTTAGACTTAGAAGAACCACATAGCTCAATGAGTGACGGCACATACAGAGAGAATAGGTTGGTGACTGAAGTTTTTACAGAAGGTAAACTAAAGTTGTAAGATGGAAAGTGGAAAGTTGGCGTCTCACACTGAGTGAGAACTGAAGACGAAGGCATATATATATATATATATAAAATACCACTTTTATAAAACATGAAGGGTTTTGTTATTTTTTGAAGGATTTACAGATTGTACATAAAGAAACCTGCAAAGTTAAAAAAAAAAAAGTTAAAAGCAAACCTGCAAATACAACATGCAGCCATTATAGATTTTCATTTTCTAATTTTGAGGATTTATACTTTTGTGCTCAATTAAAGGTCCAGTGTGTGTGATTCAGAGGATTTAGTTGAATTTAATTGCAGAAATGGAGTGTAATATTCATAATTATGCTTTCATTAGTGTATAATTGCATAAAAATGAGCATTGTTGTGTTTTTATTACCTTAAAATAAGCTGTTTGTGTCCCACCATGGTTCTGCAGTAGCTCAGAATGGACTTCCTCCCCTACCTTTTTTATTTTAAGCATTTGCAGAGTTAAAAGTGTGGATGAGAGTTAATATTCCCTTCACTAAATGAGGGTGGGTGGTTTGTTTACTCAGTAGCTTCACCATTAGATGTCACTAAATATCAGACACTGAACCTTTAATTTAGCCCCTCATCACCAGCGCTGTCAAAAATGAAACCAATGCAGCTAAGTCAGAATTTTAAGAATGTAAGACAAAATACAGTAACTTAAAATCAGGATTTATCATTTATCTTTCACGATCTATTGGTGTCATAACAAACACTCCACAGCACAAGCAAACCTAAACAAACCAAGACAGGTTGTAGTCCGTCACCATCCACTTCGGTAACATTTCTCATCACAAACACATGCTTGTAAAAGAAGATGTATTATATCTTCTATTAGATATCTTATAGTGCTAGTTTCCGCTGTGAGACTTGCGTTTTGAGTAAAACACACCGATATCAGTTATTTTTCCAGTTTATTTAATCTTGATAATAGCAGGTTTAAATTGATAATGCAAGTATATTTAACATAAGACACATCATTTGCAATAAAAAAAATAGATAAGAAATATGCACACCCCTTGCTATTAAAATGTCATTATGCTATTAAAACTTAATTTATTTTTTGGATGATAAACTCAAATGAACCAAAGATCATTTGGAAAAAGGTGGCATTAATCCTCTGCAAAGCAATGAGTGTTTTTAAAACAAGCACAACAACATAAAACCTTAACTGAGTGTTATTTTACTTTGTTCCCCTACATATTTCATGCTCCAAATATCTGCTAACTCTGAAAACCCATCAATATGCATAGAAAGAACAGATCTAAATACCAGCCTTTGCAAAGTCGCATTGCAAATACTACTTAAATATGGCTCAATTTCATACCAGAATTAAAACTTACCATTATATAAATACAGTGTAAATCATGCAGTTTCCTCTTAGTGTTATGATTATAGAAAAATGTAACACATCAGCAGAGCTCCACTCTTATTTTAGAAACAGTTAAAAGTATATTTTTACAGTAAAAGTGCCAGGTGTGGTTTACATTCTTTTACAAACGGCTTTTTCACATAAGCTGCTTCTGTTTTAAAGCTTGTGTTGTGCCTTCACACTTCAGCACCAGCTGATGGCAGCGAATAGCTCAGACGTGACCGGGTGTACTTTAATAGTAGTGGCACTTTATCTCTATTTATACTGATCCAGTGAAGTGGAATACATGACAAAAACACTGTAATTTGAGGGACTGAGAGGCCAAAAATGCCTGTTTGTCATTGAGCAGCTTGTGTGTCACTCATTCATGGATACAAAGATACTGGACTGGTTTCAGGAAGGACCCGATTCTACACGATATTTGGAAATGAAAGGGATCTGGACAATTTCTATAAGAAGAATTCAAGGAGTATTTACTATTTAAAGGGAAATACAGTCAGATATTATGTAAGCCGATTGTTTACCATTCCTCATGTGTTTCCCTCAGTCTTCCATGAACCCCATTAAGATGTTTATTTAAAAGATATAATAAACCGATCAGTGTTTTTAAGTGAGGTGGCTTTTATTGAAACATGTCTCCTTAATAATAAAAAAATCTCTCAAGTTAGTGACTCTTTTCTTTTACACTGATAAATTTACACGTCTCCATTCACAAAGACAGGGTTCAGAGAGTTTATTTGGGTCTCAAAATAAAAAGGTACAAATTGCTCATCTTGTTCTGTTAATCATATGGCACAGAATATGAGTCAGATGTCAAAGGTTGGTGTTTTACTGATGAGATGAAAAAAAATCAGAGGCTGTGAAGTCATGTGACTAGGTCTATTGTATGAAGTAGCAGGGGTGTCAAACTCAGTTTAGTTCACACATTCAGCCACATTCAGCCTAATATGATGGGGCCGACCAGTAAAATAATAACAGTTAAAAAAAGTAAAATGACATTATGTAAACGTTCACATCTACAAAGTTTCCTTAAAAATGTCCCCTGTGAAGTAGAGTCATGCCAGTATCCCCAAGATTTTAAGTTTGTTATCTTTGGTGCCCCCTATTGTTGATAAGAGGTCATTTCAGGTTCTTGAGCTTCCGGTATCCAGTATTATTAAGGTTAAGGTTTACTTTATTATCCCCGAAGGGCAATTCCTTTTACAGCCAGAAGTAGTCAAACATAAAAAACAACAATCCACACACACATTAATAAGAAATAGAAAGGAAACACATCGATCAGTGACGTCTTCATTAATCATCAGCCCCCACAAGGATTACAGTGATTCACATAGATTTAATCTGTGGTGGTGTGTCCACACTGTCACCACCTCTGAAAGTGTTTGATTACATCACTTTCATTGTGTATGAAGCAGTGTTTCCCACTCTACATGGGTGGGGTAGGGGGCGGTTGATGTTGAACCATCACTATGATCAATGTGTCAGCTGATTAACAGTCCTCCTCCTCCCACAAACTGCTGCCTGTAAATACAACACTGTAGATAGCGCCGTGATTAATTCACTTAATCCAGAATAAGTTTTCCTTAGTTCTGTGCATATACAGTGTATTGCCACAGAGATCCAGGTTCTAAAGCTGGAAAACAATGACTTTTGTATAATTTTGTCTGTGGGTCATGAGGCCAATCACTGTAATTTCAACTATTTAGAAAATATAGAATACCTTCACAGACCTATTGAAATGAAAATAACCTAGATTTGTATGTTTAATATACTGTATGTGTTTTCAACAGTGTATGCTTGAAACAAAACTGTGATTTATTGAATGTAGTGGGTCCTAAGAAAATATAAGTTAAGGAAACACTGGCTTATGAAGTACTGTATATAATTTTGTGTCATTAAGGCACAGTTGAGTATCCTTGTCTGTTGATCATATACGTTTACACATATGCTTGGCTTCAAACAGCTGATAAGAAGAGGAATCCAGAGTGATTTATTAAATGTTGAACAGCCCCACAGCTATTAGTCTATAACAAACATAATGTCAGATCTGTAGATATCACTTCACATTAATATTAATACAAAGAAGCTTCAGATAACCTTTTAAAAATCTATTTTATGGCAACATTCCCCTTATAACAACTTGATATCTGTGCAAAAAATGAACCATATGCTCTTAAATAAACTCACAATAAAGCCAGAATGAAAGGTCTTTACAACTACTGTGTAAATTCATCCTGTCATCATCAAAAATGGATTATCCTACCCAATGAGATGCCTTTGGGTAAATTAAATGATAAAATATACTGGTGTAATTTATTTCACACAGTAATAAATTACATACAGGCACCATTTATTTGCATAAAACACCTTTATTCATTAACGCCTCAACCCCAGCATTAAGATTTATTTAACGCTACAACAGCAAAGATCTATTATGTCCTAAAATGGTCAACAGGTCAGTTTTGCCCCTCGGGTATTATTGCATTAGATCTACATTAAAACTGGAATAAGCCCAAATGTAACACAACAGATCAAGAGAATAACTGTATGAAAACATTTCCGATATGTAACATGATGCTACGATAAGTTAACAGAGGAAGTGTTAAAGAAGGAAAGTCAAAATGTATCTTTGGATTTCACAAATTCACCGCCACTCATGTGATTGGGCTCTTCGTGTTAACACTGAGTTTTCATTTTAATTAAATGAAAACATGGAATCTGGATTAATCCTGGAATTGAATAATAATAATAATCATAATAATGAGCACAATGTGAAAAAAAACCAAAACAACCATTAATCATTTTGAGCCAGCGGCAAAAATAATGTATTGGTCTATAGAACCATTTCAGAATAATCCTGCTACATGGTGATATTGAAAAAACTACCCCAGGATCACCCAATGTTGTAAGTAAAAAAAAACAAAAAAAAAAACTACAGTTATTTTGATAATACCATCAAAAACTCATGTGCTGTACAAACAGAATGTGTTTTCTACCCTTGTAGAAACAGTGGTGATGCATATTATATGGACACTGGGGTTTTTTTTCATTGCTACTTCATAGAATCACATAATTAATGCTTTTTTCATGAATTTAAATGGTATTATTTATGACTTATTGTTCTGTAAAACTGTTAAACCTGATTTCAACTCTGTCAGGCGACAAAAAACAGGCAGTTGTTTAATCATCTGCTCTGATAAGAGTCATAGTGATGCAATTAATCAAAATAAAACGCTAAATAGTGTGAATTTGTGAGAAGGAAGATTGAGAAATTGGATTAAAAAAAAACCATTATTATCAGTTAACGAAAAAAGTACACATTTGTCAGTGTTTTTCTACAGAGGAAGTAATAAAACTAAAGTTAGCTGTAAAGATAAAAAAAAAGCCCAGTTTAACCACAAATGGATCATTGTCAGAAGTCTGGGGCTAAGTTTGAGTCCTTGGTTTTAGTTCATGTAAAACACACACAAATAAAAATAAAAATGACCTGTTGGCGGTTCAGCTGTTAAATACTTTCACATAGAACATCTGGTTGTGAAGAATGTGACAGTTTTAGCGAGTGAGAGGAACAGATGTGTTCAGTAGGAGTGTTCAGTTCACCAAACCCACAGCTCGTTCAACGTACTCTGAGAGGCTCGTTTTGTGCGTGCGGCTGCGAAAACTAAATCCTATGCGGCGTATGCAAAATATATGTGTAGAACACTGTCAAACTGCTCATGTGCAGCGTTTATACCTTTTTATAAATAAGTTCTGGGAGTAAATGTACTATCACCACACAGTGCAGTAGTATAAATAGTGATATCCTTACATAGTTTAGCGTAAGGGAGACTAGACAGCAGAAAACCCAGGCTCACTTAAATATCTGCATTAGAACAAACTTGACAGCGTTTATCTACTGCAGGACACCTGTAATCACATCTTAAATATGCATCTTAAATGTTAAAAATACAATATATGCTAAAAAAAAACAGAGGTACATTATATTTGAGAAACTAGATTATATATTCCTATGTATATGCTTAAGACTGCTTAACATCATGTTGCTTCACATTTCAAGAGCCTGATCCTCACACTGATCCGAAATCAGACACAGAAAAATCCATCAGGACCGTAAAGGGACGCTCAGCCGTGAGTTAGGTCAACCGTTAGCTCCTACTTAGCTGTGGCAGAGTTACATGATGTGGTTTCTAATGACTGAAATCAGAGGATTCTTTAAAAGGGCTTGTCGTCTGCATACGTCCTGCTGATCTGGAGGGTTCCGGGCTCATAAATATAGTATTGCTAAGTTTCTAACCTCTAATTAAGAAAAAGCAGTATAAAAGTGCAGAGCATTAACGACTACCTGCATGCTGGAGAAGGATTGGTCTATAGGTAATACAAAATGTACAAAATAAATGTGCTGCAAAACAACCCGAATGTTTTGTATACACATATAAATAAAAGTACAGATGTCACCTGACAAGGCAGATGTACCTAAATCCAAATGTTCTAAGTCCCCAGTACCCCTCGAACCCCCCCCCCCCAACCCATCCACCCACCCACCCCCTATTAACACATGCTAAACTCCCGTCCAGCTCCCTTGATATTGAAACAAAAAGGGTACACATTCTGTTTCTAAGGCATTTTTACACTAGCTAATGAGAAACACAAGTGTTACTGTAAGTTTCCCTTTTCTTTGAGGACTCCTCAATCAATCTTTGAGCCACGGGTGAGCTGCGATCGAGGCTTTACTGCGGTCTCCGTAGTCGTAGAGCAGCTCCTCGCCCTGGTCAATGTTTCGAGAGGCAACGAGGATGAGGTGAGGGACGCCGTTGATATCGTGGAGTTTGGTTTGGCAGTTTCCATTTTTACTGTGATTTATCAACCTCCCCATGCGACCAGTCTCTTTTGTGGCATCCACACTGTTAAAAACAAACAACACTGATGTTAAAGAAACGCATTTTCCTCAGCAGCCTTCAAAAATATGTAATGTTTTTTAGTCAACTCCTGCAAAGCCTGTAAAGGGAAAAAAAACAGTTCAAACTCTTAATGTCAATAATGTCATCATTAGGAAGCATAATGAACACATTAGACAACCATGAGCGGTCCAATAGTGATGGAGTGCACCATTTTCATCACACTGGGGGATGTGTGAGAGACCCACTTACAACACAATGGTCAATATTACAACAGCAGAGACACTACACATATATACAGCCTGGCCAAAAAAAAAAAAAAGTCCCCTCCTGGATTTAACTTAGCAAATAGTTCAGATCCTTCCATTGAGTAATGCAGTGATTAATATGTTTCACCTGCAACAAGTTCTTTAACTCTAACTGATACAGTGAGTGTCTTCTCATTTCTTAAACAACCATCAGCTTGATAAAGAGCAGAAAGATTGGATTGTGTTTCAAAGAACAAAGGTCATGTGGTCTGATGAGTCCAGACTGATCCTGTTCCAGAGTGATAGGCGTATAAGGGTCAGATGAGAGTTGGATGAAGTAATTACCCATCATGCCTAGTGCATACAGTACAAGCCTGTGGGAGCAGTGTTATGGTCTGAGGTTGATTCAGGTCTACTGAAACAATCCTACAGAGCAGGCCAATGCCTACAGCTTCTTGGCCAGGTTTTGAACCCTAGAATGCAGTCTTTCTCAAAGTTATGGTCAGGACACAAAATAGGCCTTTTTGTTTGTTATTCATTTTCTTGATAATTTTGTTTATGGGACTCAAATAAGTTCACTATTCATTCTCAAACATCTTATCTTTTACATTAGAGCAGACAAATGCTCGATACGTGGATTCACTTTCAGTAAACATAACTGCGCACTTTTAAAACCCCTCGGCCAAACATAGTGTCAGATTCTGTTGAAAGTTACTGCCCTATAGGCCCTATCAGTGACCTATTTTCAATAGGCTTCTGCTCCATGGCCAAGCTGCATCCACACTATTAATTTGGTGCAGATATCTCAATGCATTCTTCAGATAATGCGATTAAGTTGTTGGAAGGACAGACAGACAGACGACAAAACGATTATAATACCCCTTCAGTCAGAAGTTGGCCGAGGGGTAAAAACAGAGACCTTTTAGCAATTCATTGTGAATTTTTTCAAGTTTGAGTGCTGAGGAGTTAAACTAAAAAAGATTGGGAACCGCTGCTATAATGCAACTGGTTGATATCCTCTGTTTAACCCTTCTGCCTAAAAAAAAAAACAAAAACAAAAAAGTATAAGAAGCAGCAGAGCTCTGCACCTTTCTTACATCTTTTTAGTCCCCCTTACTTTTTTCACCCCCCTTATCAGACAGGTGAGTGGACTAAAATGATAAAGTCTCAGAGACCAAATCCAGTTCTAATTGCACAGTTTTAAAACATCCAGATTGTCAGAATTCTTTGATATGAAGCATCAGTATTTGGGTGAAAGGAAAACATGCTGTAGTGTCATACCAGTATGTTTTGCATAAGTACTGGAAGTAGTACATGTAGCAGCCAGTGGCAGGGTTTTGAGCGTATTCGGCCTCCCTCTTTTTGGCATCAGTGATCTGTAGCAGATCTCCATGGTACTCCACCACGTACTCGCCTTTCTGGAAATGTCGAGTGGCAAACACCGCTCTGCCTTTCCCTTCTATCTGCTGCACCTTCAGAAAAACACAGGTTTTCTATTAAAATATACAGCTAGAAAAACACTGGTCCTCCATGGCCTACTTTTAACAAACTATATCTGGCATCTTATGGGATACCAACACATTCAGTGAAAACACTAACAAGGTGAGCTAGAAATGGTTTAAAAAGTGTATGCTCTTCACTTTGAAATACCAACATGAAATCGAACAGATGAAAAAAAGTTGAAAAGCTGTGATGTTAACTACCACAACCTACCATAACACTCTATTTACACTACATATAAGTGACACAAAAAGTAAAAGAGAATGTGAACCTAGAGAACAAATATGCCTCATATGTTTGAGGAGAGAGCAGAGAACTCAACCTACTTCCATCCCTTCCTCGATTCCTTTTGTGATGAGATCATCCAAAAGCTTTTTTTGTTCAAACTGGTGACAAAATGAAACATGAAATATGATTATTGTAAGAAAAGCACATTTGGCAGAACACATTCTGAGTAGATGCCCCCCAAAAATTATGCATCAGGCTCAAATCAAATATGTAATAAATAAATACAATATATACTGTATGTTTTGTATAATATAATATACACAACATGCAGTGGACTACAACATAAAGTACTGTGTCTTACCTTAAGCTCTGTTTTACTTTTTCTTGAGCTCCTCCGTATTGGATAGTAGTCAGTAACTTTTCGGTTTTGCAAGTTTTTCTTTGTCGCACTGCAGCGGAGAGAGTGAAACAACAATCATCACAACCACATGAACTACTATGTCACTATCAAGCTGTTTAAAAAGAGTTTCTTCCAGTTCTGCAAAAATCCTTATTTAAAAATGCATCAGTGGTGAAGACATGCGTACATTTTAAGTGTTGGTCTCTTTTCTCTGTGGTGGACTCCTCGCCTCTGACGGCCGTGGTGAGAGGTGCTGTTGTTGTTGTTATTGTTGTGGAGAAGACTGTGAGAGAGGCTGTTACTGAAAAGCAGGGGTGTTACAGGCATTGAGAGGGGAGAGCTCTGCGGACAGCGGTGCTGCTGTGCTGGCGGCTGTTCATCGGGCCAGCCGGGCGAACACTGGCTGAAGGTACTCTCTGTCTCAGAGAAGTCTGCCTTGGAGTCTTTTGTTGTCATGCTGATAGCGTTTGGTCTTCTACCTGTAAAAGGTGGAACAAAAACAAGTACAGTGCTCTTGTTATTCAGTGAAATCAGTCTTATGGTCCTCCTTGTTGTCTGTAAATAGCGGTCTGGTTGCTTTCCTGTGGCGTCTTCACTTTGCACCGCACCACTCATCTTAGCTGAAGAGAAAACTGTTGAGCAGGCAGAAAGATACTTACCCGCCTCCAGCCTTTGGGCATCATTTTCCTGGGAGTTTATTGGAGAGTGTCTTCCCTCTTGCATCAGACTGATTGTCTTGTCATCATGAACTAGTGATAGGGATTTGGTGCAGCTTAAGACTGTGACTGGATGGCTACTGCACACAGTTTCCTGTAAATGCAAATGATAGATTTATAATAGTCAAATTATTTACAAACGTGCATTTAGAGAAGCATGAGGCGCTTTAACTGCTATATACGTCTTTACCTGCTCGAAGCAAGACTCCCTTATTACTACTATGTTTATTGATTTTTTTAACAACATACAGTTTTCCCCGAATAGCATCACTAATGAAGCAATGCTGTTACAAGAGGACTCATTTTGTGTTATTGCTTTGTATTTTACAGTATGTCCTGCCTAAAGAGACAAGAACGCAAAATGCGCAAGCAAAGGAAAGGAAATGATTGACTGCAATCATGGAAACATGATTTTAATAACAAATCATACAGGCTTCCGAAAAATCAGCTATGCAGATATTTTATGTTTAATTCATCCAAAATACCCATTGTGTTTATTGTGATCCTGTTCTTTCATCTGTTGTTCATATGATGATTTCACTGTTGAGAATCATCAATAACATTTTCATGACATGAAAAACACAAACAAACCTCTGACTACACATACAGTAAAGGGATATATTTGGATGTTACACTCAAGGAGAGGGGTCTTCCATCATATTAGTCATAATCTATGTTCACTCTAAGAGTACAATATCAATTTTTAAACTGGTCAGTGAATATCTTGTGAATTATAGCTATACAGTTTGTCAGGACCATGTCATTAGTTTTAGAAATGTGACTGCTAAGCTTGGTTTTCATGCAATGGAAGAAACTCTGCCTTTTGCAAAATACATATCAATGCAGATGCAGTTAAAAGTGAACATGAACTGACTCAGAAACACTGTTTGTAGCTTTAAAAGTCATGGAGCAGTTGGGCAATGAAGCTGCTTCTGCACAGACGAAATGACTGGTGTTTTTAATTCTAGGAAAAGGGAGGGTAGTGGTTTCACTTTGTCTGTGTGCTGGACCGCACAAAAAAAAACAAACCATGACACTTACTGGAAGGGTAGAGCATGGGTTATAAACAAAACACTCAAATATATGGCAGAGTTATAATAAGGGACAGAGGCTGGAGAGTGGGAATACTAAGTAAGCTCTATGACTAAGACCAGTTCAGCCAAAGAGGCAAAAATGGTGAGGGTGTTTTTTTGGGGGTTTTTTTTTGTTTTTTGACAAAAGCTTTCAGTCCAACATGGCAGAGGTAATAACTCTGCTACGACACAAAGTGATGCTGCAATGGAGCAATACATTAACTCTCTCTTCTTGTCAGTATAAGTTTTTGGTGAAATATCCCAATGGCACCAAGTGACAAATAACAAATAACAACTAATACTTTCATTACCACTGTAACAGTAAATTAAACTAAACACTTGCAGCAGGTGATAAAAAAAATGTGAAAATATAGCCCATTCTTTGTGGTTAAATAATATTTTGGATGCAGAAGTGGAGTGTTGGTCTTGGTGGTGTTCTGAGTGTGCTTATAGTTGTTAAAAGTGCCAAAGCTGCTGCTACATGGTCCATCTGTGAGGTTAATTCTCAGGGGTGTGGGTGGGGCCGTGGGTGGTGGAGGGCAGACCATGCTGGTGCTTTGGTCCCACACCTACTCTCCACTGTCCGTCAGTCCCTTTAAAGACTGATTCAAGGCGGACGCAGGCCTCTAGGCTCAATATTTACCGTTCAAATCGCCTCAAACAAAGTGCACCGTAACAGCTGATCAAACTAAAAAAAACTAGCTAAAAGAAATGATGCGTGTAGAGCCTTTCGGTGCCGTCTAATACCAGAAAACACAGTGTGATCGGCTGGACGGGCTCATGTAACGTTCATTATTAGCTAATGTTAGCAAAGCACTCCTCATCAAGGAGGCTCTCATCTGTAACTACACTACAGTTAAAACAGGCTAAAATGTAATATTCACTGTACTAAAACGCTTCTACAAGCACAAACGCGTACATCTCGTTTTCAGAGACAGGATGATCCACTTCAAATGGATGTCGTTTACGCCACATAACCTATGTTTGGAACAGTGGTGATGCCCTAAACAAGCAAACTTACCCCGTTCATGTCCGACTTGTTTTCGTGGCTTCTCACTGAGCTCCAGCCTCTCGTTTCGGGAAAGAAAAATAAATTAAATTTCCTGCCAGTTCGGAGATTAACCTTGCCTGCTCGCACAGCAGTGCCCTCCCCACACGCTGGCCCCTTCAGGCTGCTCCACGGTGGATGTGTTTCCTCCTGTTGTGTTTCAACTGTGAGCAGCTCAACCGTTGAAGCCTCCACAGCTCCGCTCCGCCATTTTTCTACTAGTCAATGAAAGAGACACACGGAGAAATGTCGCCCCCTCCAGGCCGACGGAGAAAGCACGTCATACATTTTCTGGGTCAGCAAAGCCACAAAAAAAACGACGAAAAAGCGTTTGGTGGAAAAAGTCAACAGTACAATGTGCTTGAGCAGATGTGTATGGAGCTACATCTGTCAGTTCAATAACAACATAATAACAGATAAAAAATGACAGCTCCAAAATTTTCTCTTTGTTTTACAACAGCAACAAAACAGGACATTTACAGTATAAAAACGTTTACATTTCCAAACTGCACTGAAACAAAAAATCAGAATAACCTGAACATCCACGATCAACCTGAAATTTCTCAAGACATGTAAACACAATTTTTTATAATATTATGTCTCAGATTATCATTTACACATGTGCATTACAACATACAGATCACAGTGGATCTACAAATATATAAAAGATGTAGTAACAGCCATCTGCAACTGTAAAATATAGCATTAAACTTTATGATCAATACAACTTGTCAAGACTCAGTGACACCCTTGAGTGTCACAGTCTTCTGTGTAATTTTTGCACTTTGCAAATTCATCCTATGGGCCGGATTGAACCCTTTGGAGGGCCGGCTATGGCCTGCAGGCCGTATGTTTGACACCCCAGGGCTAGAGGAAATAGATATTATACGTATTTTAGTAACAGTAGCAATACAATGTAGCAGTCAAGATGTGGCAGTACAGAAAAAAATAAGGGCTCTTTTATACTGTTATCTCATCTACCTTTGCACTTTTGCACTGTCTGTGTGTTTGTATGCTTTTTGATGTTTACTTCTGTGTTGTTCCTGAAAACACCACATCATGACCAGGCTGGCCAAACTCCACTATAAAAACAAAGTGGAAGAAAAATTCACTAATGGCAAGGAGGCTTGGCAAGGACTCATCAACCATGATGGGTAGAGCCCAGAAACCAGCCCAGATCCAGTGCGCTGATCCTGCCATCTTTGCAGAGCAGCTGAATATCTACTACGGCAGATTCAACAAATCATCCCATCAGAATGACTGGAACCTCACCAGCACCTCCGGACAACCAGTTGTAGTGGATAAAGGCAGGGTGACATCCATACTGAGCCGCATTAACAGCAACAATAGCTCTGGTCTGGACAGGCTCAAAGGCAAGGTGCTGAGGGAATTTCTGCTTAGATGGGTGATGTCACCACTCAGCTCTTCCAGCAGCTCCTGGACTCCAGCTGTGGAAGGAATCCACACTGGTACCCAAAGAAGTCCAATGCCAGGGAGATGAAGGACTTCAGACCCGTGGCACTTACATCCATACTCTGTAAGTGTATGGATATTAAAGGGTGGTGAGTGACCTCCTAACAATCATGGTGGCAGATGAGCTTGATGCACTCCAGTTTGCCTACAAGGCAAAGCGGGGGGTGAAGGATGCCTGTTTCACTCTCCTGGACATAGTGAGTAAACACCTAGACTCCCCCCACCCTTACACACAGATTTTATTTATGGACTTTTCCTCGGTTTTTAATACAGTTGACCCACACATATCTGCAGCCACCTTGTGGGACTACAGGTCAATCCAGCACTTATCTTAATGGATAAAGGACTTCCTACAGGACCGGCCTCAGCATGTGGTGGTCAATAGTTTTAAATCCAGAAATGTGATTTTAAACACAAGTCCTTCAGGGCTGTGTTTTATTCCCCATTTTATTTTCCATCTACACAAATGATATAACCTGCAATAACAATGGCATGTCCCTTTTTAAATATGCAGGTGACATGGCCTTGGTGGCCCATATTAAGGATGGGGACTCTTTGTCTGCGTACCACCAGCAGGTGGACAACCTGATGTCCTACATTAAGGAAAGCTCCTTGGAACTCAACATCTTGAAGTCAAAGGAGCTATGCTGTGCAGGAAGACGAGTGCCTGACCTTACCCACCCTCTTTTTGAAACTTCAGGGACAGAGGGTGGAGCAGGTAGAGGCATTCAAGTACCTGGACACAATGGTGGACAACCTGCTGTCCTTCTCCCATCACACTGACTCTGTCTATAAGGAGGCATGACAACACATGTTCCTGCTGAGAAAGCTCAGGAGCTTTGATATTAGGAAGGACATTTTAACAGCTGTTTACAAGTCACTCATTGAATCGGTCTTCACTTTCAACATCACATCCTGGTACAGCTCCATCTCTGTCAAGAACAAACCAAAGCATTCCCGGATCATCAATCAAGCAAATAAAATAACGGACAAAACCCAGACTCCATTATCAGTACTCCATAGCCAAGCAGTCACAAGGAAAGCCAACCTCATCACAGCAGATCCCACTTACCCCTGTAACAAGTCCTTCCAGCTTCTACCATCAGGTCACCGCTATAAAGTCTCCCTGTCCAAGAACAACACTCACCACAACTCTATTATCCCCACTGCCCTAAACATTGTAAACAAACAATAGCTCATAAATGATCTCCTGCATTAGAGTTTTTCTTGAACTCTGTGTAAATTATTTCAGTATTCTTTTATCTCACTAGGTTTTTAGGAATTGTGTGTTTCTGTGTTGTGCTGTTTGTTGTATGCGCTATGTCTAAGATGATTTTCTGTCACAACAGACGTTAAAGCTTTTCTGATTTCTAATTTCTTAATTTACAAGCTAAGGGCACATTACTAAAAGGCTGGTACAGATACTCTTGAGAGTGAGGCGGTTGAGTCTTTTCATGTTATACCAAAAATAAAAAGTGTATTTCTTTGTGCTTTATTATTTCCGCCAAGGAGGTTAATATAATCACCAGGGTTTGTTTGTCTGTCTGTCTGTTTGTGCAAGACATAACTCAAAAAGTTATGGACGGATTTAAGTGAAATTTTCAGGAAATGTCCAAAATGGGACAAGGAACAAGCAATTAGATTTTGGGGGTGATCCAGATCATCGTATGGATCCAGGATGAATATATATATTTTTGCGATATGGCCCAATACCCTTGAAGTGGGTTACCTAGCAACAGACAAACAATAGGGCAAAAGACTTATATATTGCTGTTATTACAGAGAGCTGCCTTGGCAGAGGTCTGCGCTCTCCGAGTGCTTTTCTAGTTATACAAGTATTGACTTTATTTGTACTATATACTGTATTTGCACTGATGACATTACTACATATGCTGTGTATACAGTAACATTCATTTAATTTACTTTTTGCTTACTAATTGTACTCTGTACAGTATTTAACAGAAATTAGTGTCATAAGTTAACATTACATTTTGCAGTTATAAAAACAAAATGCACACAGAGACACACACTTTGTACAAGTCATTTAGTTAACCAGTTTCCATGACTGTGATGAGGAACACTGTCTGAAAAATAAACATGACTTTTGAATTGTGTTTTGCAAAAGACACAAAGTGAAAGAAAGTATGTAGAAAGTGAGCTCTTTGGCCAACAAACTGAATTTTATGTGACAAAAAACAAACACTTTTGGCACTATGATATCAGCCTGATCAGATCTGAATAGTCCTGAGAGGATTTTGAAAATAGTGTGTGAAATAGTATAAAAGTCGTAGTAAATTTAAATAGTTTGAATTCTACAAGAATGTAAAAAAAAATTCTGACTAAGTAAATGCAAAGACGAGATAGCTGATTCAGACTCAGAAGATCAAACAGTCCTGAGTAATTGGAGCTGCACAGTTTGATATGTTTGCATTCAAAATAAACATCACATGTGAAAGGACACATAGTGATGTTTGGGATTGTAATTTCTACAGAGCCTACTATGTCTCTGAAGTGTAAGGTAATACATATGATTGAGTTTTATAGTTTTGCAAAATTTTGATATTTTCGTATTACTAGTATATGGTAAATATACATTATAGTCATATCGTAGATTGTATAGATCAGAAGTTAGAAAGCAGGAAAAAAAGAGGAAGAGGTCGACGAAGAAGAATGTTTTCATCGTCACTTCCTACCAAGCCCTCGTTGGGTCACGTGACGGCGTATTAGCTCGCTGACTCTGCTATGTTTGTCGTTTGTACTAACATTGTAGAAATGCGAAATATCTCGCTTCTGTCGGTTTATTTTCGTCGGGGGACACTCAGCAGTTGCCTGAAGACCCAATTCTACCGAGTCCGGCCGAGGAGTTGGGCTGCAAAAACACAAGCGCTGGGCCTGCTCGTCACGTGACCAGCATGCGGCTGAGCATTTGATAAAAAAGATGGCGTGAGCGCGGCGGAGCGAAGAGGACAACAAACCCTGAACTGCTCAGCGCCGCCAGCCGTGAGCCACAACAGCCGTTCAACTGTCAGGTAACTTCATTTCAGCACTCGAACTGCTTGCTCCACACCCACTCAGCGCCTGGGTACTTACAAACATTAAAAATAAGTGCGTGTTGATACGTTAAGGCGTTATGAAGTTCGTTATTTTCGACACGCTCAGCGTAACGCTAGCTCGTCTTGTTGAACTCTACTCGGTGCTAACGTTTGCTAGCAACGGCAATGACACAGTGCGTGAGACAACCGTCAACAACACAACAACAATGCGAGGTGGTAATTAGCTAACTTAGATACGGAGCCAAACTGTCAGGGAGTGGGTTGATAGGACATAACGTAAGTCTTAATGTTTTATACAATTTGACCTAAACGTAAAGCGCGACTGCTCACGTCATTGCGATTTATTGACAAATTGTTATGTATGATTTACGCAGCATCAGTCAAACTTGGCTAACGTTAGCTAAAGCCCTTGTCAATGTGAAATTTATTTACTAGCATCCAAGCGCTTTAACACTTAAAGTTAGTTAACTAGAAACAAGCTTAGTTAACGTAATAAGTGCATAATGCTTCCATGTGCGAGATACGCAGGTGAGGGAGAAACGAATGACTTTAAGTACGCAGAAGCATGTCCCCGCGGTTACAGTGGAAAATATTAAAAGGCTGTTAGGCTTCTCTTTGGAAAATGTTGAGACGCAACTTATTGCTGGTCACGGCAACTGCAGTGAAATATGCGTGGTTTAGAAATGAGTTGTACAAGGTCATTGTTTTGTAACTGTCACGGATGTGAAAGTTTCATGTGTTAGCTTTCGGTTTGTGTTCAAGCTAATGTAGCTAAGCTGTGTCACCCTGGTCTAACCAGGCCAGTTAAGCTGGTACAACAGTGGTACAGTCAACGCATGGCTGGTATATCTTAGCGTCGATAAACACTTGAATTCTTTTGCAGGCCAAATGATTGGCTTTGTCATACATGGATGTTTCCGTATGCCTCAAGCAATTCTTTACCGGTTGTGCTAACGGCTAGCCGTGGGGAGCTACATTAAATCAGAGGGACCAGGAAGTTGAACCAAAGCGGAGCATTGCAAACACGTGTCTTGTTTTGGGTCACTTTGAGCGAGTCGCGGACAAGACCGGGTGTGTAAAAAGATCAGCTGAGTTATATAGTCATTGTTTAATCGCTAGAGTTCCTTTGAGGTAAAATCGTGTATCGAAAGAGGACCGAAGATTTTTAAAATTTGTTTAGATGAGCAGACGATGTCAGCCATAACACTGGTACAGAATTCATGTATTTACTTCATTGATGATGGATAAATGTAACTGCGAGAACACGCGAAACGCGCCATTCTATTTTTTAAATGTAGCCTATTGTTCATTCAAAATCTAATAATTACCTTAATTCCTTAGTGAAAACACATTGTTTTTTCTTTCGGTCCTAAACGTGTGCTACACATGCGAATTTCAATGTTTTTCTGAATCATGTTTTGTATTTTTTGGTTAGTACATTGTGTAGTATACAGTTTTATTTTATTGGGTCTTGTCTCAAATTAAACTCTAAAATTCACAGTGATGGTATGCTTGTGGTGGTTTTCCACTCAGGATTTGCAACAAAAAAGTGATGTGTGGACAGTTTGTCCAGACTTTTAATGTCAAATTTAAACTTTAATGTCTGTTTTAGAAGTGGTGGAAAGTGAAGGTGTGTTTTATCTTTGGCTTGAATAGTAGTATTTGGTATTTCTTCTCTTGCGTACCATGGACCCACCAAGTTTACATGACACTGAAAAAAATGCTGTTCTTTTTTTGTTTACTCTGCTTCTTTTCAAAACATTCATGCCTCTGGCCTTGGTGCTATCCAGTAATATTGATTGCAGTTAGATTGTTCTTTCCATGATATATTATTTAAATGAACATTGTCATCACTTTATATGAAAGATATTAACATAATGATCAATATGTGTTCTTGCAGATGGATCCTGGACAGGATTTACTTCTCACTGCTCTAAGCGAGAGTGGCATTTGTCCCAATGATATAGGCCTGTTTGATATTGAATCTCAGGATGTTGCACAGCCCTCTACAGCCCAGCAAGTAAGATTGGCTTTCCTTTTATTTCTTTTAGGTATAAGAGATTCATTTCTGTTTTCATTATTATTCTAACTTCTTGTCATTTTGTAGTCTATCTCCATCAGTGCCCTGGATGTTGGCTTGGGGATGGAGTCATCGGAAGTTGTTCGACCTGAACCTCCAGCTCCGGTCCCTATAGTTACTATCAGGGTACGTTTAAAGAACACAAAGCAAAGCTTTCTTCCTTACCAAAGGTGTGCTACAGTGACTGTTTTGTTTTCTCATGTGTTTTTAAGTCAGTGTTTCTTTCTGTCCTGAATATTTCCGACAGCAGAAACCTCAGCCATCTACCACCACATTTGTCTTAAATCAGCTGAATCAGTTGCCATCACTTGGAGCTGTTGTCACCAAACAATCAGCTACAAACCCCATCAAACACACCATAACTGTAACCAAGGTGGTCCATGTGGCTAATTCAGCCCTGCGAGGTTCATTGCCCCCCTCTTCCACAAGTATTTCTTCTTCAGTGTCCACAGTAGTGCCTTCTAACAAAGAGCAGGTATGTTTGTGTAAAGACAGTTCCTGAAAATATAGTGCTGCTCAGACAGAATCACATCCTTGTTTATGCTGATCATATATTTTCCTATCTTAATAGGTTCAATTGAAAGATCTTCTTAGGACCGGAAATGTGAAAAGTACAGGCCTAAAAGGCAACAGTTTGATGGAGCTCATGAAGCTCAAGCCCCCACCTGATATTGCTCCGCCAGTAGCAACAGCAACAGCCACAGGTCCAAGTAAGTTGGTTTAATATGTAATGAATTTGATGGTAACTTATTGTATTTCTTGTTCCTGTGGCAGCTGAGTTATGTGTAAGTAAATGAAGTGGAGAGATCTCAATGCATATTAACATCCTATCAGAAGCTGACTTCTTTGTTTTCTAAAGTAAAGAGTCGCTATCTCTGTTCACACCAAGACCAGTAACTATAACAAGAAAGTTCTTAGTCATTCTGATTCAACTGGATTTTGGAGACCACAGCTCTAATGATGACAGTGTTGAACAGTATCTTTCAGCTTTTATTTATTCTTTTTAACAGAATATTAGTGATGAGAACAAGCGCTACACAGCTGGTGTTTAGTATTTACACTAACATGCAGCTATGTGAAGTTAGTGGAAATGAAGTAGAGTCATTTATCCAACCGCTCTGTGGATTATTTTGGTTTTATGGACTTTTAGAGACAAATGGCAGCATTTTAGTGACCACCTAAAGCATTAAAACCTTTTGATGAGACCACAGAAGGTGTTAAGGTTGTGTTTTTCAGATTTGTTCCCTATACTTCTGTTAAAATTGTTATATTAAAATGAAAAATTGTTTGCAGGTTCTCTTACTGTATGAATAACACATCTGGCTTCCTTTGTTCTTCTTTTTTTTTTTTTTTTTTTTTTAGATGAAATGAATAATGGAATCAAGAAGGAAGTATTGGGCAAAGAAACTTCCAGAATTTGGATTAATGATGATATTAAAGTACAGAACTTCTCCCATTCTCTGGTAATTACAATAAGTAATGTAGTCAGTATTTCCTCAACTAGAAAAGCACTCGTAGAGCGCATACCTCCGCCAAGGCAGCTCTCTGTAATAACAGCAATATATAAATCTGTTGCCCTATTGTTTGTCTGTTGCTAGGTAACCCACTTCAAGGGTATTGGGCCATATCGCAAAAAATATATATTCATCCTGGATCCAGACGATGATCTGAATCACCCCCAAAATCTAATCACTTGTTCCTTGTCCCATTTCGGACATTTCCTGAAGATTTCATTAAAACCCACCCTTACCTTTTTGAGTTATGTTGTGAACAAACAGACAAACAAACCGTGGTGATTATATAATCTCCTTGGCGGAGGTAATAATAAGTTAAGTAGAGGAATGTTGTGAGAAGTCTTTGTCACTTCATCTTATTCTGAATCTGCACAGAAACCACCAGGAATGAAGGAAGAAGATGAGCCTGAGGAGGAAGAGGAAGAAGAGCTGGGTCATGCAGAGACATATGCAGAGTACATGCCGATGAAATGTAATTATCACTGCTGTCTTGAAATTTAACATCATATTAGATTAGATTCAATTTATTGTCATTGCACATGTCACAAGTACAGAGCAATGAAAAGATATCTCCTTTATCAAGGAGTTTTACCAAATCTCTCTGACATGAAGAACCAAGTGAATTTAGTTTTGTGATGTTTGCTTGTGTGTGGATTGACCCACTGACCTGTCAATTTGTTATTACAGTAAAAATTGGCCTGCGACATCCTGATCCCGTGGTCGAGACCAGTTCCCTGTCCAGTGTTAGTCCTCCAGATGTTTGGTACCGACTGTCCATCCCAGAAGAAGTCATTGATCGTGGCTGTCTGTCTGCCCTACAGCTGGAGGCCATCACATATGCAGCTCAGGTGAGGACTTGTATATTTTTTTGAAAAATAATTGATTTGTGTACATTATGTTGCACAGTATTCTTTTGAAGGAAAATTGTCCTCTTATTCATGTGTCTCATGTACCTGTGTGCCACAGCAACATGAGACATTCCTCCCTAATGGTGATCGAGCTGCCTATTTGATTGGAGATGGAGCCGGTGTGGGAAAAGGCCGCACCATTGCAGGAGTTATTTATGAGAATTACCTTTTAGGCAGGAAGAGATCGCTTTGGTAAGTATTCTAAATCATATATTGTATTTAACATGACATTTCAAACAGTGTTTCCAACAAAATTGCCTCCCATATCTCTTCATTTATCTTTCCTTTTGTTTTTTTAGGTTTAGTGTCTCAAATGACTTAAAGTATGATGCTGAAAGGGATTTAAGGGACATTGGAGCAAAGAACATTCAGGTTCATTCACTTAATAAGGTAAGAAACTTGTGTGATGCATTGATGAGGACAATGAGTTATATTTATTGTTTTGGAAATGCCAACTAACTCATTTGCTTTATGAATTTCAGTTCAAATATGGCAAAATCTCTTCAAAACACAATGGGAGTGTGAAGAAAGGTGTGATCTTTGCCACATACTCCTCCTTGATAGGAGAGAGTCAATCAGGAGGAAAGTACAAAACCAGATTTGAACAGCTTCTTCACTGGTGTGGAGAGGACTTTGATGGAGTTGTATCCTTTCATGTAAACCATGGTATGAAACCATCACCAAAGTAAAGATGTCCAAATAATAAAAATGATTTTACTTTTAAAAAACA
This sequence comes from Apogon talboti, assembly GCA_037367365.1. Lineage (NCBI taxonomy): Eukaryota > Metazoa > Chordata > Actinopteri > Kurtiformes > Apogonidae > Apogon > Apogon talboti. The sequence continues at coordinate 31,307,405 of JAPQRQ010000005.1, read as the reverse complement.
GTATTAATTATACTTGGTTACAACTAAGTGACTCAAATGCCATGATGAATTGTCATCTTCTAGATATGTCTTTCCTCAACTAAGTGTCTTCAGATTGTCTATGATGAGTGTCACAAAGCCAAAAATGTCTGTCCAATTGGATCATCCAAACCTACTAAAACTGGGCTTGCAGTGTTAGAACTGCAGAACAAGCTTCCCAAGGCTCGAGTTGTATATGCAAGTGCTACAGGTTAGTATACAGTATCGCTTGAGTTTACTTGTAGAATCATTCGCCCGTCTAAAATGAGGTGAGTATGGTGAATCTACGCAAAGTGTGCATTTAATTTTTCTTTTATCATTATTGTACATTTAGGTGCCTCTGAACCCCGAAACATGGCTTATATGAACCGTCTTGGCATCTGGGGGCATAAAACACCTTTCAAAGAATTTGGAAACTTCATCCAAGCTGTTGAACGCAGGTAGGAAAAATGTCAAAAGACAAAATTGGGTGCAAGGTTTTTAATATGTATTTGTTTTATATATTTATCCATCTCAATTTCAGAGGTGTTGGTGCCATGGAGATAGTAGCTATGGATATGAAACTGAGGGGCATGTACATTGCAAGACAACTGAGTTTTACAGGTGTGACATTCAAAATTGAGGAGGTTCCTTTAACTCAACAGTACATCAACATGTACAACAAATCTGTGCGCCTGGTAAGTGAATAAAATACATTTGTCCTTTTTTTTTTTTTTTCAAACTTGTGCTTGCAGTTAATCAAATATTTTTGCATTTTTCTACCTGTTCTAGTGGGTGAGTGCACGTGAGAAGTTCCAGCAAGCAGCTAACCTGATGGATGCAGAGCAACGCATGAAGAAGTCCATGTGGGGTCAGTTCTGGTCTGCTCATCAGAGGTTCTTCAAGTATCTGTGCATTGCCTCCAAGGTCCGCAGAGTGGTACAGCTGGCCAGAGAGGACGTCCAGAACGGAAAGGTGAGAAAGCTCTTTTTGTTTTTTTTCCATCAGTCGGTATCAACACATGCTGGTGTATTAAATACTAATTAACCTTTTACTTTGCAGTGTGTGGTGATTGGTCTTCAGTCCACTGGAGAAGCAAGAACACTCGAGGCCTTGGAGGAGGGAGGAGGAGAACTCAATGACTTTGTATCAACAGCAAAGTAAGAACTAAGCCACAGGTTCTAATCTGTTTATCGGTCATAATTGTAAATGTATAAAACTGCTTAGACTCGCATCCTTTGCAATGATTCTCATAGAGGTGTGCTGCAGTCGCTGATCGAGAAGCACTTTCCAGCTCCCGATAGACAGAAACTTTACAGCCTGCTTGGTATTGACCTCTCTGCAAAGAAAACACCCTCTCCCAGCAACACTGCTACAGGGCCTGAGCAGAAGGGCAAGAAAAGAAAAGGTAAAGGAGATCATAGGTTAATGTCAGTCAGCTATAATGGACTACCAACATAGCACCTAAACAAGATAATATTCCTTCTCAGGTGCAGACATGAAGAAGAAGCCGAAAAAGAAACCCCGTAAGCACGGTGGACTGTCGGGCACCAGCTCAGAGGAGAGCCAATCAGAAGAATCGGACAAAGAGTCTGATAAAGATGGTGACAGTGATGACAGCTTCAAGTCTGTCAGCTCTGCAGATGAAGATGATGATTTCAACCCATTCAGAGATGAGTCTGATGAAGACGAGGAAGATGGTGAGAATACTAAAGAAGACCTTGGACGTTGAAGATGTTTTCTAGAGATAATTATATTGCCTACATAGTGCTCACAACAAACTTTTCTTTGCTCAGATCCATGGCTTATCAGAAAGGAACCAAAGAAAGGGAAAGAGAAGAAGAAGAAGAAAAAGAGGAGAAAGAGTATTGACCCAGACTCTATTCAAAGTGCCTTGTTAGCCTCTGGGCTGGGCTCCACTAGGCCTGCTTTTACTGCCCCCGTCAACCCAACCAGTACGCCTGCAACAGGTAATCATGTTAACAGATGATATAGCAGACTTCTAGCAGCTTAATTTGGCCTATTGGCACCAATGAATTTCTTGTATTTGCTTGTTTAAAGTCAAGGCAGATAGCCAGGACAGCTGCCTGACAAGTCAAGACTCAGTAGAACTTGCCCAGAAAATGAAGAAAGAACTTCTGGAAAAACTGGAGCATTTAGCTGAGGATCTACCTCCCAACACTCTGGATGAGCTAATAGATGAACTGGGAGGACCAGAGAACGTAGCTGAAGTATGAACAATTGCATATTTACAGCCTCTACTTTTAATGACGAATGAATATATATTTTCTCTCATTGACTGTGTGTTAACTTTGCTTCAGATGACTGGCCGCAAAGGTCGTGTGGTCAGCAATGACGACGGCAGCATCACCTATGAATCTCGTTCTGAGTTGGATGTCCCAGTGGAAATCCTCAATCTTACAGAAAAACAGAGATTTATGGATGGAGAGAAGGTAAAGGCAACATGATTAACAAAAGCAGGTCTAGACGTTGTTCTTTGCAGGCTCACAGAATGATTTTATTTGTGGATATGTTCAACTTTGGGGAGGAGAAACAGATGTTGAATAGATCTGTTTCTGCTTCATCACTGAATATGAAATGTCATCATCCCGTTGTACATGTCTCTTCAACAGAACATAGCTATTATCTCAGAAGCTGCCAGCTCAGGTATATCCCTGCAGGCCGATCGCAGAGTTAAGAACCAGCGACGCAGAGTCCACATGACCCTGGAGCTGCCGTGGAGTGCAGACAGAGCTATACAGCAGTTCGGTCAGTATATGTTAACCCTTGACCATCTTCTGTTCATCAAATCTCTGATTAGTCCATTAGAGTTTACTCTGTTGCAGGGAAGTTTTGTCTAAAATCTGCCGACCTTGTTTCTTTTTCACACAGGGAGAACTCACAGGTCGAACCAGGTAACGGCTCCAGAATATGTTTTCCTCATCTCAGAGCTGGCAGGAGAGCAAAGATTTGCTTCTATTGTTGCCAAAAGACTAGAAAGCCTGGTAAGGAGTTATTTTCCATATATCCTTCAGACAATGTACATAAAGTCTAACCTTTATTTTGAGTATTTATGGTTTGAATTAATTCTATGCAACAGGGTGCACTCACTCACGGAGACAGAAGAGCAACAGAAACACGAGATCTCAGTCGGTTTAATTTTGACAACAAGGTAAGAACACTAAGTTTTAATGTGTGTTGTTTTTGTTTTTTTACTTTGTGTTTTCTGCCAGTTCCTCACCCACATTTGTCTTTGCCACAGTACGGCAGAAATGCTCTGGAAATTGTGATGAAGTCGATCGTAAAGCTCGACGCCCCATTAGTGTCTCCGCCCTCAAACTTTAAAGGGGATTTCTTCAAAGGTATGACTCATAATAGTCCAAACAAGGGAGAGGATTTATTTTCAGCCCCAACATTTCTACAGTCTACTCTGCAATAGTTCTTATGCAATTACTGTATTTTCTTCTGCAGAAATTCAAAGTGGATTAATAGGTGTGGGCCTCATAAATGTGGAAGACAGATCTGGTGCACTGTCGTTGGACAAAGGTGAGTTAACATAACGGAGAGAAGCGCTCTTTTTAAATATTGTGGAAAAACTTTCAAGTGGTGGAAATCCTCAAACTTCATGGTTTTACTTCTTTGCCCCTGTAGACTACAACAACATCGGGAAGTTCCTGAACCGCATCTTGGGCATGGAGGTCCAGCAGCAGAATGCCTTGTTCCAGTACTTCTCTGATTCACTGGCAGCAGTTATTCAGGAAGCCAAGAAGAATGGAAGATATGACATGGGCATTCTTGGTAAGACATTATTCTGTAGAACTTTCATTATGATTGTTGTTGTTTTGTTCATTATTAACTCCTTTCAGAGATTGGTCCATGGGTGTGTATTTAGCTTCCATTTATATAAAAAAAAAAAAACAAACTCAACCATTTCTTCCTCTTTTCTCTTTCAGATCTGGGATCTGGTGATGAGAAGGTGAAGAAGGTAGACTGCAGGAAATTCTTAACACCAGGCTACACCACATCAGGACATGTTGAACTCTTCACCGTATGTATATATTTCTTATGTACCTACTCGTCTGTTCACACCCATCCACAGTCTTAATGATACTGTTCAGCTTCAGTAACGTCTATATTCTATACGTGTATCTCTGCAGGTGAGTGTTGAGAGGGGGATGTCTTGGGAGGAGGCCACCCATGCTTGGGCTGAGCAGAATGGACCAGATGATGGCTTTTATGTACAGGTATGAGAGGATTAGAGCTTTTTATGTCATTTGAATGTTCACTGTATTGTTCCTGAACAAATCAATAAACCGCGATGTAATTCAGCAAGATCATCAATTCAGATTTCCCTTTCATTACTTGTTCTGTATATTTAAAGAAAACATTTTGATATGTCATCCTTGTGTAGTAATAAATTATTTTAGTTTTTCCTCCAATTAAAACTTGAATTTCATTTTCAGATGAGAAATAACAAGAAAACATCCATACTGGTGAAAGAGGTGAACACTAAGAAGAGGCTGTTTCTAGTCTACAGACCAAACACTGGCAGACAACTCAAACTAGAAACCTACACAGAGATCAAGAAGAAGTTCAAAAAGGTTAACAGGACTTCTTTTATCAAAAAATACCATGAGGAGAATATTAAATACTGCATGTGCTGAATCATCATGATGTCTCTGTTCTATTAGGTCTTGTCAGAAGATGCCAAGCAGCACTGGACTGACCAGTACAAATCTTCAGCAAAAATCTGTTCCCATGCGTATTGGTATGTGTGTACTGTTAATAGACTTGTGTTAAAAATAATTTTAGCCTTGTTGTTATGGGTCAGTTTGTGCATGTCTGCCTGGTTTTAAATCGGTTTGGTCACTGTGCCTCCAGGCGGGGAAACTGTAAGAAGGCATCAGTGGGTCTGCAGTGTGAGATCGGTCTTCGGTGTAGGACATACTACGTCCTATGTGGCTCGGTTCTCAGCGTGTGGAACGAGCTGGAGGAAGTTCTCACTCCTGTCAGTGGAACCAATGTGAAGGTGCAGATTGTCCGCCTCCGAACAGAAGACGGTCAGAGGATAGTTGGTAAGGACTGATGTTTACAAGTGTTGTAATGTGTGAAGTGCATGGCACCATCATGGACCTTGCAGACTTTTATAAAGGGCTGCTGTTTTGCTCACTACTCTTGGTTTTATTTTATAGGACTGATCATTCCAGCAAACTGCGTGTCGCCACTAATCAACAAGCTCTCTACATCGGACCAGTGCCAGCAGCTCGCTGTGCAGGAGCAGCAGAAACGGCAGCAGCTCCACCCACAAAGTCTCAGTCATGCACCCAACACATAGGACTGAAGCCTGTGACATTTACTATCTTCACATCCCACCTTCGCGGGATCCGACTCATCAGTCTATCTCTGCAGTGCAGGCTCTGGGGGCCACCGTCCCTCATCCTGCAGCCTCATGTCATTGTCTCTGAGGGTCAGAGGCGTCACGCTGAGGTGTGATGATCCTCAGCTGTAAAGCGGTGGTTGTACAAAGCAAACGATTTCAGGTTTTTTTCATTCTTATTTTCTTTTTAAACCTTCAGACTCTTGTTTTCAACTAGAGATATTTGATGGGTGACGTATAGTCCTCTGACATTCAGAGTGAAATAAATGTGATATATTGATAAAGACAGACTGGGCACGAGTGGAAACCTCGAGGGCATATCTGCCTGCGGCTCTTCAGTCATCCACTTCCCAACCACGCTTTAAGGTGTTTATACTTTGTGTACAGAATGTAGTCAAAAACTACCTGGTATGAAGCAAAGACTTTAAGGTCCAAACCAAAGGTGGGTGGAACAAAGACCACTATGTCTTTCAAAGTCTCACAATGACTTTGGTTCATTGCAAATGGGCATTTAGTTTCAATGCCAGATTAATATATGGTAATCTGTTGTCAGACCAGTCAGTCTGTTAAATTAGATATTTGAAGAAAAGTAATGCAGGCCATTAGTTCAGTGTGTGTGCTCGTATGTAAATTTTCTGTTAACATTTTATTCACTCATTAGACAAAGACCAAAATGTCATTGCAAAATCCACTACATCCTTAATCACAAGTCACTTTGTTTGGCTTTTCAACTTTGTTTTGGACATGAGGGTAACTCTTCAAAATTCCTTGGTTTGTTTTTATTTCACACTCCATATTTCTGTTCCACTTTGACCATATTGTAACATTAAAAAGCAAGAGTTTGTCATTGGCCTTTGTATCGGTACAAATAGCTTCAGAAGTTAACGCAACACTGGCGTCTTAAGGTGGAGTCAGCTGAAGTGTGACAAACCATTTCTATTCATAGAGCATGAAAGTAAACAAAAGTTCTTCTAAGATGATAATGAAACTGTAAAGAGTCAGATTTTGTTCACAGATGAGGACAATTGTATTCATGGAATGAAGGGGCAGCAGTCTGTTAATTATAAATGAAATGTTACTGCTGTTGTAGCTGAACAGTAAGCTTGTCGTATTAAAGGATTTATGCTACAGTTTCACAGTCTAAGTATTTTTCTTGACATGGTCTTAGAGGCTGTGGGTCTACTATTATTACATAGTTGTCACAAAAGAAGAAAATACATTTAATGTCACCAAACAAAAAGCCAAGGAATTGTGAAAAATGTGAATCACATGTTCTTAACAAAGGCTTTATTTTCTAATGTGTGCTTTTTATGGGTTTCTGCTCAGGTGTTAAATTCATACAAAACCCTCTGTAAAGCAAAGACTTTGCACATTATCTGAAAAGCCTGACCATGCTACAGTTTCTTTTGGTCTGTAATGTCACCTTTCTCTCGCTGCACTCTGTGGCTGGCTGTGTTTGCAGCTTGTACATTTGCAGAACATGTTAAGAATACATTTCCAGTTCTTGTGTTGATAAATAGGTTTTCTGCTGTTGCTTCTTTGGTTTAGATAGAGTATGGATCTGCACTGGATGGGACAGACTAAGGCGTGGTTACATAAGCTGTCCTTTTTGTGAATGTTTAATATCACAGTACACAGACATGTTGTTTAACCTATGGATTATTTAATTGTTTTTCCTCTCCTGCATTCAGCAATTGAAATGGAAAGGAAGAAGTCTTTGTGTCATACCAATGTCCATTTTGTACACTTTGTAAAATGATAAAAACTGAAATTCTTTAGCAAAGCATGTCTCAGTTCTTGAACATCAGGAAAGTTGGAAGAAACCTTAATGAAAAAATATTACCAGAAACTCAAATACTTGTTCAGTCATGGGAAGGTGAACCTTTGAATGTGCACCATTATTTAAGACAATAATCTGAAGACGTCTTTTTGTCTTTTGAGATGTTATGTACGTGGGCTACTGACTTGGAACTTTGTTTTTTTTTTTTTTTTTCCTGAAAGCTGTAAAATGTCACGTCAGATCAGCTCCTCTGAAATTAAAAACCCCTTGAAGGACTTCTTTTTTGTCATTGCACAAGTTGCACCACTGACAAAGTTGTACAAAATTCTATATTACCTGTACATGACTGAGTGCAATGCTTAATAAAAATTAGAATACTTGTACCATGTTTTGCTGGTAATTATAAGAGACACAAGGTGGCAACAAATGATCCAACATCTACACACACACTGCTGCTTATGCATCTCACTGAGACTACTTTGTTCTTACTGTGACACTTACATTTTTTTCCTTCAGTGCTACCAAAGAAAAGGCCTTATTCAGTTCAAATAGGACACTGTGTATTAATAAATGTAACACTGTAGGCAGTTCTGTGCTCTCCAGAAGGGTCACTTCACAACCGTTGGATACCACAGTTCTCATGTTCTTGGAGTATTAAAGACATTTTTACTTTTCAGCATCATCAGACTAAAATTTGAAGCTTGTTGAGAAAATGCTTCAGGTGGATTGTGTCTAGCAGATATAGCTGTAAAGGTTTCTATTTGTTTTGATTCGTCTGGTAAGTAATATTGTGCTGCAACTCTCTTTAGTACACTAAAATGTACATGGCATGGCTTATAGAACAGAGCAATACCTCTTCTTATTGTGTCACGATTATGTTGCAAAACTCTTGGTGTTGTGTGTCATCACATATGAAATACTTACGTAATCTTGCTTTAATTCATTGTTGACCTTTTTTTAGTCCTTTAATACTTCATACTTAAACCCATAGAAACCCAGTTTGTATCAGTTCCCAAATGACATTTTCTCTCTAATCTTTCTTAAATGATTTATCACCATTTATTATAACATTATCCTCTATATTTTGCATTTTCACTGTAAATCATGTATTTTCCTACATTTAATTTCCTATATTTAATTTTGATGATCATGAAAACTCAGTTAATTCAAAGGTTATTGTATCAAAACATAGAAAACTGAAGAAAAAGTGAGTTTTTCAGCAAAATCTATCATTAACTGATTATGAACCAAGTGTGTCCATCCACTGTCGTTGATCCAACTCCATGGGTTTTACTGGTGAATCAGTGTTGTTTCCACATTCAGCTACGGAGCCTCTGAACTCTGAACCAAATGCCTTTTTAATTAGTTTTTAATTGATGTCCTCTGTAGTGGTCAGCTTTATTTTTGTCCCCTACAGAGGACAAAAATACATTACCGGGTCTCAGGAGGTTTTAAAGAATAACATAATCACATTATTTTCAGTCTTTTCATCTGATTTCTTGGCAAAAGGGGGCTATACTGTATATTTTTTAAAGTATAGCTCATAGCTGGATCTCAGGAGGTTAAAAAAAGCTAAAATATGATAAGACACACTACAACTATATGCAAATAATATGTATAGGTATATGTACAGAACGTACTATGAATACAAGATAGTTTCTGCCTGTGTTTTTGCCCTTGATTATTTTTTGTATTTTTGCTGAAGAAAAAAATTTCCCCACGGTTGAATCAAGAATGTTATATCCTCACTTCTCTTAAATACAATTAAAGCTTTATTTTTGCCATGTATTTACAATGCGATGTGAAAGACACACCAAAACACAATAAAAACAATAGAATAGACGGATTGCAGTTACTCAGTATGAAATGCTCTCTGTATAAAACCTCATGGGAAGGACCCCCACCCCCCATCACCGGGGTCCCAGTGCTCACAAAGGGCCAGGGGGTCATGACACTAGAAGCCTGGACTGGGCCAAACCTTACGCTCGTGTCTAACCATGTGGCCGTGGGGACTGATGGGATGTAATAAGGACCGCTGATCAGGACTTGCGGTCTCATCAGAGTAGAAGAAGAGCGGATTCCTTCAGCATAACAGCGGAGCCTTGATCATCCTCATCCTCCATTCTTCTTCTTCTTCTTTTATTTGTTTCGGTTCATATATGAGCTGTTTAGGTTCATATGTCAGTAGTCGAGACAATGGATGCGCCCCCACAGACAAAGCCAGGTATCTGCAAACTGCCTCCAGCTCTTGTTTTCTCCCCAGTCGGTGATAGTGGAAAGCAGTCTTCCACTTCACTCAAACAAAGCATTTGGCTGTAAATTCATCCGAGTCCATCTCAAACTACGCTCTCAAATTAACACACCGACCACCGCTCCGTGTGATTTGACTTCATATGTTCTTTTTTTTTTGTTTTTTTTTTTTTACATTCCACGCGCCGCAAAAAAATGTCACGACGTTGTTGACTTTAAAATGTGAATGAAAGTGTAAAGCGTAAACACAGTTCACATGGTTTTAAAGAGTTAAAACTACCCCCCATTTAAGTCTTCATTCTGGTTAAACTTCAGCTTCAAGTGCACTTTGTGAAAAACGTGGCTGTAAAAGTTGCCGAATTGGTGAAAAAACGTGTCGAGTCGTGTCAAAGTGAGTAAAAACCGTGCGTGAATTGTGTCGGTTTTAACGTGGAAATCCCGTTTTAACCATTTTTTTCTGATAACCCGCAATGGATAGTTGCAGTGTTAGAAAGCATAGTGGGTGTCAATATAAAGTGACGGCCATATTTGCCGGTGCCGCTGTTGTAAACAAAAAGTGAGAGACAGACGCTTCACTGAATTTCGGGTCATTTTTATTTCTTTAATTTACAATGTCTTTGGGAATGTCTTATAAACCCAATGTCCATCAGCACATTCCGGGAACTTCTGGGAACCAGGGTAAGGAGAAAATATGGGAGAAAATCAAACTATCCGTGTGTTAAATCGAGTGTTAAATTCGGGGTCTCGGAGAATACCTGGAGAAAGACCGTGTCTGTAGTTTTTGTCCAGTTATATATATAGGGTCAGATCCTGGGAGCTAGGCTAATTCATATCCGCCATTATTACTAATGTAAAAGAGCGCCATCCGTGATATCAGTCGGCGGAGAACAAGGTAGGGAGGTGAAATGAGAAGGCGACGTTTCCTAAAATGTGGTTCTCCGTCGTCCCGTGTCCTGGTCCCGCCGGGTGGGTGCCGATACATGGTGACAAAAATGTATCACTTATGTCTTCTTGAGCCAGCCTTGTTCCGTTTCCTCCATGATGCTCCTCGGTCGGAGCTGCTGATTGATCTGCCACTGAATTTTTTTATGACTCTTCGAGGACATCTGGTGGTGGAATTCGGGAACTGCAGTCGAGCGGCAGGGGAGCAAAACACAGAACAGTTTTTTTTTTTTTTTTTTTAGTGGAGTTTCCTTTTTTAAAGACTGGATCAGGGGAGCAGTAGGTCATAAAAAACATATTTTATAGGGGAACGGTGAGTATTAGCAAGGGATAACAGTATCAAGTAAAAAGGGAGAAATGCTGCTTTTAATTGTACTGATTCTTTAAATGCCTGCATATTTTTAATTAACTATACGCATGATAATATTTTAGCATATTGTAAACAAATTACATTACAATCAGTGCAGTGGTCCGTCTCAACACTTCCTAATAATAATGCGTTAAAACCTCCCAAGACCCAGGAAAGTAAAAGTTTTGGCTTTTTTCTTTACATTAAATAATTGTCTTGATTGGAAACGGCATAATGCAACAGTTTTTTTCAGATACTTTTTTTATTGGAATGTCCTTTGCAGTGGATATCCACACTCATAGCTGGGTCTCAGGAGGTTAAAAGAAACAAAAGAAGGTTAATCATTACATCTTAAAAAGCCAAAATATGATAATGTGTCAAAAATGCAACTGAAGCTTTATTTTACCTTGTATTTACAATGTGAAGGGAAAGAAACATCAAAATGTAACAAGTGCAATAGAAATGAAATGGACAGAATATATGAACTGCTGTTACTCAATTAGTAAAGCTGTGAAATGTGTTTCCCCCTACAGAGGACATAAATGCATCGCTGCGTCTCAAGAAGTTAAAGAATAACAGATTTTCCAGTAGCATCAGTGTCATTTTCAGTCTTATCTTATGATTTCTTGGCAACAGGAGAAATTAACCTGAATTTAGCTATTAATGTTGTGTGGTTACAGTGGCAGTACATTATGGAATGTGGCTGTTTTTAACTGATGCCAGTTTATCAGTCATGCAATATCAACATCTCCTCTGCTGCAAAGCAAACAAAATAGATCAGCCAAGAATACAGTTGTTGGTTTGAGTAACTGGAAAAGAGTAAAAATGAAGAGTTAGTTTTGGTGAAACTGGAGACAAATGCCAACTTCCACAGCCTCGTCCTTTAAGGCATGAAAGAATTATATAGTCCTTAACAAATGTATTAGACCACCATCAGTGTATGGTTTATGTCACAGCTTGCCTAAATTAACAACATTGGTAATTACCAAAATCATTTTTGTGCCTCTGTAATGGTTAATACACCAGTATGTAGAAGCTCTTTAAGCAAAATGATAGATTTAATGCTAAAATATACTTCTTGTTGTTATCCATGAATTTTAAAATTTACTGTTTAACAAAAACAGAAAAAATTGTAAAGCACATTATTATTTCTTGATTAACATGTCAAATTGTAGGCAATTATTTGCATTCCTGAAAAGAAAAAAAAACATTTTAGTGGTTGAATATTATGCTTTCATTGCTCAGTGACCTGCCTAAAATTTGGGAATAAAAAGGTGGATTGAGTGTGAAATGGTAAAATGTGAAGAGCTCATTGAAAATGAGTCGCATTAAAGCACTTCACGATGCTGGAAGGTCTCTGACACAAACAGGGAAAGGTGATCTAATACATTTGTTAAGCTCTGTATACATATTTCTGAAAAGTGATGTGATGTGATTTTTTTTTTTGGCGGTAGGCAAATACCAGCATATTTAACCTTTAATCCAAGGTGATGGTCATGACATTGTACTGTATTTGGCTGTTTGTGGCTGACCTATGCTGGTGTTTTTATCATTTATGCAGTTGGAAACCTCCAGTCTTCCTCAGCAGCTGCTAACCTGGCCACGTTGCAGTCCTATAGGCCCCTTCTGAGCGACTATGGACCACCTTCTCTGGGATTCTCACAGGTAACACCCAATGGGTTAATCTTTATGTCCCAAACCTTTCTATTTACCTACGTAACCATCTATATTATAAAAGGGAAATGGACTCTGTCTGTGTGTGTGTGTGTGTGTGTGTGTGTGTGTGTGTGTGTGTGTGTGTGTGTGTGTGTGTGTGTGTG
>JAPQRQ010000005.1:31271587-31294790 GCA_037367365.1 Apogon talboti | reverse complement strand
TGTGTGTGTGTGTGTGTGTGTGTGTGTGTATCTCGGGCATCACACAAAATCCGGAAAGAGCTGACTGCTGCAGTTTGATATTTTTATGTATTTCTGGTCAAGGAAGAGACTAGCAAAACTGGCAAGTTGATAGGACCTATATTTTGGGAGATATTAGTAATTTGGAATTAAATAGTCTTACAAGCCTTGCCCAGAATCAAAGCATCATCATTGAAGTGGGTTACCTAGCAACAGATAAACAATAGGGCCACGTTGCCATAGTGTAAAATTTCATGTGCAGAAACAGACATGCCAGCTGAGAGGTTATTGAATTATTAAATGCCAGTGGAATTTACCAAGAAAGTAAAGGAATGAACTGTAACAGAGGATCAAGTAGTGGAGGAACCCGTAGTTCCCCACAGGTCAACACGGTACTTTATACATTTACCGTATTTTGCATTAGAGTTACTAACATAAAATCTTAAGTATACATTAAGAACACTAGAAAAGCACTCGGAGAGCGCAGACCTCTGCCAAGGCAGCTTTCTGTAATAACAGCAATATATGTCGCTAGGTAACCCACTTCATGGGTATTGGGCCATATCGCAAAAAATATACAGTATATTCATCCTGGATCCAGACAATGACCTTGATAACCCCCAAAATCTACTCAACTGTTCCTTGTCCTATTTCAGACATTTCCTGAAAATTTCATTAAAATCCATCCATAACTTTTTGTGTTATGTTGCTAACTATCAAACAGACAAACAAACCCTGGTGAATTCATGACCTCCTTGGCGGAGGTAACAAGAGCCTTTATGTCTTTAATACATAAAAGTTAGTCAGTCTTTCCTTGGTCACTGGAAGGTTTTTGCATAAGAGCAGCATCTGCAGACCAGATCACAGTGTGAAATGCGTTGACCTGCCTTGTCTTTCTCTGTTTGCTGTAACTGAAGGGTACCACCGGTAGCCAAGTGCCTCAGAACAAATATGCAGAGCTGCTGGCCATCATCGAGGAGCTTGGAAAGGAAATCAGGCCCACATATGCTGGAAGCAAGAGTGCAATGGAGAGACTGAAAAGAGGTGATCTAAACCTTTAATGCATATGTGAGCATGACAGTGGATTTGCTGTAAAGTGCACCCTAAATAAACTTAATCTTTGTTGATCTAAAATGATGTTTTGTTTTGTTCCCCAAAGGAATAATCCATGCCAGAGGACTGGTGCGTGAATGCTTGGCTGAGACTGAGAGGAACGCAAGGTCCTAGCTACTGTGACCCAAGCCTCCCTGCAAGAACTAGAAGTGTCCGTATTACGAAAAAACAACAACTTGCATGGCATTTCCTTTGAGAGGAGGAAGTAACTGAAGAAAGGAATGGGAAAGGAAAAAAAATCAGTATCACAGCTCATGTCATGGAGGTTTCTGGAGGGTCATTTAAATCATACAGTGTGTGGATTATTGGAGTTCAAAAGAGAGGATAATGTGTTTTTACCCCCACTTTGGGATCTTAGTTTTGACGTCATATTTAAAACTTTGATTTATGCATGCGAAAGGGCCCGTGGGTTAATTGTAGACACTGCATGGCTTGTACAGGGGTAGATGGAAATAATTCTTTTTGATAGTATTTGGTCTGTTTTTCAGACCCCTATAACACACATGACAGAGTGAGTGAAGATCAGAGATGTGCCAAATGCGTTGGTTCATTCGTGTTGAAGTTGGTTTTGGTAAAAAGGAAAATGCTGTTACTTGCATCTTTGTATGTATTTATTACTCAGTGTAATAAATTGTATTTTCAATATAGTTGTTACGGTGTCATTCAGTGGGTTTTGACATTTGCAAGATATTAGAATTTGCAGGGATCACTGATTTCTTAAAATGCAAAATAGGCCTAAAGATAAGGTCACATAACCAACAAAGAAAAGATATCTCATAATCATGGCAAAAATGTTAATCATCTAATGCTTACAATATGCTGCAAGTTCATTCATTAACCAGGGGTCCTGCTGGTCCTTAAAGTTTTAAATTGGTTTGATAAATATTAGGGCTTAGAAAATGCTCCTAAATGTGACTTTCTGAGGTCTCTGTCACAAAAAAATAGTTTAGCTGTCTTAATTTATTAATTAAAAATTATTTTCATCAAAGTTAACATTTTTGCTGTTGCTAATCTCCAGACCTACTACATCTAATACTGTCTGTTTACTTTATGGTTGGTAAAATGTAGTTGAACCTAAATCAAGTAACTACATTTCTACATAAAACCACAGGACCACATATGCACTGCACTAGTTCAAAGTTATATTTATTTTCATTTGTCCAAAAAAGAAAAGTGTTGTATCATTGTTAGTAGTCTTCAGTTTATGAACTGCTCAGCTGTCTGATCCCATCAATTCCCATCCTTCAGCTGTCCCACATACACTGAAGTCATCATTTCATCACCCTTTTGTCTCGCTGATGTAAATGATGCGTGATAAGACAAAAGTAGCCTATGTGTTACAATTGACTGAATTTACATGACCTGCTCTTACATTTGAAGCTCATCCTGAATTATAGGATTAGATTCTCTAGGTTCAAACTCACACATTTGTTTTATTAAATAATTCCGATGGAGTTCATGACCTGGTTTCTAATGTTTCACACAGCTAAAGTGTAGGTACATGTTTGTGTAAAAGCCCACGGAGGCCGTACAATAAAACACGATGTTAGTGGAATATCACACAAAGGACTCCGTCAGCTTGTTTTGTCCCAACAGAGGTGTACGCCTCTTTCCAGATCAGCCAATAGAAATACAGGATCAAGGTGATGTCCAATCAGAGCCCTGAATTTTTAATCGAATTTTTGACCAATAGCGACTCAGACTGTGAACGCTACAGCAGCCAGCGATCACTGCAGTGCAGTAGCCAACCAGCAACTAGCTAGCCAACTTGTCTACTCGCAGAGAAATATGGATGAAATGATGATACAAGTCAACGGGTAGGTTAACACTTATTTATTGCAGTCTTCCTGCTACTCGTTTTAAACTGTGGTCGTTTTTCTGGTCTGTGTGTTATTGTTTTTGCCGTGCAGAGAAGCTTGGCTAAGATATGCTCACAAACCTGTAATAAACCAACTTAGCTCAACTTAGCTAGTTAGCTAACCCATTGCTTGTCAGTGGTAGTTGTAGCTAGTAAACATAGCTAAGCAGCACTGACCCAGGCTCCCGTGGAGTTGACAGGCAACTTTGACAGTCTGTCGGCTTGCAGCGATGTAGCTGCTGACTGGTGCTTTAGCTTAAGCAGCTAATTCAGCTGGTACTGGTAATTTATATGAACCGTTGAATGACAGGCTAATGCTATTCGTTTGTGCTGTGGAAATTATAATGGTGTCTCGGTGTCAAAGCTAATAAGATATTCATTGTTATTGATTCAGTCCAGCTCTTACACAGAAGATATAACAGACAGACAATGACCGTGCTCGCAGAATATGGTGCTAACGCACACCATAGACACATGAATTTAAACGTTTGTTTGTATTTGGTTTTGTTACTTATTTGAGTATTCATAACAGATGAAAGGCCACACATATCTACTCATTATACTAATTGATCTTTACCATTTACCACAGGGTCATGTATTGCATATCCCCCCCCCCTCCCCTCCCACTGTTGTCATAGTTGTCATAATTTAACAATAATCTGGACAGGTGTCAGTGTGTCAAAAGTACAATAAATACCCACTTATTTTTTCTTTATCTTTTTATCTACAGCTGTCGGACATACCACCTCTGCATGGGCTCATAAACATGTCCACAGATGATAGCATCTCTGAGGATGTGTCCACTTCGGGGGCTTTGAGCCATTGTCATGTCAGTGCTGATGGAGATGGAGGTAAAGAGAGCGAGACTTCTTTGGTGTCCTCAGAGGGGACATCAGCCTCAGGGCTGGTTGTCTCAGAGGACAGGCACACAACCTCCCAAACAACAGGAGGCACTGTGGAGTGCAGGCCAATGGACATTACACCAGCATGCAACAAGATCAGGTGCTGTAACTAACTAAATTTTTTAACTACGTACATAAAAAAAAAAA
The DNA here is from genome assembly GCA_037367365.1 of Apogon talboti. Taxonomy (NCBI): domain Eukaryota; kingdom Metazoa; phylum Chordata; class Actinopteri; order Kurtiformes; family Apogonidae; genus Apogon; species Apogon talboti. The sequence continues at coordinate 31,290,752 of JAPQRQ010000005.1, read as the reverse complement.
AAGAATGTATATGTATGTATCTATTTCCTGTTCTGATTTGGGTCATTTTGGTATCAGATAGTTCTAAATGTTATTATTTATTTGTTTATTTATTTGATCAGAATTCATACAACTAAATCAACATATTATTCATAATATAGTCATAATTCTGCTTTGGCTAAAGCTACATAAAATACAACCGTGAATCACTAGAGGAACTATGATGCATTAGGCCTCATAAGTGTTATGGGTAACATCTTTAAAATATAAACACCCAAAATGTAAAACAAGACCTTAGTCTCATTTAATCTTAGTTTAAAAGTGTTGGAAGTATTTAAATAGCATTTGCTTTTTAAGATAAAACTTTTCATGTCATTATTGTTTGACTTTTTTTTTTTTTTTTTTTACAGAAGTCTATGTTTGAGCACAGATGAAGCTTTCGGACAAGCAAAGAACCTCCCGTTCATAAACCCAAGTTCCCTTGAGACTCTTAGGGCCCTGGTGCAAGAGATTCAGAGTAGTGGTGAGACAGACCCTGAGATCTGGAAGGATTGTGAGGTGAGAAAAGGTTGCATAGATTGAAATGCAATTTCTGTTTTTCGTGTTGTTAAATGTGCACATGAAATAGTACATGCACTCTGATAATGTTGAAGGTGATGTGGGGGTCACTGCTGGGGCATTTGTTCTTGTGTGCTGTGTTTGGCAGCTGGCAGCCTCACTTCTGAGCTGTCGCTATTGTTTTAAGTGTGGATCACACCTGACAGTAAGACTGAGGTGCACTTGCACAAATCCCAACACCCCACACTGCAGCACATTCCAGCTGATCTTGTTAGATGCAGGATGTGTTTTGCATTGGACAAATACTGTGATGTGCAACAAAACAAAGATATTGAGGCATTATAATTTACACACCTGGGGAAACATACTCTTCTCTCATTATTGGATGTTACTGCATGATAAGACCACGAGAGAATTAGTGGAGTTAGTTTACATCATACCACTGCGGTGCACAGCTGCTCTCACACACAGTGTAATGTGTGTAAGGATACACATTGTCATAGTACATACCCTAGTCAATGTGTGCCACTTATTTAATGGAAGTATGTGTGATATTCTTGAAAAAAAATGCTGCACTCACATCCTCAAGGTGGTCCTTTCTCTAACTTTACCTATTGCAAATGAATGTCTAACCTTAAGTAGTTCTAACCCAGAAACTAAGTCTGAAACCTAAAAAAACTGGTCGAACAAAGATACATCTTAACCTTAAAACAAAACTAAAACTAAAACTAAAGAGTTGTGTCTTCTTAAGGTGAATATAAAAAGATTTCTGTGAATATATCAACTGCTCATCTACAAACACGCCCCTCTTCTCAGTTTGTGCCACCTTGACTCCTCACCTTGACTCCTGCCTTTCTGTCTTTAGTCCTTCCCACCCAAAATGCAAACGGTGGAGTTGAGGAAACAGGCATTTAACACAATGAAACATTCTTGCCGTATGAGCCTCCATTTTAAATAAATGTTACTTAAATGTAATGTGTGGACCCGCATTAACTGTACATTATTTTGTTACATTGTACCCCAGTAGTTTATGATCTGTGTCACTGTTTGTGAAATGTATAATTAACTGTTATAACTGACTGTTACAACTGATTTCAATTGTTAATTTTGCCTGCTCCTCCTGTGGTTTGTTTAATCCAGACGTGTGTCATATCTGTTTTACGTACACGTCATGGGTCCCTTTGCCGAGAAGACATCCTTTTAGAGCAGCCTTGGCCCTCACTGCTCAATCCATGCTCCTCGATTTGCATTTTAGGAATCGAGCCATCCTTAAAAATGTTGTGCCAAGGTTGATTTAGGGGTAACAAGCAAGGATTGAGGAGTTGAGGAAGCATCAGATTAGGGAAATGTGAAGAGCCCACACTCGCCTTCTACCTCAGACAACTGCATTATGCCCTCTTGTGGCTGTTAGTAAGTATAGCAGCGCCTCCACCCCTGCATTGTGAAGACAAAAAGCTTGGCTGGCACTGATGCAGCAGCTTTACTGTGGTTTTATATCTTGTAATACACAACCTTACAGACAGAACCTGATAGTACTTTATTTTTCTACTACAGGGCCGATGGCTTCATCTTTTTCAGCTAGTTGAAAAGCAATACCAAGAGCAAATACTCGCTCAGCAAGAACAATACCAGTGCCAAATACAGGTAAGTCTACCAGGGCTCTACAGTTCTACCACTGTCATTGGCAAGTAAAGGTTAGTGGGTCAATTTGAGACCTGATATGTTTTATTAACAAAGCTCAGTGCACATCCATGCATTGAGGTAGTGACTTCAAACTTTTAACTGACATTGTCCATTACTGCTGCAGGGTTAAATGCTCATGATCAGGTCATATCGGCTAACATTAAAAAATCCAAACTTTGCAGTTGTTGGATATATGTGCTCTATGTAGAACCGAACTGCACTTTGCCTAAGACTGTTTATGCGGTAAAGAAGCATCACTGTGTAACACCTGTGTAAAATCTTAAATGGGCTGTAGTTCACAATTCAAACAGAGAGACCATCTTTTGTAGTAAATTTTTCATCTGATCATGTGATGCCAGTTTCAGCAGTCAGTTTTTCTGTCAAAATTGTAATGACTAAATTAAGCAAAACTGCTAAGTAGTTATGACTTAGGACCGTCAGTATTCAGAGCAGTAGTATCAGAAAATATATAATGTGAAGTCAGAAGACTATTGCTAGTTTGATGTGTACATAAATATATTCACTGAACACTGGATGCTGTCTGCTGCATTGGGCAGACATAAATGTACTCTATAAATGCTGTGTTTTAATGATGAACAGTGCATTCCTGGTTCCCCATGTGTCTTTTACAATCTGTACATTGAAGTGTAACTAATGTTTAAAACATGAAATAGCAATGTGCACCTTAATTTTCACATGTGCTTTTAAATACTGTAACCTAAGACAAGTGTCTGAGTTAACATATTTTTGTCTTTCAGTTAATTCAGGATGAAATTAAGGCCCTGGTTCAACTCCAGAACCGCCAAGCCAGTGGTCAGCCACACACAGAGTTCTCTACAACTCCCAAAGCTATCACTGACACAAAAGACTTCATTTTGCCCCCCCTCTCCAGTGACTGCACCGTCCCCAGAAATGTGGCCAGTGACAGTGACAGCCTGGCAGCCCCTGCCCACACCCCTTTTAGTTCCCCTTCACCTCCGCTGCACAGATCTGACACCGCCATCCAAGGGGAGGAGCGTGCGACCACAGTACTTAGCAGTGGTTACGGGACTCTGTCTGCCTGGGAAACAGGTCTGGAACCTGTTGGGTCTCCAGGGGAAGATGAGGAGGGTTGTCAAGAGAAGGAGAGGCACCACTGGTCCCTGAACCTCCCAGAAGACACAGAGACAACTGTGACTAGGTGCCAGCAGGACTTTTCAGATGAGAGGACTGTTCAAGTGGAGGGAGTTAATACGTTAATCCACCAGCAGAGAAACTCTGGGTATTAACTTATACTATCAGAAGTTCTGGCGCATTTCCCAAGTTCTGAAGCGTTTGTCAAAACAGTTCTTGTACTTGTGTGTTATGTCTGCAGCACCAACCAGCTTCTGACCTCCTGGGCCCAGAGGCACAAACTCAGACCTAAGAAGAACAAGACAGGACCAGCTTCATCCCAAATTCCTGACAACCAGGAACCCACAGAGTCCCACAGACAAATCCAGCTGGAGAGCACAGACTCCCAGGACCAGGTAGTACTCTTGCCTGATGACAGCTCCACAGCTGCTCTAGTAGGAGAGATAAGATTTAGCCTTGATAACCAAAATGATGAAAACTGCCTAGTACTGGTCCTGACACTGCAGCTGTAGTGTTTTTGTTTTCAGTGCATATGTCTGTTGTGGCTGTCCTGATTACATTGCTGCCGCTGAGTCTAATCCACTCATCTCTATTGGGTTTCAGCATCGACCAGCTGGGCTGTCGTCCAGCTCCTTTCCCTTGAGGAGGAGTGACAGCCTGATGTCTGAGGCTTCAGGTAGCAATTCACTGACCCAAGACAGAAAGACATAACAAGTCATAGGTAGTGGGAATAACATATCTGTCAACATTATGACTAGAAAATATGGGAAACCTTCCAGGTCATCCCTCCACTTCTTCCACTGCTCACTGCTCCCTTACACAGAGCGAATCCTAATGATACCACTATGTAAACACCTGCTTTAAAATCTCTGTGCAATATAGGTTAATTAGTGACTACATAAAGTAGGTAACTAGAGTTAGATTTTCAGACTCAGACATCTAGCTGAAAGGGAAATGCTGTGAGAACACTGGATTCTATAAATGATCTATGAATTATGTGGTTGATATTAGAATGCTATGATCTGTAAATAAATTACCATATGCACCTCTAAGATACACTTGACTGCACAGGCAACATGTTGGTTATTTTTACAGATTGCTACAGTACACCAAACTGACTGAAACACTCGCGAAATGCAGCATGTTGTCAGTGTTTTATAAAAAGGAACAATTCACTGGATTCAGGTTTTGAACTTTGAATTGGATTATGGTTTTGAACCACTGAAAATACAGGGTTTTCTCATTTACATTTAGTTTTGCTTATCATCATAGTATTTGAATGAAATTAATTTTGGATGTTTGGTCGTATCACTTTTCCCTCCATATTTACAAAAAACATGACAACAGAACACTGATCTCCAATTATAAATAGTTAATTGTGTTTAGTTTCCAAATAGCCTATGTAAAAAGTATTAGATGCAACAGGCATATGTCATGGCTGATTTAACTGTAAACTAAACCAAGGTATAGAGGATCTCTTTGGCCACAATTTGTTGATTCATTTATAAGTTAGACTTTTGTGATTTCCGTGTACATGTGGTTATGTGTAGTTGCACAATACGACTGATGAGATAATAGCAGGAGGAGGTGTATAATCTATGTGATGCAACTAGTATCTGATGTAATACTTGCCCTTAATTCAGTTTTGAGTCACCGTTCTACCTTTTAGTGAAATACTTTTGGAGACTTTTAGCCTCTTTGACAGTTTACTCTGTCACTTTTATGTTCGTCTGTCATTTAGGTCCATCCAGGCTTGGTCCTCATGCTGCTGCTCCTCTTCTACTACTGTCATTACCAAGACTGATTTTACTTAAATAAATGAACAGTATCACAGTCTTTAGGAAAATGAAGAAGCAGTACTATTGCATTTGCCTCAAGTTACTGTAGCATGGCACTGTTGTACTAGTTGCGCTTCAGTAATAGTTGCCTTTTTGTCTTAGTTGTACTTCACACACATCACTCTAGAGGGTTAAATGATCTGTTGACTTGCATGTATGAAGTGATTTTCTACCATAGTGGTGCTTAAAATGCTTTGCAATGTGTCTCATTCAAACCATACACACAAACACACTTTCTGCCACTGGGAGAAACTTAGGATGTAATGTCTGACCCAAGAACATTTTGATATGTGGATGGGAGCTGTGTATGTAAATAATTAACCAGGGATTCTCACTATATTTGTTGACTGTAACCTGCAGTCATTGTATTATAGGCCATTACTCTCTGCTCCCTCTCACAGCTTCATTTCCTTTCAGTTAAGGACAGATTTCACTCCTAATACCACAGTTGGTGAAATTCATTGTTGACGCTTTACCAAACATATGTGACAATGATTAATAAACTCAAGTAAATGCTAGCTATTGTAGTTGAACTCATCATGTAGGATTTGCTCATTTAGGAAAAGAGATGATAGCAACTGACACTGCTGTGTTTGCAGTGTCTAATATAGATTGCTGACAAAAGTAAGAAACAAAGAAAAGAAAATAATCTCACTTTGCATCAGAGCATTGTGTGTCACAGAGATAACATTTTAATATTTATATATAAACAATTTCATATTCATACATAAAACAATTTTGAAAAAACATCTAAAATTGTATTTTAAAACTAAAAATATCTGAAAATAGATTTTGCCAAAGTGTATAGCCACTTATTAATGTGGACTACATTTTGCTGGCAGTTACTAAAAAAAACATAGTGTGTAACTTAAAACTGATGTACAAATGATTAGATTGGTGAAGTAGAACCCACATTAAATCCTGTTCCTCTCCTAGGCCTGACCTATTGGCGTCTGAATGAGAATGATCTGTACTACCAGCTACCAGACAGCTTTGACAGTGGCGCTTATCTCCTTCTACAAGAGGCTTCCATGAGTTTTGTGAGTCCAAATAGCACAATTCATAATTTGACATGTCTTACAAAAGAGTCTGCTGTGAATTATCATTCTAAATTGTGAAATAATATTACAGACGATTCTATCATGGATTGGCATGAACTGTTTAAATTGTTCCGTTACATTGTAAAAGAGCCATGTGAAGGACAGACATTTGTTGATTACTGACTCAAATAGTACGTCCTTGTCTGAATATTGTATCTCTGTCTTTAGCAGACACCGTCTCAGGAGCCACGTCTGTCTCTCAGAGAGATTTATCAGAACAAGCAAAAAACTGACTGTAAACGTTCAGACTGGGACAGTTCTGTTACATCCGGGCCTTTGTCACCACAGGTATGTCATATGTCTCCTACATCATCTGTAGCTCTTGGTTAAGGCTTTAAGCATTTCTCTTGACTCTTGGTGTTTTAGGTGTTAACACTAGACCCAGCAGCTAACATGCGACAGTCGGATCGTACCTCTGGCTTCACATCACCATCCCACTTCAGCAGCCCCTCTTTTGCCACACAGCCCCACCTGTACCCCCGTGTAGAGACCCCTGTGACCCCTGACAGCATGGCTGAGTCCAGTCCTAATCCTGGAGATACAGACTGTATCTCCGATACCTCCAGTGTTTCAGCTGCCGGGCCTTCCCCATTGAAGGTCCAAGGCCAGTGGGGAAATACTTCCCCGGCAGTCCTGTCTACCTCCCAGAAGCAGACCCAGCTGAGCTCCCACAGCGGCAGCCAGCAGCGCAGAGCCAGCGCTCCTTTGGCCAGTGAGGAGGAGGGCAGTCACACCCACACCAGCACTCTGAAACCTTGTTCAGCCTCTGGTGCAAGTCTGGGCCCTGCAGCCAGTCCACACATGGAGAGGGCGTCTTCACTGGACGATCCTGTTGTCCTCTCTCTGTGAGTGTCATAAATGTGTGTTCCTTCATTGTATGATTTGCATGTTTGATGCAGGTCAGAGTTAGCTGTTAGATGTAGGATCCTCTGGCAGAATAAAATCACATTTCTTTTTCCATTTTCATCTTCAGACTGAGGCAGAACTTAAGAGAGAAACACTCTAGACACGTGGCAGATCTGAAAGCATATTATGAATCTGAAATCCAAACCCTACAAGAAAAACTCAAGCTCAGAGATCTACCGCAGGACTTAGAGAAGAGCAACCAGGCCCTGACGGAGAGGTGTGTGTCTTTGTGCATCACTGTACATGTACTTATTTACACATATTCATAGTTTGCCCAAACAGTTATTCATGTACTGTCTAGGATCGTTGACTACAATTAAATTAAATGACCTAATTGAGCGACTTTTGCCTTTGGTCGATCTACAGGTGCAAACATCTGGAGAAAGCTTTGGCTGAAGCAACCAGTCGGATTCAAGAACTTGAGGCAAACAACAGCTCCCTGGAGAAAAAACTGGTAAATATATATTCCCTTATTATTAGACTTTTTAACTTCCAACACGTATGTCAAATCAGAAGTTTGTCCCTCTTATGTTGTGATGGGGATACACTGATTTAAAATGACAATTTGGTCAAGAGCTGACGACAATTATAGTGTTATTTGTTTATTTGGGTTTTGTTATATATCCAAACCTAAACCTTCAATCATACATATTCATGAAAGAAAAACCATATAACACAACAGCTAAATATCAGTCACTCCCATTGGTGATCCTGATACCATTTCACATGACACATTGGTGCAACCGTAGTTTTTCCTGTATTTTACTGGAATTTTCCTGACTGTCCCAAAACTGGTTGAAAATATCTTTACATAGACATTTTAGTTAGAATTTAACACATTCAATCATAACTCCTTCATATCAGTTTAGGTATTGATAATCTAAGGAAATGATTATAGTCTGGGCATCAAAAAAATCCCAACCTCAAGATTTTATTTTGCAGATACTAATTACTCTAACTTTTCCTCTTAACATTTCTGTGATTTTTTTTTTTTTGTTATTAGGCAGAATGGTCTGAGCGTTACGCTGTAGCAGGCGCCACCGTGAAATCTTTGCAGCAGCGACTAGAGGATGGCAAACGCTCAGGCAAAGAGAAGGACACCTTGGTGACGCGTTTAAAGACTCGTGTACGTCAGCTGGAAGAAGCAGCACAGAAAGTCTGCAAAGAAGCAGATGAGAAGGAGGCCAGGAGGGAGAGAGAATACAAGATGCTGCAGGATGTGAGTTTTAAGCCTCACTAGTATCATGACTCCTGGGATCAGCCATTAGATTACAAATATCCCGACAGCTGTTGCTTGGATTGAAATGAAATTTGTTGTGTTTATCCACCTCAAAGGATGAAGTGTCATATACCCCTTATATTTTCATTTATTCAGCACTGTCACTTTGCTTTATGGTTAAATGACATTTCCATCATCCGTTAAAGTATATTTATATTGTTTGTGTCTTCAGCTGCTTGGAGAATATGACTCTTTGGTGAAGGAGCATGAAGGAGTGAAGGTACCGTTTTCTGATTTTTTTTTTTTTTATCCTGTTAACTTATGTTAATATCAACATCACTTGACCATTTATTCATTCATTCTTTTTTGATGAAATTCACGTATACAGAACAACTTGGTGTCAACAGAGAACAAGCTTGTTGATGCCAGCGATCAGATATCTGAACTGAAGAGGTGAGTTGGTTGTTGACTGTGACTTATGAAAATGGAAAGTGTGGTTTGTGTATAGTCAGGATTTGAATGATAGTGATTCTGATGTCACTGTTCTGTATCATTATCGTGTCTTATTGAATTAAATCTGTTATTTGTCATTGGGCAGAAATTCCACAACTACCTTTCATCAACTTGTAATGGGTTAATTGTGAATAATAATATGTATGTAGTTCTGTTTTGGACTGAGAGGAGAGAGCTTTTCTTTCTTTCTTTTTGTCTTTCTTTCTGTCTTTCTTTCTTTCTTTCTTTACTTCTTTCTTTCTTTCCTTACTTCCTTTTTCAGGTCAAGCAATTGCTATTTCTATGTTTTAAAGTCACATCCAGTGCAGCACAATATATATGTCGTGACATTTTTTATTTCTGCTATCAGATGAATACATATCTATTAAAAACATGCAAACAGAGGTGATAAACAAATGTTAACTTGCTGAAAACCTTAATATTTTGTCTTTTTTGTCAGGCCTATATACGAGCACTTGTAAACTGTTAGAGGCATCACATCAACATACATAAGTCATTAAATACATGTGTAGTTTTATCCTCTGGAGATATCCATCTTATTGTTATTCTTTACCGTGGACCTCATACAGATGTTACATCCTCAGCTCAGCTCCAGGCTGGTTATTGGATCTAGGCCTATCACTATCAAATTGCAGTTGGCATTAACCAGTTCAAGAAACTCTGTCAAAGAGATGAGGTGGCGCACAGTAGAAGTAATCAATACAGTCTAATGATGCTGTCCAGAAAAGATGATCACAGTGATTGAAATTGTGCTGTGCTGTTTAAGCTTTGCTTGCGACTTGGCGTTAATAGAGGCTGCGCATGGACTTTTCACTGATGAAGTCTGTCACGCTGATTCAGCGAATTCACTGACAGATGGCAAACTACAGCTGAGCTCACACAGCATCAATATCTGTGTCAAAGGAGGGCATTAACCTCCAAGGGAAGACTGGAGGGCAGACGGCCAGACAGTCAATGAAAACATGGAGTGTTAGTCTTTCTAAAAATGAACTGGGGAACTTCGAGGTGACAGTGAAAAAAATGGAAAATAGTAGTGTTAACATAGACAAGTGTACAATTAAATGGCCTCCATGAATGTACTGAACAAGCTCCTTTTCAGTTAATTCTAAATGTTAAAGGAGGCACTACTGAATGTTAAGATGTTCAGACTAAAACATAAAAATCTTAAAACATAAAAAGCATAAACACCCCAATACTCATCACTAAAAAGTCTGATACCTCGAAGGCTCTACAGTGTGCTGCTACTTTTCAACCAACCAATATAAAGAATGATAGGTTCCACCCATTTTTGTGGAACTGCTTCAGATTTTAATGGCTCATGTCTCACCCCCTGAAAAGTGTGATGGATTTTTTCAGTCAGAGAAACATAACACCTTGTAGATCTTAGAAATGAATGTAAAATGCAGTAAGACATGTAAGAACATTGTACCTCTAGAACTTGATAGAGTCACTCAGCCCATACACAAACCTGCAAAAGACGTTACTTAGCAAATCTGCCACCTCTGGGCCAAACTGTCTGTATGAATAGAAAGGCTTTCTGAAGGTGCACAGGTTAATAAATAATGCAAAAGGGAATTAAAGCATTAAGTATTACATGCAAATACTGACTCTCAGATAGTACAGACAACATGAATTGTTGTCTTGGACAACAGACTTTTTATTCTTAATTGCCCCTCGGGGATAAATAAAGTTTTTCTGATCTGATTCTGATTATTCCTCCGCTTCAATGTAGGACTGTCATAAATGAGAGTGTAACTACACCTGGTGAAGTGTTCTGAATGAACAAATATACAGAACTAATCAGGAAGAACATGATACAGTACTTCAGGTCATCCCTGAAATTAATGTCAACCCAGCTATAGAAAATCTGAATTAATTAACTCACTGCTACTCATTTTATTATGGCAACTTCACATGAAATTGTTCTCTCTGCAGCTGTGCTACACGTCTCAGTTTGACAATTTCCTGTGTAGTAGAGGTCTAATTTTGAAATGTCATGTAGAACTTCTTCATAGTGTATGTACATTTCTGAGACTGTGACTGTTTATGACAGACTGCGTCATGTCTGTCGGCCTATAGTTCTTAAACTATGACATTTCATTATGTTTTATGCCTCCTTTCTGTATTTTGTGATGTGTTGAACATTTCTGTCTATTTGTTTAGAGTCATCTCCAAGCTGGAGACTCAGGTGAAGCAGCTGGAGCATGAGAACCAGGCCAGAGCTCGATATTCTTCTCACAGTAACACACAACCGTCTGGAGCTGGGTACGAGCTTAAGAATCGACTGACTGATAATTAATGTCTCTGTTTGTCATAAGGGGCTTGTAGATTTGAACATATCTAATGCCCTCCATGTCTGCAGGCTTTTCCACCATCCTGACCTGCTGCTGTCACCGAGCAAAAGCAAGGTAGAGCCAGATGTCACCCGCAGGAAGTCGCCATCTGACCAGCTGAACGGCAGCAAAAAGTCACCTTTTCATCAAACAAACCCGCCGAGTCTCCACAGGAAATCTCCATATCCATTTAAAGACTCCTCATCGGGACCTGGAAGCTCTGTGGACACATCTTCAACAGGAGGAAGCTGGAGGTTGGTTGTAATTGTCAAGATTATTTTATTAACCAAAGTTAGTGAACATTTAATGCGATTTATTCGTGTTCCTCATGTTGATGCTCCTGTTCCACAGGTGTTCATCTCCCCCAGAGTGTGAGCAGCTCCCTTCTCAGTCCAGACAGAAGGAAGGTGTCGGCCAGCGGGAGGCCGGTCGGAGAGAGGGGTCGTGTGCCCTCACGCCTATGATGAGGGCCCTGATAGAACTGGAAGAGACCAGAGCCACGGAGAGCCGGGCCCCCTGTAAGAACAGCTCCACCACCCACAGTAGGACTCACATCCACTCACACAAGATCAAACTCATGCCTGCTTTGCCTCTTCTCAAACTTCAACTTTCACTGAAGTTAAAGAGTATAAAGATTCTGTAAAAAATGAAAAGGCAGGATTTTTGTGGATCTTGTGGAAACTCTTAAGAATTTTTGCAATTAAATCATTTAATAAAATTCATGATTTTAGGCCTTAAAACATCTTAAATACAGTTTAAAAAAGTTAACTAGGACTGCACCACAATTTTCACTATTTGCATTATGGATGTGAAATAATTCCTAAAAAGTCTGAAAAGTTATGTATTGAAACTTTCACATCCTTTAGGTGAGTGTCTGTGTGCCTGTGTTGTACACTCACCCGTGATGTTGGTAAACGAATGACGAAGATGGCGTGTTTAATTACAGTGATACTGAAGGTGAGTGGATGAGAGTAGTGATAGTTAATCCCTGGACAAACAGGAAACGTCAGTGAGTGTGTGAAAACAGTGATGACACTGCACATGTGACTAGAAGTTTAAACACAGGAGGCCTGGTGTATTCTCCTCACAGCTCTTCGGTTTTAATTAGAGGATACTATTCTGGTGAACTGTTCCCTCATATGATTCCCTGAACATGAAGAGATTTTTGAGCTGAAGCTGGGAACCACATCTGTTTGTTGTGACACACGGCACCACTTAACGCCGCCATATTCCCCAAAGTCATTCAAAACATCAGATGCATCTGCTGATACTAGTATCTTTCCTGAATTCCAAAGGCTTTTCATTAACCCGATTCAGCAAGAAATGTGGTGGAAAAAGCAATATGAATACTTATGAGTGCTTATGTGAAGTCTTGTGGGAGTGCTTGTTTCTGTTCTGGGAGGATGTTTGCTGACACTCCATTGCTAATGGTAGCTACAGTTGTATGCAGCTGCTGATGTATTGTTTGGTTAAAGAAATTTAATTCAGTTTAATAGAGGAGTAGAGAAATCACGGAGTATTCAAATTAAGTCAGATCATATGTTGTTTCTTTAAAAATGACTGAAAAATAATTGATTTTCAATATTATTTAGAACTATAGTTGAATGATTTGTAACCCATACTGTTATTATTCAAGACAGTCCTGTGATTTGTATTTGCAGGTTATCAAGGATCATTATTGAAATGTTTTTTTTTTTTTTTAAAAGCAATATTCACACTTGATTTAGTACAAAGAAATACAACACCGTCAGATCTGGTCTCTGCGCACAATGTCACGGAAACCAAAATTCCACCATGCACACGCCTGACACACACTGCAGCTTTTTGCAATTATGTAATTGCACCGGCTGACATTATGAGTGTGATTGTGATTGAATTAATTGTGCAGATGAGAGACGGGTAAGAACAGCGAAAAGAGGTTTAGGAATTGCACTAAAATTTGTAACAGAATTACCCCACATCCTGTACATACATGTAGACTTGAGTGTAAAGGCTGTTATCATGGATGTTGGCCTTGGAGAGAGTTGTCAGCTTAGAAATGGATTTGTGTAACATCAGCAAATGACCAGCACAAAACTCCAACACACAAGCATGAGCAAAGCTTCCATCCTGAACCTTAAGTCTCCCTCTCCCCAGAGTACACACAGCTTGGCAGACTGTACACACTTCATTGCTTTGACATGTTTGTGTCTGTGTGGTTTCTCGCTGCAGGGATAGGCAATCAGAGACCCACTGTGGGCTTTGTGGAGCGGAGACACAAGGAGCCAATTCAAGAACAGGCGAGACTTCAGGCAGACAGGGATGTGATTAAACCTGAAAGAGTAGGACCAAAAAGCCACATCGGAGCAGAAAGAGCTGCAGCTCTTCTGAGGGCCCAGAGGAGTCTGTCTCCAGAGGGCCACAGATCCTCCTCACTGCCTCCGCCAGCAGAGAGAAACATACCTGCCACTACACCCAGTATGTGCTCCAGTCTTTGTCTTTCACTCTCACCTTGCAAATAAGCTCCTAGCATGGCTAGGAAAAAATGGTTTAAATGTCTATGTTGCTTTAATTAACAGTATAACAATGCAATGAACTGAAATAAAATGTAATTATATTGAACTCTTTTCCATTCAGCAAAGAGAGAGACTTTAATGATGCCCCTGTCTGCAAAATCCAGTCCTAAACGCTGCCCTACTGAGAACTATTCCACTGCTTTTGGTCATTTGATGCCAAGAGAGGAACACTTGTTCAGAGGGTGAGACACACACACACACACACACACACACACACACACATTCATTCATTCATTCTTAGAGCCTTAAAACACAGGGTACAGCAGGTGGTCAGTGGCAGCTTTTGAGGTTTTCTCTGTCTAAAATGTGAAGTTACAGTAATAATTTGACACTGAAAAAGACACAAATGTTGATTAGGACTCAGGACTAACAGTGCAGGTGTAAAACATTTTATTTGATGAAAGCTTCATGTATTAATTTGATCCTAGTTTGTGTTTTAGTATTTGGTAAATAACCTCCACACAGGAGACATGGGAATCTTTGCACTCCATCCATGAACTTTTCAGTTAAAAAAAACTGTCAGCAGAAGTTTACCATCTATTTCCATTCTGACAGACGAGACCTTTTTATTGTATTAAAAGAATAAATTAACTGGGTCACACAGAACTCACAGTTGTATTCAGTGTAGAGCTGGTCTCAGTATTAACTGAAGTGTAAACAGCTCTGATCTGGATGTGTATCCAGCAATGTCCAAAGAAATCACAAAGGTTAAAGAAACAATGCAGTGCTGAATGCTCTGCTTCATGTTTTTCCTTTTTGTGCTGTCAACAGGACTAATGGACAAGTCGACCAGAGACGCCATTCATTCCACAGCAGCAGTCCCAGGAAAAGACTCCACTTTATGTCAGCAGAAAGAGAAAATGGTAAATAGAAGCTTTGATTGATGTGAAATACTTACCCAGTGCATTCAGTAAATGAAGCTCATTAAGGGTTGATTAGACGTGACCTCATCTGATTGAAGATTTTCTGGTTTGGTTTGATGTATTCTGTCTGCACTGTCTCTGCCACACACTAGTGTAAATAAGAATCAAAAGGTTTCCTAATTCTCAAGTGGAAATTTCAAAAGTAATTGAGGAGCTTTTAAATGTTTACTCACTGGGACTGAACAACATTTGAGTCTAAAGTATGACCTGACAGTTGTACATAAAAATAAGCCACAAGCTGTGGTTTTATGGACAGTATTTCTGCTGCCACACTGAAACCATTCCATCTGTTTACATGAATACTCACAGTATGTTTACATGCCCTAAAGCAGTAGTTCCAAACCATTTTTTAGCAATGCCCCACTAATGACATCATGAGTCCTCTCTCTCTCCCCCCCCATTTGAGAACGAGGGGGAGGAGTGTACAGTAGTCACAGCAGAAAGCAAATTTGTGGTGGGGGGGGGCTGGCCTACGCGGGTACCGCCCCCCCTCGTGAAACACTGTTATACTCCACTTTCATTTCAACTTGGGGGGAATCTGCTGCATCTTCTTTGTACTAATAGCCAGTGAGTTCGTGATTTTTCGTCATTTTTTCATTGTTGGAGAGTGTCCACGCTCCCCCCTCAATGCAGACAAAGCCTTGCGCCCCCCTGGGCTCTCTGGTGCCCGCCCCCCAGGTTAGGAACCACTGCCCTAAAGCATCAGAACACAACCTCTTGACATGCACACAATTCTGATTGGACTATTAGTCTGAGTAGCTGTAGATTAGTCCATGTGAACGCAGCCCCTCACTCATGAATGCATGCATGTTTAGATTGAGTTCACATGTGTTCCAGACCTCCAGCAGCCTGAGTCCTGTGGCAGTGCGAACCCTCCTGAAGGTAACTCCCAGCTGGGCTGGGAGGAGCGGGGAGCCAACCTGCAGGACACCTGTGAGGATTCAGCAGCGCCTCTGGACAGACTGCATTCACTGGCGGAGGCAGAGAAACTGTTTGATGAGCTGACGCAGGAGAAACTGCAGGTGTGCAAGATACACACACTGCATCATTTACACCCAAAGATTTTTAAAAATAATAACCTGTGTCTCTGCAAAGGAAGTTTACTGAAAACATCAGAGTTGGTCTGTTTAGAGGCACATTGTTTCAGTTTGAAACAGGCTTTATCTCTGACACACAGGCCTAAAAAGCACAACTGTAATCCCCACCTGACCTCTTACGTAAACTGCACCTCATTGTTTTTATATCACTGCTAAATGATTTCTATTTATAGGAAATTCACATCCTCTGCCAACCCCACCCCCCCCTCTGCCTGCCTCACTGTATTCTCACCTCCCATCCAACTAATCTAATGTGCCCTGTCAAAGCGCTTGCTAGTCATGTGTCCTCATTTCATCAATATATTTCTTGTTTGTCAATAAATGATTAACCTTTGTGTGTGTGCTGGGCAGATTGAGGCAGCTTTGAGCCGGATGCCTGGTGCAGGCAGCAGAGTGAGCCTACAGGCCAGGTTAGATGAGGTAAGAGGACCGGGAAAACCACTCACTTCATTCAATTATGAAATAATAGTTGAATTTGTGCCTGTAGTGTAACAGTACAACAGAGCTTTAATAATTTTGTTAACTTGAACAAACAAGTCTATTTTGTGTTAAATAGTTGTGGTTCAGTGTTTGCTTCTATACATGTGAGAGACAACATGAAAGTGATATGGAAGATTTTTATTCAATCTGAGAGCTAAAAGTAAATACCTGCTTTTTATTGATTAGCTTATCTGACACAATTGATACTTTCACACTCTCACGTCACATCTATTTATTCATGCAGTGAAAAACAAATTGTTTACTTATAATACTGTGGTATTCAGGAAACAGTTGATGCATGGATAGGCAGGCTTTCCTTTCTAGTCTTGTCATAGAGTGTGTGTGAAATACCTTTGACATAATCAATAAGAAAATTACGATCAAATCAAACTAGGTTGGCTATAAACCCTTTAATTTTCTATTCTGTCTCCTATTTCTCTTATTAAATTCTGACTTTCTATTTAAAATCATTATATTGTTCATATGTCAGCCTTCAGCCTTGGCTTACCCATCACTCCGTGCTCCCCCGATCTGTCCTTTTTGCCTAAATATAGTCACCTCTGGCTCTAAAGAACCAAGATGGAAACGCCAATCTCCTGGCTTCACAATGTCCATCAAAAAACCAAAGGGACGTATCGCAGTGGCTCTCTCCAATTCTTACCTATGTTAGAGACAAACTAAAATTGGTTAAGTTACATAAAACTTGGAATATAATGGCAATAGTACAATGCGTGTCCAACAACAACAACAACAACGCATCAACAGCTGATACACACCCGCCCTATTTCTCTAGTGCCTGTAATACCAATCTACCAGTAATTGTGTTGGAGACTGAGCCAATCGGAAAAGACCTACTCTGATTCTCAGAAACCAATATTTCAATACAAACATAGACAAAAAGACACTAATTAGGAGTCTAAAGGAAACAGACCAGGTAGGGCCAAAAACTGAATAATAGATCAAATGGGTATTTTTAATTGCCTTTTTTTTGCTGTTTTAACAACAAAAGCTTGAGTAAACAAATAAAACCTGTCCCTCCGTCCTCAGGTGGCCTTAGAGAACCGTCTGGAGAGGCTGAATCGTGAGCTGGGTTCACTCCGCATGACTCTGAAGAGATTCCACGTCCTCCGCTCTTCTGCCAACATATAGCAATGTCTGTCTTTTTGCATTACACCGTAGACGATACAACCTAGTGTCTTGTTTTATACACAGGACTGATTGTCGTTGAGTCTAGTTTCTGTGCCATAATTCCCATCTGTACAAAAACTCTTTGCCATGTTTTTTTTAAAAGCATTTACTTATTACTCGGGGATATTTTTTATGTGTGAAAGATATTGAAATTTTTGAAGTATATTTTAATAATGCGCAGATTTGTAAAGTCATTTACTTTTTTAGTCACAGAAATATTGATATGAGACGTTTTACTTGCCATGCTCAGGCGCAGATCCTGAATCAGCTGTTAAATCATGATCAGTTCTTTACAGCAAAGACATTCATCCCCCTGGTAAATATCACTGCCATTTTTGCTCATGCGTTTGTGGAAATATTTAATGTTTTTTCCGTTCGACATCAGGTAAAATGTAATACTTTGATTTTTTTTTTTTACTTTCCAAACTTTTATGCATTTTTAGTGTTGTATGTTGATTTGTTTTGGGCCAAATGTTCAGACTTGAAGGAAGTTTTTGTTTACTTGAATCAAATTGCCTTTTTCCTTTGTTTACATTCCATAAATACGCGTCACTTTTCTTTGCTTTAATTCTTAACCGAAGTGATTTTTGCCGCAGGACTGGAACCTAGAGATTAGAGTCACTTGTAAAATCCAAACCAGCACACTTTGAGTAGACAGACACAATTTCCACTCCTGGCTCAGTTCATTTCTTCTTGAGCAATGCTTGTGCATGGACTTTCTTGCACTGCTTCTGTTTTGCCATGCAGCTTTTCTTATGCAACACACACTTCACTGGAACTATGATATTGTTGTTGCACAATAAATGAAGCCTTTTTAAATAACAGAAAGTATTAGTTTTTTGTATTGTGCATTTTTCTTATTCTATCTGGATAATAGACACATGAATGATAGCTTTAAGATGTAGAGTTCAGGAAAAATTAAGAGGCAGCTCCAGTTGAACCAACCTGAATTTAAAAACCTCTGGAATCATTGCACTTTTTGACAAATAAATAATCTAAATGTTTAATGTGAAAAATTTGCTCATTTTGCCTAAAAATACGTATTGAAACCAGTGGCCTTCTTAACTTTTCACAGGATTGTTTAGAAATTACTGTTTGGGTAACAATGAGGATTAAAAAAAATCTGGTGTTTTGAGAGTGAAGTATTATAAACTAGATGTATAAACACCATCAAACACCATAAGTTTGTTGAGAAAGGTGCTGTATAAATAAAAATGATCATTACGATAAAATATTTGTAGGAATAACTGAGAATATTACAAAAGTAAAGGTCTAAGAAACTGAATAACAAGTCAGTAAATATTTTATTAAATACAGCTGGTAATTTGGGCGACTTCATTGATATTAAGCCTTTTTCTCATAAAATACGACTTATTTTTCTTAAGAATTTTTATTAACTGGTAGAAATATGACTTTAATATTGTCTTTGTTTTCAATAGTAAGAGTTTATTCTCGCTATATTATGAAGTAATGCGACTCTATTCTTGTAATTATTGTATTTTTAAATGTTATTTTTCGACATTATATAAAATTTTTGTCTTTAAGTCTTAAGCACAGCACAAGGAGATGTTTTTTTTTTTAAATTTTAAATAATAATAATAATACTAGTAACTGCGAGCAGTTATGACGGGCCCTCGCACACCCACGCAACTCGGGGTGGGTCACAGTCGGGGGATTCGC
>JAPQRQ010000005.1:31247019-31258316 GCA_037367365.1 Apogon talboti | reverse complement strand
CCTCCCCTGTACACCATCATCCTCACCACCCTCCCCTCCCCTCCCGCCCCCACCCACCCTGTGCTGCCCTGAGCTAAAAATAGACCGTCCTCTCTCATCACCCAGCTATCACGTCAGGGCAGTGTTCACTCTCATTTGCTGTCCACGCCTCTTTTCATGTTGTGTTTTGACAGTGTCAGTTGATAACATTAGCCGTGCATGAGGATGTTTGGCATCCATACAAAGGAAAGACTTGTAGCTAATTTCATACTCAGAAATTGGAATTGAAAAGAGATTTAGTTTTATGCTCTGCTCTACTTTTTCCTATGTGAAAGAAGTCAAGCGTTTTTTTTTTTTTTGTTTTTTTTTACTTTCCTCTAAGATTGAGGAAGGAAGTTATTTCAAAATGGAAAGCAGAAGATGACTTCTGGTATTTATGGAGTGTGAACATTTTCACAGTGTCCTCTGTCCTACAGCTGTGTGTTAGCTCGTATGCTTTCAGTTATAATTGCACATGCCATTAAACCAGTATCAGGACTTCAGCTGCTCACTGAGTCTTATGTTTCCCATTCATAGGACAGAAGAAGGGAGGAAACCTCACTTGGAGATGGACTGCAGGTGAGTGACAACCTCCTATCTCCTGTCTTTAATTTATTCTTTTTTAAAGAGATAAGCAGTGTAATTATAAATATGTGTCTGAGCTGACCAGAAATCCAAAGTGATTCATATAAATCATTTTGTAGAAACAGTCTCTGTGTAAATATAGCAAAGCACTGGGAATGCAACCAAGCACATGCCTCAGAAGCCAGCGTAACGTCCTTAC
The DNA here is from genome assembly GCA_037367365.1 of Apogon talboti. NCBI lineage: Eukaryota > Metazoa > Chordata > Actinopteri > Kurtiformes > Apogonidae > Apogon > Apogon talboti. The sequence goes on along the minus strand of JAPQRQ010000005.1, from coordinate 31,257,514 downwards.
AAATTCTGTTAGTAACATCACAGGAGCCGACATAACCAAGGCCAGTGTTTGATATGAACAAGATGAGAAACAGGAATATCTGGTGAGGAAAGCTGTAGTTGACAAGATCACAAATTAACAGCTGCGATAACAGCAGATGTTCATGTTGCAGAGCTTTGTGCAGCGGGACTGTGGTGTTTAGAGCGCAGGGTTTAATTCTGTTAGCTGTGTTCTGCTGATGCTCAAATAAAGTGTGTGTGTGCGTGTGTGTGTGTGTGTGTGTGTGTGTGTGTGTGTGTGTGTGTGTGGGGAAGGGCACCCATCAACAAGTCATTTCATTCAGAGGATGTGCTGTATATCACTGCAGCTCACTGATAAAACCTGAAGCTCGGAGCGGTGAGAACGGCAGACTGTTCGGCTGCTGCGCAAATCTCAAAGCTCATCCTCATTCGCAGCTTCAGCCTTTTGTATGACAGCAAATGTAATCCAGGTAGAAGTTCATGATCTGCTGTTGTAAATGTTGCCTCAGAGTCATATGTCTGGGTTGAAATTGAATCCAAGGAGATAAGACAGATTAACAAACACGCCTGGCTACAGGTGGGGTCGTTTTTACCTCAGACACAGCATCATGGTTTACAGGGGCGTCAATGCACCCGGTACATGTAGTGTGGTTTCACCCAGCACTACTATGTAATGTATGTGGTGTGTGTGTGTGTGTGTGTGCTTGGTTACTGTTAACTTGCACTGGGGCTCGGTGGGTGTCATTTGCAAACCGCAGAAATGTAAATCATAGATGTTCTCCTTAATGTGATCAGGCTTCATTTAAATAACAGACTTACTGACTGTATCCTGTTTTCCTGTACTTTCCCTTTACTGGACATCTGGCTTATAGTACTTTGAATACTTCACATATGGCTGACATTTTTGCATAACACACCTCACCTGTAATACAATCTGCTGCACTGTCCAGTGTGAACAAATGTAAATAGATCAGAGTAACTGTGCCGTAGTAGTGTCACAGCTGCTGTCTGAAATACAAGTGTTTGTAAAGAGTATAATTGTACTCATTTGCAAGGTCCAAAAGGTAGACCTGTGCTCACACGGCTCAGCTGCCTTATTTAAATTCAATGGACAAAGCAGGTGAGCAAAACACATGGCAAGAAAGGCGTGCTGGTCACGACACCCTACAAATAGATGCATAATCATCAGAGCAGGTGATCTGCCACTGGGAGCACAGATGAAAGTGATTCATGCACATGATTTCGGTGGCTGTACTGCGTGTCACGGTACGCCTCTGTGTGACGTATCAGCCCACATTGGAGTTAAGGAGCAAAGGATTAAGGAGCATAGGTTTGTCAAGATTTTCATGGTTTGGGGGCGGGGGGTTCATCACGTTGAATGTGCAGATTGTGGGAGTCTGATTTATACTCATTTTTGTGCACTTTGTTCATTGATTAGGTATTTGTAGTTAATCTTGATCACAACATCCTGTAGATGACAAATGATGCCGTGCAGGAGCAGAAAGGGAAAAATAAAGGAAGACAGAAAGCCAGAGAAGGCAATCAATCTAGTGGGCTGCACCACTGACTTGCTGCATCACAACAAACTCCACGAATCAGGCTACAGCCTCATTGGTCTCCATGGTAACAGAGCTTCCTCAGTCCCGAGGAGGTGGAGACAGCGAGGGGAAAAGGGAAAATAGAAGAGAGGTGGTGAGGAAGGGGGGAGAATCAATACCTTCTTTTATTTCAGAGTGAGGATTTAAACAGCGAGGCTCCTTCCCGTTTGGGGGAGCAAGCCAGTGCGGATTGGTTCAGGAGGAGCAGCGGCAGCAGACAGACGAGGAGCGGAGGCAGGGATGTGGGGTGGAAGGATGCCTGGGCTGCGAGCCCTTTTGCATGCGGGACCAGGATCTGCAATGGCCCCTGAGCTCAGTGGATGAGTTGGGTTGAGCTATGCAGAGGTGTTTTCTTCTTTAAGGTAAACATCTGCTTTCTTATTCTCATCTGAAGAAAATGAACATGCAGTAAAATATCAGGGTTGAAACATCTAACGTAGCCTCCTCTCCTTTTTCATAACCCTCAACTGCAATGTTATGACAACACAGGTAAATTAGACGGTGGCAACATGGACGCCTGTCTGTTTGAGTGTGGCTCATGCAGACTGATGCTAATGGAGGACTTTAGTTTGAGGATCTGCAGGTGGTTTCTGTCTGAGACGGGAGCGAGGCTGCTGAGCCATGAATCCATATTTTTGCCTGATTTGTTTGTACGGATGTGACTCTTTTAACAATGAAACGAGTTATTGCAGCAAACCCTTCAGCTGCCTTCATCTGTCTTGTGAGCGAGCAAAGTGCACATGTTAATATTCATGTTGAGTGGTTGAGATGTGCTGCATGTTCTGGAGCAGTGGAGGTTAATTTGAGAAAGCTGTAAAATTATTCATTGTCAGAGTAATAGTAATTTTTTTTGGTACTGTAAATATTTTGCCAGTGTAGATGCCATTACTGATGATCACCCTCACCACATGTCTGCACTCCGCAGCATGTTTAGCTGTACATTGACCATTACCATGTTGCTCTGTCTGCTTATGTGAATGAGATCTGAAGTACGCAACATGAGCGTAGAGTACAGCACTTGACACACAGTGTTTAATGAAATGTGGAGAAATGATGCTCAATGTGTGTCTGTGTGTTATCTGATTCATTCAGCATGTGGATAGATAGGTACAGTAGATATAAAGAACTATGTTTTTGTGTGTGTGTGTGTGTGTGTGTGTGTGTGTGTGTGTGTGTGTTTTATGTACGTGTACATTATGGATGTCAAATAAATAGACAAATCCTATCAGAGGATTGTGTTACTACAGCAGCACTCATGTAGCCGTTGTAACAGCTGAAGAATTGAATCAGATACATCCTGGTGCATCACGCTGATGTGTTACAAGAAGACACAGTTCTTTGGCGTCTGCCCAAGAACAGTCCACAGTGTGACAGATTCATATGGTTTATAAAAACTATATAACTTGTCCTTATCTTAATTTTAATACAGATGTCCAATAATAGAAGTATGCTCCACAGGATGTTAAATAAGCTATGATTTTGACTGACTATACATGACTCATACGTTAAAGGGGCACTCTGCTAATTCTACACGTCAAGTTTTCACCATGAAGACAACGACTCAGACAGATGGACAGAGATGCAGATGAACTGAAGCTCTGGTGGAAGTGCACACCTCTCCAAGGGGATGACATGTTGTTTTAAAGTCAGGGCAATAAAATAATTCCACATAGAGCCCTTTTTCATATGTCTGACTCAATGACATGATCATCGTTGGTCAGTCCCTTTAAAATTACATTTGCAAAAATACATGTTTTAAGTGTGGCCTCCTGTGCATCAGTAAAAGGACAAAGAAGGACATCATATTTAATATTAGAACATATTGTGCTGATAGCCTCTTGAAGTTGGATCCAAAAAGTCCTGGCACCATATGTTGAATTTACAGTTATATATATATACAGTTTTTTCCAGGCGTCATTGTGTTCTCATCCATTTATTAGGACCCTGTGATAAGTTTTCTGGTGGTCTATCGTTCAATGCGATCTCAGGACAATTACAAGTCTTCGTTGTCTGCCGTGTCAGGTTTTGACATGTGTGATGGACAGTTCATGTACCTGCCAAGATGGATTTTATACGGTTTTATTTATAGAATACAATATACATCCAGACCGAACTGTTGTGATTATTACATATTATACAGATTATTAAGCTACACAACAACAATCACAGATCACGTCTTGTGCTCCTGTAATGCCGCCATTTTATTTAAATATAGTCACCTCTGACTCCAGAACCCACAGAGATGTCACAGTGTCTGTGTCAAGGCCAGGCTACCAGTACTGAATATTGGTTTATTAAAATACTAAAAGCAACCTAATCTGAAAAACTGAAACAAATACAGCATACTTATACAAATTTTCAGTAACAGTAGGTTCTAAAGCAACAGGAGGATTTTGTCACTTAACCATATGCTATTATTAACCACGATGACGTTAAATGCATTATGATCTATGATTTAGTCTCTGCCATTGGTATTTTTATTTTTCAAAGGAGTGAATTATAGACCCCTATAGTATAGTGCTGTATTAGGACATACATCTAAATAATCCTAATGAATATTAATGTTTGCCTGTAGTGTTTTAAGAGAGCGCTTTGACATGCCTGCTTAAGTATTACCTGCAATGTGTATGGTTTTAACAGAGATAATAAATGTATGTACTATGTGTGCGTAGGTGGATTATATTTACCTTTTTACCTGTAAAGGGCAGAGTGGTGCATAAATCAGCAGCTCAGAGATAATTGGTCTTTGCTCTTGACATTCAGACTGAGACACTCACTGTCTCCATGGTAGGACGGTGCATAGGTTTGGAGTGTTTGGTTTAATGTCTATGGGTGGAGGATTTTTCAGGAGGTGGGTTAAGCAGAAAGTCTGCCCCTGGGAAAAAGCTTCTGGCAGAGGCAGTGCTGTGTTTAATGGAGCGGAGATGCTTCCCTATGAGCTGGTTGCCTCTGTGGCAAATTTGGTGCAATTTAGCTGTAGGTTTTTCACAGCCTGTCGTCATACGGGGCTTTGATAGAGGGCAGCTGGCAGCCAGGACCCTCTTAGTGCCACAGATGAGGCACTTTGTTCTCTGTGGAGGCTGAGCAGAGACAGACGGCGATATAGGTAGTGAGCTCAATCAGGGAGCTTTTGACTTGACGGGGATCAGTTAGAAAATGCCCCAGCAGGAAGTGAGGAAAATCTTCTGTTGGATGTCGCTGCTGATTGTGAAGATGTTTTCACACTATTGTGGCGATTTGCCTCATCCAGCAGTTTACAGTAGAAGCCAATCATCCTTCATGTTTTGTTCCTAGTGTCATAACAAGAGGGAGCTTCATCAGTTGTAGATTACAGTGGATAGAACAGCAGAGGGATGACACAAAGGCTAAAAGCTAATTTCCTACATGCTGTAGTTTTGTAGCACTGTGGGAAATTGGCCATTAGCTCAAGGCGTCTTTGTTCAGGTCTGAACTCAGCAGTGGACATTCCCAATGTAATTAGAGAGGAGGGGGGCCATGTTCAGACCCCGAGAGAGATGGAGGGAGAGATACCGAAGGATGTTGACACGAGGCAAAATTACATCACATGTTGATAAAACAAAGATAAAGTTTGCCATTGGGGGAGATGTAATAGAAGCTTGCGGTCGTCTGCCAAGCCACAGCATTTTTAATGTGCTGTTTCCAGGCTAAGTGCTCAGCTTATTAACGTGGGCCAAAGTAAAACCTGTGGCTTGTGTTGCCAGAAGGCATGCAATATGAATGTACACTTGAAAACAGAGTATATACACACTTACGTTACAGGCACCCTGGATAACATGACACTTTGGCTTAAAAGTCCTGCGCTCTTAACTAGGTCATTAATTAAGTCGTAAACAAAATACTGTAAGTTCAGAATCCATCAGACGTGCAGACTGAGAATCAACAACAACACAAGCCATGAAGAACTTTAATGTAAAAAAGAAACTTTGAAATGTTACATATTCTGAGTATGAAATAGCGACCGTAGTATATTAAGACACCAGGCAAACACTGCAGAAAATACAGTCCAAATACAAACCTTGTTATCTGTCGGAATGATCATTATTCTTAGACATGTATATTAGCAAGACCATAATGACATACAGTATCTTGTTAAAAATTACAAATACTTATAAAATATTGAAGAAAACATAAGGTCCCAGCATTTGAAAATGTATTTAAATGTATTTAAATGTATTTAAAATGCAAGTAGTTGTTATTTTAAAATGGTAGAAGTCCATTGTAAATGAACTGAAGTTGATCATTTATGACATCACTGACAGACAGTAAAGATGGAACTGATCCATAATATCTCACCTGGTTCATTCACCAACATGTTGTAGTGAAGTAGTGTTTTAGTTTAACATTGTCACAGAATACACTCTATCAGTATGTCAGTTGGGAAGAGATTTTATTTGGTAAAAAATTAAGCATAAAAAAAAAATCTGAAAAAAATCTGATTTGACTAAATTTGACTTGTTTCTTTCCTTTGTGACAATAAACTCAAAGTTGTTGGCTTGTGTACCAAACAAGACATTTGAAGACATTATTCTCATTTTTCACTGTTGTCTGACATTTTATAAAGCAAACAATTAATTGATTAATTGAGAAAATAATCAACATATTAACTGATGATAAAAATAATAGCTGTTAGTTGCAGCCCTGATAGAGTTGTGAATGAGCTGATTATACAACTGGGATGCATGTCCTACAATAAAAGGTTTTCTTGGACATGTGGAAATTAGAATTGAAAGTTATCTCTGTACCTGAATACATGTTCACTATTTAAGAAGTGTGATATATAAAGTGTAGTTCTTAATTGTAACCTGGGGATACAAATGTGTCTTATTTAAGAATTAAAATGATGTTAAATACATTCGATGGAAACCCTGCCCATCTCTGTTGATATATAGAAAATGATTATTTTAACCTCCTAAGACCCAGGAGCCCCACAGGTTTTTGAGTTTTGGCTTTTTTTAAATTAAATAATTACTTATATTGGAAACATCATGACGCAACAGTTTTTTCAGATGCAGTCTTAAAAATTTTTATGGAATGTCATTTGCGGTGGACAGTTGTTTCTTTTTTTTTGTATAAAGCTGTGAATTTCTTGTCCTCATACGTGGACAGTGGGTCCTAGGAGGATAAGGAGAAACTGACTTTGTGACGTGAATGACTGTGTTTACAGTTGATATGACACGGTTATGAGCGATGTTACACTCTAGGCACCTTGTCATTGTTCCTGCTGGTGTAAGCTTCAGTTTATGTGTAGGGCCTATATAAAGCCTCTTTTCCAGTGAATGCTGGCTACTATATTTGTTGTGCTGACTCACAGCTCTCTTAGCTGATGGAGGCAAAAAGCTTCATGCTCTGTTTCCCTGTCTGTCTGTTGTCAGTTTTCATCTGTCGCTGTTTCACATTTTGCTTTATGGGGTTTACTGTCTCTGTTTATAGCAGTTCTTCTATGGGTCAAGGACTCGTTCGTCATAGGATTCAGGGAGAAATGCCACTGTTGTAATTGTATCAGTGCACGGCCCCTCCCAGCGCAGTAAATAAGGTCATACATCACAACCTCTGGAGTGCAGCTCAGATCTGAATCTCCATTCATAGTGGAACCAGAGCATGACAGTACCTGTAGTGGATGGTGTTTTATGCAGAAATGTTGTCGGGTACTGAAACTGTGGATACTTTCTGGACGCTACTTTATGTGACGTCCTGTTTTGTGCACAAAAACATATCACTAGTACAAATGATGAATTGGAAAATGAAATAGAGCTTGGAGATGTACAGACAATTCACAGTTTGGATAGAATTGTTATGTACCGAATTCAGGATAAAACATGCTGAAAAGATTTCAATATTTAAACTGTAGAAAAAATGTATATATGCAATATAAATGAACAACAATACCAAAAAATGACATTTGTGAGGATGTCGATGTACATTATTTTTTAGAAAATAAAAAATGCCGGTGGAAGGCACTGACTGGAGAAACATCTTAATATATCACGTAAAAATGTAATTAATTCACTATATTTCTCAGCTCTGATAAGAATTCTTACATTTCACCCAAAGGCTGAAAAGAATATCACTTGCAGTATTAGGTTATTAACCTTGTAACGGGTTATCTCTTATTTATTTTCAGGTACATTACCATTAGTTTTGGTAAAATGGTTAAATATCTCATAGCTAATGTAATGGTGAGAAAATGTTGCATGGCTCTGTGGGAAACCCCACTTTTCCACTATACCTTTCCTTAAAGATATCTTATTTAAAGCTGCACCATCAATATCTTATTTTTATTAATAATGGAAATAAATGAGGTAATGTAATTACCTGCAGAGTAAAAGGTGCATTATAGCCGCGTGGTGCCTGCAACGAATGGTGCATAATGTTAGCAATTAGCCATCTGAGCATTTAGCAACTTTTAGAACCAGATGCCTCCCTAAGGAATTGACACTGGGGAAGCACAAATAAACATTTGGAATGCGAATGCACTTATAGCCATCCGTTATATGGACTGAATAAGATGATAGTGGGTCAGGAATGTGTTAATGAATCTAATGGTACTGAAGGCTTGAAAGACAATAATAACATAATATATAAAAGTTAAATAAATAATGAAATTATTATTTTATACTTCAGTGTAGGGCTGTGTGATTAATTGATTTTAAATTGAAATCGGATTTTTTAATTAGGACAATTTTTAAAAAAGGAAATCGTCCAATCGAGCTCATCTCTCTCGTGTCTCCGGGCCACTCACCTCCGGGCTACTGTAGGCTCCTCCTCCTAACTGTGAGAATGCTCTCCACAGTCTTTGGTCTCCACACACCAGTACAATAACTGCATTTGTTAAGGAGGGTGAGAAGTCCGTGGCTAAAAATAGCAAGAGCAAGTCAGTTGTGTGGAATTGGTACGGCTTCGAAGTTTCCAATGAAGACCAAAACATTCCTCACTGCGAACTCTGCACAACCAACTTATTTCAGTACCTCAAACATCATCGCACGCCAGAGTGGGAGTGCGTTGCATTATGGGCTGCACACGAAAACGACATGCTGGCTAAAACACCACCACCAGCCTGAATCAAAATTGAACATCAAGTTTTTAGAAGAAAAAAGTCTGGATTTTATTTTTGTCCAAAATCGTGCAGCCCTACCTCAGTGTGTATGGATGAGATTGATTTAAGAGTTATAATCATCTGAAAATATGGTAAACACGAGGTCGCTGTGATCTTCCTCTTGACTCTTATACTTCCCCTCCTGACTTTTTGAACTGTTACAGCAGCTCAACCAAGCACACCTAACCTAACACTGCCCAGATGGGCGCACAGAGCTGCACCCATTAAACATAAATGCACTTATATACATATGAGAGCAGGCTTTCTCTGTTAAATTAACACAGCATCAGAAAAGCAGTCCTCTTAATCTGCCTGAGATTAAGAAGCCATCGTCATGTGACCTCTCTCGTCAGTGTCTGTTTGTTAGCGGCGGTTTGTGTTTACCTGGTTTCAGCCTAACACTTTGATTGTTTAGATTGATGGATGTTGATGTCGGACAAAGGCACATTGTTGATTCTTTTAGGGAGTGGCCAAAGTATCACCCTTAGACCTACAGAGTGTAAAGACAGAGTTGGGATTTAGGTTGCCGGGGGATTTCAGGGATGTTGCTAGGCCACTGGATTACCTTGTAACAGATCTGTAGGAGGGCTTGAGGACACACACAGGAAGTGTTGTCTTGTATATGGGGGGGGGTTAATCCTTGAGACAAACATGCCACCTCCTTCTGTGGTTAAGTCTTGCATGACACTGATATCTGCATTTTCTTTGTTTTAAATAGGAGATAAAGGACAGACGCAGATATTTCAACACATGGGACAATCAGAAGTTGATAAGGAGAGTTTTTTTCTTCCAATACCACCACCCACTGTGTTTTCTCCTTCTACAGGTGGGAATAACCTGTGAATATCCTGGCTGTTTGAACATGTCACTTTGAGAGGAGCAGCCTACCCTCTTCCACTCCTTCTCCTGTGGACACATATCGCACACAGAGACGGCCCGATTCAAGCACAACCATGCTGATCAAGGAGTATCGCATCCCCATGCCTATGAGCGTGGAGGAGTACCGCATTGCTCAGCTCTACATGATCCAGGTGAGTGGTTTTCTTCAGACAATCCCCACTGTCCTCCGATAATGAAGAAAAATCATTAAAAACAGGCTTCTTTCTTCTCAAATAGACACATTTCAAAAGGTGAATCAGTGTAAGTGAAAACATCCAGGCAGACAATTAGTCAGTGATTCAGTAACATGTTGAGTTCAGGTTTGGGTGAACACAGCGAGGGCAGGAGTTTAAAGTGTCATTGTGTCATACTGTACCAGAACAAGAGCACCGAAGAGCATGGATAAAGGGTCAAAGGGGCGGTGTTATTCAGCAGACCAGCTGCTGCTCCATATGCCTGTGGATTGTGTTTCATGTCATAATTTCTGCACAAACAAACACTTATACATAATAATATAACTGAGGAAGCTCTCTGACATAGATGGGGCTAAGATGGAAGGAAAATGTGCATTTAACCCTTTATAGTTCACTCATAGAAATACTCTGAAATTCAAAATATCAACCTTAGTGTGTGATTGGTGGACATAACAAGATTTTATTACTTTTGTAGAAAATCAAGGTCAGTGAAGTTACCATATTTGGTCCCTCACCTGTAAGAGGCAAAAAAAAAATAAATCTGAGAAGTAAATATAAAAAATACAAGAAAAACACATGTAAAGTGAAAGGAACATGTATTGTAGAACATTAGAACATCACTTTTAGAGCATTACGACAACATAAGTGCTGATCCAGACACCTGTCAACATCCACATTATCCCTTTGAACATCATTACTTACATTAGTACC
>JAPQRQ010000005.1:31230778-31245274 GCA_037367365.1 Apogon talboti | reverse complement strand
TACAGACCCTGTAGACCACATTGGACCTGAGATTGTTGACTCACTGTCCTCACTGGAACTGTTGCTGTCACTGTCTTCTAATGTATGCGGAAATGACCAAAAATAGTCACTTGCCCGATAAAGGGTTAAGTTGAGTGTTTTCAGATGGTAATTATTTATCTTTTTTTTTCTTTAAGAACATAATTAAGTCTTCTTTAAAACTGAATGTCTGAAGTTTATGAATACACAAATTCCTAGAAATACATGACAACATACATGATTCATGATTTTGGCTTTAAATATGGAACTTACAAGAGGTTTTTGATTGTTTGATTAAAATATTAAGCAAATCATTTCAGATGGAGTGCTTAAAATATTCACTGATTACTTTATTCATGGCACCATCAATGAAAAATGGAATTGCTGTTGTTTTCCCTCATTTATAAAGGAAAACACTAAATGTCTTGTCATGTACATATTTATGGTGAATACTGACTTTCTGATGCTGCTCTGAGCATTAGCTGAAACATTGCACATACGGTAACAATATAACATAAAAATCACCTTGTCCTCTCTCATCATTCTTCTCACTTATATTTTTTATTGAAACAAACAAAAAACATCCAACCAATAGGACAATCAAATAAATAAATAAGTAAATAAATAAATGGGAGAGTTTCACAATACCAGAAAATACTTTATCAAGCACTGATTAAGGTTACTTAGTTCCAATACAAGTTACTGCTGCTCACTCACTGCTAAAATAAAAACTAAGGGTGGACTACAAATTTGTCTAATTTTCTTGTAATAAACTGGATAACTTTTCATGAGGGAAAATTAACAGTAATTTATTGAACCACATCGATAATGTAAGTGCACACACATCAAGCCATACATGTCGCAATGAGAGGTGTGCAGCATACAACATGATATTCAGTTTTTTTGCCTTTAGACCGGACAAGGAGGTAACACCATGGATGCATAACTTTGGATCCATAATTATTTTGAAACCAATAAATGCCCCCCAAAAAAAATCTCTACTTGACATGTAGAGCAGAGAAAATGGCTTATTTTAAAATGTATTGACTTGTAAGTGTGATTTATTTGTTCCTAATCCTAAAACAGGCAGTATGTTTTACTGTGTCTGTAACATAAGCTTAGTTTGAAGTGCTTCGGTTTAATGTAAAAAAAAAAAAAAGAACTTCAACACACATTTTAAACCTTAGTTTTGATGGAATACAGTATCGTATGCACACGTATGTCTCACACACATCCACTGCCGGACCCCTCCTCCTGCTCAGCGTCACAGCTGAGTGCTGGCTGCCATGGCAACCGGTGACATCAGCTGCAGCATGGCAGTCGCTGCCATCATTTGTTTGTGATATGGACGAAAGACAGGGAGAGACGTTGAAAGGGCGGGGCAGAAGGAAAGAGACAGACATGATGGTGGAGCTGGCGTCACCATGACAACGTCACACTGCCAGATATCTGTTAATTCAGACACACTTTAGGATATATATGCATCACTCATGTACAGTAACACCAACACCTCTTATAGAGAGAAACAGTTTTATACATTATGCAAAAACAAAGGAAATCATCATTGAATAGCATTTTCAGTTTAGGATTTGTGTTTAAATAGAATAATCTGAAAGGAATGAAATCAATCCAGGTAGTCACTACATTAAGAAATCAGGAGAAAATACTGCAGAATATGAATATGAATATGTTCATTCTCTCACTCTGTTTGGAAAATTCAGTGTATAAGGATTAATGTTATCATGTTGCTTTATGCCCCTTTGTAAAAAGTAAGGCCAACATATCACTGTTATTGGAGCTACCATGTTGCACAGAGTACATCAGAGTAAACAGTGATCTGTAATTAAAGCTGTCAGTCAATCAAGTTGTCATCAGTTTCATACATTTAGTACATTACCTCATGTGTCACAATATGCTAAAAGGCAATCTTGGAGTTTTTGCGCAACAGTGTCAAAAATATCACACATGTGAAGTCTCTACATAAATACTGTTAAAATTACATAGTGTATGTGATGTTACAGCTACACCTGGACACTGGAAACACTATTTTTACCCCACCCCCAAAGGGGAGGCAAGGGGTGTTGTTGTTTTTTTTTTCAAGATTTTAGCTTTGTTGTTATCAGAAAATAGGTACCACACAGAGACTTTAAAATAGAACAATTACAAGCTGTTATGGAACAATTTTCTGAACTCATACAGAACAGATAATGAATCCTGGTCTAATGCGACGGACCATCTGTTTTCTTTTGTCACATGTGACATCAAATACTCTGGCTGTCTGAACATGTTAATTGGGCAGCCGAGAGATAGAGTTTATAATAAAGATCAAATGATGTATAGTATGTTATTGTTATTAGTATATTATGACATTTTTTATATTTAATTTTGACATTTGGAAACTGGACCCCCTTTGTTCTCTCGGTCAGTTCTCATCTTGGAAAATGTCCACTAGACTTTCACCTGGTTAAATAAAGGAAAATAGAAATGCTAGTTTCAAATTGAAGCAGAGAGCAGGAACAGAAGTTGACATAACTAACTGTGTGTTTGAAATCTGAGCAGCCGGTGATAACACTGAAGCGTGAGCTCCCAGTGTTGCTTCAGTAGGACTGGAGTCCTGAGGAGTGTACCCCTGGTTTATGCTAACCTTGTGGTGTCACATAAATTATTCAGGAACAGCTCAGCCCGGCAGAAATGAGACCCTCAGCAAAGCCAGTCCCATTATAATTCCACAGACGTGGTCCACAGAGTGTCTGCACTTCTCAAATTGGATAGGAGCCCTGTTTTTTTTGCACCTCTCTTCCTCATCCACCTCCTTCTCAGCCTTTCACACTCGTTTCTTTCCAAATTGGCTGAAGTGTTTAAAACTTTCCTGCCAAGTCACATTTGCTTTTATTTTACAGTTTTTGAAACGTCTAGAAAAATCTACCTTGATGTAAAATTCTGTAGATTACTCTCCATCCTTGGCCGAGGCTCTGATTCATCTCCTGTAGATCTTTGGTTGTGAAGCCACGGTGCTGCTTTCTAGTGAATTCAAGGACTTCAAGACTCCTTCCTTTATATGCTGAGTCTTTCCTCACCTGCTCTCGCCTCCACATTTCCCTAGAAGCTGCAATTTCACTGCTTTTGTCTGACTCAAGCACCGGAGGACAAAAGAAAGACACGCTAGAGTCATTTACAGAAATGACACAAAAGAACATTTTGTCAGTTTGTAGAATTTTCCTTGAATTTCTATTAATCCATCTGTTAATAGTTCCATTTTAGCCCGAAAAGACCCACTCATCCACCAGTGACCAAAAGCATCTTCTGACCTATAATGTTTAATAACTTTTGATCCACTAAGTCTATCAATACATACACATAATTCAGGTAAAATGCAGTTTCTTATCTTTTCAACAGCATCAGACTTTCCTTTTTGGACGTTCAGAGGCTCTGCATTGAATGTGGAAACACTGTTATTTTCTGCAACATTGATTCACCAGTAAAAGGCATATAGTTTAGCAAATGACAGTGGTTGTAGCCACTTGTTTTGACGTTTAGTTAATAATATATTTTGCTGAAAAGGTCACTTTTTCTTCTGTTTTTGCTATTCTCATATAATAACCTTTGAGTTTTTATGAGCATCTACATGATCTGTTAATTAAATGTTGGAAAATACCTGAGTTTTGATGAAAAGTGAAAAATGCAGCGGATAATTATAGTAATAAGTTGTGACGAATCACTTGATAAAGGTTAAATGTAGAGAAACATAAATTTGGAAAACATCACAAAAATAGTTCTCGGTCTTTAATAGTTAAAGACTTGTTTATATCTGTCCAGTTTATTGGTTTAGTCTACTGTATACTTGCTGTAGATATACGTGTGTGCTTTGATGACAATTTGATGACAGCTGAACACTGAAACACACACCTCAGCAGCAGACGCAGCAACCTTGATCCAGAAATACTTCCACTTTTGTTGAAGTTGCACTGGAGGAGCTGAGGGTTATGTTACAGTGAGACTGACCCTCCTATACAAACACTGCTGACTGCAGGGCATCACACTGACGGCCTGACTAGGGCCAACTTTAGCCTGCAATCCTGTTCTTATAGACAGTTGTCATTAGACTGTTGTGTAAGAGGCCCAGCGTTTCTCAGAATATCTCTGTTGTTTTAGAAAAGACCCATAAACCTGGTCACACAGTCATAAACCTTGTAGTAATGCTATATAGTAGATACTTGTGCTCTTTATTGCTCTGGATTCTGAGATGTGTGTCATTAATACAGATCCTCTGTGCTCTTTCGCCGGTGCCACAGCAGAGGGTAATTTAAGGCCCTTAGCTCCTCACCTAAATTACATTACCTGCTAGATTACAGCAATTTTCCAGCTGTTTGCCTCCTCTGACCTTCATTACTGATATCACCTCCCTAAAGTCTTGAGGAGAGAGAGCTCTGTGTTCAATCTGAGCTCTCGTTCTTGACCCTCAGCACCCCACTCCTGCTGTTAATAATGATCACGATGATTTGTATTCACATAGTGCTGTACCTCGACCTCCAGCACATTACAATGGGAGGAATAAAATAGATTTTCAATCATCTGTTTGGCACCAGGATACAGAGACCGAGACCGAATCACAGTAGCCTGTTGAACAAAGATATCAGGATTTAATTAATTCATTAAGTCATTTTTGTCGGTTTTTTTTTGGTTTTTTTTTAAATACAGTGAGCAGACTGCAAATAAGGTTTTTGGCAGTGGTGATCCAATTATATCGCCTCGCCGTTAAAGGATTTGTGTGTTCTGCTGTGACTATGTGAAGTTTGTGCTAAAGCCGGTCACTTGTTGACCTCGTCTGACTCCATTTCTAAGCAAACAGCAGCTATTATTGCACAATGTTGTTGCTATAGAGAAAAGAAGAAAAGGCACTTGGGAGTGAGCATATGGATTTTTGCAGGAAAAACTAACCCAAGTCCTTTAGATATAAATCAGTGCACAGGCTGTTATTATGATTCAGGCAGCCAGTACAGTTGTTAATATGGGAATGGAGTTGACTAAGGTCAGCAAATGACTCTAAAGCACAGAGGCGTGGGCAAATCATACATATAGAATTGGACCATTAAACCAAAACAATATGCTAAATATCCTAAAGTGAATCATGGTGTTCAATGGTAAATGAAGTACACTTATATAGCACTTTTTTTGCACTGTAATGGTGCCCAAAGCACTTTACACTGCACACATTTACCCATTCACATGCACATACCAGTGGCTGCCAGGCTCAACTGGGAGCAATTTAGGGTTCAGTGTCTTGCTCAAGGACACTTCAACATGTGGACAGTTGGAGCCAGGATTCAAACCGCCTACCCTTCGGTCATTGGACAACATTGGACGACCCACTCTACCAACTGAGCCACAGTCGCCCCTTCAATGACGTTATGGCCCTTTTCACTTACACCTATTTAAATATGTAACATTTGTGTTACTACTAACTCATAAAGATCCAAACATCCACCACTGACCACAAGCATCTACTGATCTAAAATGTTAGAAATCCTGCAGAACCACTAATCCTATCAGTGCATGTAAATAATTCAGCTAAAATGCAGTTTTTCATCTTTTCATGGTCATCAGATATGACCCATTTGGATGTTCAGAGACTTCGTAGTTACCGTGGAAACACCGTCATCTTCTACAACATTGATTCACCATTCATCATGGAGTTTGACAAATAACAGTGGTTGGAGATGCTTATTTTATGTTCAGTTAATGATATATTTTATTGAAAAGGACACTTTTCTCTGTTTTGCTATAATAGCTTGAATTTACTCTGAGCTTTTATAAATATGGTCATTTTATCAAATTTAGGAAAATGTCTGATTTTCACTAAATAATGCAAATTGCAGAGGATAATTATATAACGAATGGTGCTTAATTACTTGGGCATGACAAACAGACACAGAACACAATTTAAAATGCATTTACAAATATGAGGCATTAAACCCAATAAAAATAGGTGATATATGGTGGTGGCCGAAATTATTTGAACACGTGACATATGTAAGAGGTTTCAACTAGTTTTTTTTTTTTTTTATTTGACCATTAAAATCTACATAAAATGAATTAAATATCTACAAAATTATTGTTATGCTCATAGAATAGAGCAATAATAAGGAAATTTAGGTCATTTTCCTACAAAAATCAAGCCAAAGTGGATAAAAACAGTAGGACTCAGTTCATCTGATATTGTGTTCAGAAACATTATGATATGAAATCTTTTTATTTTTTTAGACCATAAAAAGGTTTATATTTTCAAATCAGTCAGGTGTTGTAATACCTTTGGCCTTCACTGTAACCTTCGTAGTAATTCCTGACATATTTAGAGATTCAGGGACATATCATGTAAGCTCTAGCTGATCGCCTCTCCTAAATCTGCAAATCCTGAAGAGACTGACTTTAGTTGCTTATAAAATCAAACATGCCATGTGTTTTTTCATGTTACATGTGCTATGACCGAGCCGACAGAGAGCCTCTTAAGCAGAAGTGGTGTGTTTATAAACTGATGCTGTAATCCCTGACTCCCTTTGCCGAGCTGCAGGCTAATACACAGCTCTGTCTTACAGGATCTGTGGGGTCGAACCATCTGCTGCCTCTTATTGGACCATGTTACGTGCTGTGCTGAAAGGGAAATCACTGCTTTTACCTCCTCTGCTCAGTGAATTTCACTTACAAGAGCATACTTAAAGTCTGTTTGACCTAAAGTCATCAGTAAAATTCAACACTTAGTAGATTTTGGATAATTAAGCAGTGTAGGAGTGGAGTTATAGGCTTTAAGAGGATCTGAAACAGAAACGACCAGATGCAGAGTCAAAGTAAGAAGTGGGACGTGATTATACAGATTCAAGGAAAAGCAGTTTGCATTTTCTGTTTGGCAGCTTCTTTTCTTTCCAACTCATCAGTTTCCTCTCTTGCTGCGTCATCCTGCTCTGTGATGGAAGTGAATTTCACAAGGTTAGACGGCGCAGAACGAGAGTGCGGCGTGCTGTGCAAGGAGAGCACAGGTTTAATTGAAGACAGAGGAAGGAGGAGGATGTGTGTCAGTGGGCTGTCACTGGATGAGGCACTAAAACACACCTCAACTGCATGTTTTATAAAATAATCAGTGCTGAGGAGACGTGACGTACATACTGTTTGCATACTGATTCTAATAGTTTAGTGAAAAATGTACAAGTCTATTGTTCGTTTTCTGAAAATCCAGATTTTGGGCCATAAAAAGAAAAGAAGGACTTTTATTGATATTTTACCATTGCTTTTCTACTGTATTCAAATAATATTTTACCAAGTAAGAATGTACAAGTTAGACAATTGTAGTCATATTTGTCATATATTGTTAGATTTTTTCTTTTTGTTTTGTATATGATGAATTGCGGCAGTAAGTGATACCAGATATTGTATGAAGAGGTTTGAAATTACCACTGTAAATGCACAAGTACTTTGTTAGAGGGGTGCAAAATATAAGATTGCTCTTCTTTCGGCTCCTTTTCACTCAAAATGAACTTTACTCAAAAGAAATGTTTCTCGGAGCTACCAGATCTACTTCAAAACACTGTATGTGTATTACAATACACTAATTTTTCAGGTCTTTTGTTGTGACTCTACTGTATAAATGTACATAAATCAATGTATATGTGGAATAACACTTTATCAGATACATTGAAAACATCAGTGAATCTTCACTTTTGTCATTTGTTTTCTAAGTCTTCCTAATATAGTATGTGAGATTTAAGGCATTTAATCTCAGAGGAAGATAATTTACAAAATATGGTAGACCAGTGTTATCAGCTAAGTGTTATTTGGTCAAAGACTGATGATAATAGAATTTCACAATCTGTTCATTTTTAGTCCAACTACCTACAGTATGAAAGCTATGGCTTTAATGCAGTTTCTCCAACACCGTTAATAATGTAAGAAAATGTAAGGCAACATAACACTATCACAGACATTCTTCATATTTTATCTCTCTCATCCGTCTCTGTCCTGTCATGTTTTATGCCGTCCTGCAGAAAAAGAGCAGAGAGGAGAGCTGTGGCGAGGGCAGCGGGGTGGAAATCCTGGAGAACAAGCCTTACGAGGACGGGCCCGGAGGTACGGGTCAGTACACACACAAGGTCTATCACATCGGCAAACACATCCCATCCTGGTTCTGTGCCATCCTGCCTCAGGCTGCCCTTCGAGTGGAGGAGGAGTCCTGGAACGCCTACCCCTATACACGAACCCGGTGAGACTCACAGAGCAAATGATGGAGAGGAAATCACACACATTTGAAAAATAATGGATGGTCATTAGGGTAGCACAAAATTGCAGAGAATGGGCACTAAAATCTTCCCTGTGCCACTAGTAAAACATTTAGTCCATGTTACCGTTCTTGCATACATTACACTAAGTGATTTTAGGCAGCTGGTATAATTTTAAATCGAATAACTGACCTTTAGTAATAAAATTCTTTTAATGGTTTTCAGTAAATGGCTCCTGGAATCATAAATGTGACAAATTAAATGGCATTTACCTAATTTTGCTTATGGATCTTTTTTTTCCAGTTGGGAACAGTTTCAGCTGAATAATCATATATTCATTTACTGCACTCACTGATGCCAAATTTAATGTCAGTTTTCTATCTCTCTGACATTGTTTCTGCAGCAGTTCTTTTTATAACAGATAATACTACCACTCTAACACCTAATCTTGTTCACAAACGTTTACATGAATTATTGTTTACAGATTACATGTGGAGACTTGAGTGGAGCTGAAGGAATAGGCTTCAGATCTAAGGGTTTACAGATACTTATACTGATTTCCATAATTTTTACATGAAGTATTTTTTTTTTAAAATTATGGAATTGCCATAAAATGCTACACAAACTGAATAACTGAATAATTCTGATGCCCTCCTGACAGTTGTTATGTCAAAAACTGGACTTTTCTGTTCTCATTACCTAATATTAGCATACTAACACACGTTTAGTGTAATGAACCTGTACCAGTTACCATGCTAATGTTAGCATATGTCCTCACTGGGCTGCTAGCATGTTCATGGGTCTATATTGTTCTTTTTGTGACATTTTTAATTGTGTATATTTGGTCTAAAAAATAGAACCAGACAATTTAACACTGTATGTATGACTTTTAAATGTATTTACATTGCTATTCAGTTTGTAGTAAATGTTTTGCATTAGCTTCATTGAATCAGAAAATGCTAATATGCTACATTTTGCTATATAGATAGTTCTATATAAACAGCAGAACAAACATTTATGTAGTATTGATGAAAACATAGATTGGGAGAATGACAGGCTGTCTATGGATTCTTAAAACTTAACTGTAGACTTTAAGTTTATCCTAAATTAAGGCCTAAATTTTCCTTAAAATTGATAATTAATCCGTACATCTGGCACTGAAATTTTATTGCTATATTTGCTTTAGAGATCTTTTTCAATTACAAATACAAATACAAATACAAATTTGTTAAATTTGTATTTTATTCAATAAAAAAATAAAAAAAATAATTATATGAATTAGAGTTTAGCATTTTATCATAACAGAGATGGGAATGAGTGGATCCCAGGTATGAGCTTTAGCAGCTTGAATGTCAGTAGCAGAAACAGTCATGGAGAAATGGAACTGTAACGTTAAAGAAATATAAGGCCTGTTGTACTGTTATTTTTATGAATATGAGGTCTTAAAGTTGATCCAAAATGCCTTATATATATCTTAAAAAGTCATAAATTTGGCTTCATCAAACCCACAGATACCCAAGATAGATTTAAGCTTAGAAATTTAAGCTTCATTTTCTAACATATAATTCTCTATAATAAGCTACTTGTTGTTGAATAATACTAAGGGATACCTGGATTTTGGTGTTTATATACCATCAGAGGGACTATGATTAATGGGTCTCAGCTTGGTGTTTTTTGCTCCAGTGTTTTTGTTTTGCACTGCCATAAGCTGCCAAAATGATAGAAGATGGTTCTTTAAGGGTTATCACACACCAAAGTCTAAAACATCTGTTTATGTGTTGTTTCTCAGATATACATGCCCCTTCGTTGAGAAATTCTCCATAGATATTGAGACATATTATAAACCAGATACTGGAACTCAAGTGGACGTCTTCAGTCTGTCATCTGCTGAAAAAAGACAGAGGACCGTAGGTAAGTCTGGTACAATCACGCCCCTGCAAACTATAAATCATAAGGTTTTGCCTTCGGGCTTCTTGCTCATTTTAAATGGGATCAGAATCAAAGATACACACAATGGTATTTGCAGTGAAATACGGACAGTTTGATGCAGAGGATACAGATGGTGGAGTGTAAGAGCTGGTGTTGAGCCCCAGAATACTAAAATTCACTGGGGTACAGAAAAAATGTGCAGTCTGGTCCAGACTCAGGCTCTGCCCCGGGAGAGATTACATAAAACACACATAAAGCTCCTCTTCACACTAGTTTTCACTGAACATGTCATTAGCCGTTTGTCAGATTTATATTACAGTTTATCGCTGTTTGTCACGTGTAGACCCCATAGACATCGTAAAGGACTACATTCCTCCTCATGAATACCTGGTAGAGGAGGACCCCAAGCTGTATCAGTCAGTCAAGACCAAACGGGGTCCGCTGTCAGAGGACTGGATTGAGGAGATCAACCTGAACCCTGGCCAAAGCCCTGTCATGTGTGCCTACAAACTCTGCAAAGTGGAGTTCAGATACTGGGGCATGCAGTCCAAGATTGAACGCTTCATACATGATGTGGGTAAGTACGACACTGATGCACATGCTAAAGCATGTTTGGACTTTTTGACACATGTAAGACACTTCATTTCAATCCTCCATTTTATCGCACAGACGTAATCCCTGTAAACATAATGGATAACATAATAAACACAATAAGGGAGGAAATAACCCTGAAACATCAGATGCAACCGGAGTTTATTTTAACCATTTTTCAATACTTTTAATTTTCCTTCCTTTCTCATTAAAAAACTTTTTACCGTGCCTTGTTTAGTATAATTATTTTCAGCATAACCTCATGTGTGATTTCACAGTTATTTTTTTCATTTGACATGCTGTATTAACACACTGAGCCTAAAATCACATAAAAAAATTAATTTCAAGTAGGAAAGAGTTAGATTCTTTACTGTTTTTCACCAAAGACATGTTGAACAAATCATTTTTATAACTTAGTATGAACATATTAATAGAAAACTTAATTAATTAATTAATTAATTAATCAATTAATTAATTTTTTTTACAAATTTAGTAAGTAACAAAGTTAAATACAACTATTTTCATGAAAATGCAGGCATTTGTTAGGAAAATTATATACAGTTATTTACAAAACAATCTCATGTCACAATATGATGCCACAAACTTGTTCAATGAACCATTTTTACAACTCAGAAAATTATATAAAACTATTGATAAAAACAATCAGGTGTACCACACATCTGTTTGGTTGATGTAGTGCACTTTTCCACCCATTGGGTGGGATTATAGGGGCACGAAATATAACATGGGTTAGAAGTGGAACTTAAAGTAGAAAATTTCCCCAAACATAGACATTTTACAGCCCTGAAAATTTGGGGATGAAGTGATAAAAATGTAAGGTGAAATGTAAAAATGACAGTAATTCAATTGTGAAAAAAATAATAGAAAATAGACCTAGAATGAAAAGTAATTGATGAAAGTAATTATTTTGCAAAACATTTCAACAATCTAGGAAATCCAGGGGTAAAAAGGTCAAAACTGCAGGATAATATCCATCACTATTCAGATTTATATGTTTTTGTCTAAGCAGCTGCAGGTTTGTGTGTGTTTTTGTGTTTTTGAAGGTCTGTAAAAACAACTACTCACACTTTCTTATCTCAGCAATTATTAACCACTGATTAATGGAAGCACTCTGTTAGGAAGCGCACAGAGATAAGAGATACTGAAAAAGAAATGAAACTGGTCTAGATGAGTTTGAGGAAAAGCGAGTCGACAGGTAAAGCAGATATATGACATGCTAAAATTACCTGTCTCCGAAAATATAGAAAGAGTTTGGGAGGGCGAGGAGCAGAGAGAAGAGTCTGGCTCCTGGAGATAACACAGCAGACTGGATTAATTTCCTGCCAGTGTTTGTCTGTTTGTTTCATTGCTGTGATCTAAGGCTGTTTATACACTCTCCGGGCCCTCAGCTCGCTCCCTCTCAGCATCTACTTCCAGGCTAATGAAGTAGCAGCTGCTCTATCTTCACTGCGTTTTCACTCAGAGGTCTAATCAACAAATCTTCAACCACAAAATGTGCCTCAAACTCCCTGGCAGCTTCTGACACTCCTCCTTGGATGTGTTTACGGACCCGCTCGTTTGTTTTTCGCTGCTAATTGTTGTGTTATTTCCTCTGAAGTATTCACAGTGTTTCACCTGAACTCCAAGAGGAAAGTAGTTACTGAGTTTGAATGTCGTGAAAGGTCAGCAAACGTTAACCCTTAGGAGTCCCTGGACGCACCCTCGGGTACAAATCACATGATTGATTTAACCCATGAAGACCCAAACATCCACCGGCGACCAAAAGCATCCACTGATATAAAATGTTAAATAATCCACTAATCCTATAAATCCATGTAAATAATTAATGTAAAATACAGTTTGTCATCTTTTCATGGTCATCAGATATGACCCATTTGGGCGTTCAGAGGCTCTGTAGTTACCATGGAAACACAGTCATCTTCTACAGCATTGATTCACCAGTAAAACCCATGGAGTTGGATCAATGACAGTGGATGGAGACACTGGGTTTATGTTCAGTTAATGATAGATTTAGCAGAAAAAGTCTTCAGTTTTCAGTTTTTGATATATGACCCTTGAGCTTTAACGA
Source organism: Apogon talboti (assembly GCA_037367365.1). Lineage (NCBI taxonomy): Eukaryota > Metazoa > Chordata > Actinopteri > Kurtiformes > Apogonidae > Apogon > Apogon talboti. Next base: position 31,232,383 of record JAPQRQ010000005.1, on the reverse strand, counting down.
ACATCTACATGATCAGTGAATTAAATATAGGGAAATACATAATTTTCACTTAAAAATGCTAAATACAGAGGATTATATGATAATAAATGGTGATAATTCACTTAAAAAAGGTTGAGGGTTAGATGATGTCACAGCAAGATGGAGCTGAATCTTACTTTCACCATGTCTGGAAAGTGCAGATGTCAAAGCAGTACTGTGAATCGTGTTGAAAAGTCAAGTAAAAGCAGAATTTTCTGCAATATTGTCATCATGTTTGGTGGAGGAAGAGATGATAAAAACAGGCCTCGAAGGGAAGGGTGTTTACATGAAAAAAACAACAACAAAACATGTCACTGCGTTTGGGTCATTCCATCAACCAATCAGATGGGCGGTATGTAGTGATATTGTTGTTGTATATAGTTGCATATAGTTTTCTGAGTTATAAAAATGGTTCATTGAATATGTTTGTGGCATCATATTGTGACACCAGCTTGTTTTGTAAATAGCTGTATATAACTTTGTTTATTTTCTCAATTTGTAATTTCTTTTTTGGAAGTTTTGAATCTATATGTTCATACTAAGTTATAAAAATGATATGTTCAATTATTTCATCATTTGTTCTGCTCTTGTTTTGGATGAAAAACAGTAAAGAATCTAACTTTTTTCTACTCAGAATAAATGTTTTTTAATGTGATTTTAGGCTCATTGTGTTAATACAGCCTGTCAAATGAAAATAAATACCTGTAACGTCACACAGGTGAGGTTGTGCTGGGAAAAAAAAGATACCAAACCAGACAAGGTACACAGTATTTAATGAGGAATATAAAGGCAAACTCAGAAGTATTCAACAACAGCCAAAATACACTCAGACTCCTAAGGGTTAACAAAACACCCACACACTTCTCTAAAGCTCACACATTTATTAGTGACAGCATTTCTTCTTGGATCCTCATCGGGTCAGAAGGTTTCAGAAGTGAAAAACAGACCCACAAGCTCTAAGGCAGCTGTTGTGTATACTTTATTTCATGCATCATCTGAAATCTGAGTCATGAATAGTGTTACTTAACACTATTGCCTTTGCTCTAAATTGTGCTGAAAGTACTTTTATGGTATAAAGCAGAATCTTTCCATCTTTATTAATTATTTACTCAGCTGTTTCCACCAGACCTCATATTATAATGAGTATGTGCACATATTAACTACCATATTAATATATTAACCATCTCTGTTTGCTCATTTTGGCTTTTATTACAAGTCTAGACATTGGATTTAACACATTGTTTAGTTAATCGGGAGTTTCTGCCCAAATGTGGCTCATCATCATCAGTCTACCCACATTTGTACATGATATTTAGAAATCCTCTCTTCATTGTTTATGTGTACATCTACTGCTTCTCTGGGGCTCTTAGTGTGGGCTCTACTTTTTTTCTTGTGTTTTTCCTTGAATCAAGGGTCAAAGGACAGAGGGTGTTGTATATTATATGGATATTTTTAATATCCATATAATATAATATAAGCCCTCTGAGATAAAATTAGAATCAGAATTAATTTCATTTGCCAAGTACTTTTTTCCTCTAGTAAAAGATAATTACCGTATTTTCCGGACTATAAGTCGCACTTTTTTTC
>JAPQRQ010000005.1:31220907-31230678 GCA_037367365.1 Apogon talboti | reverse complement strand
TCCCAAAAAATGCGACTTATAGTCCGGTGCGACTTATATATGTTTTTTTCTTCTTCAAGACGCATTTTTTGACTGATCCGACTTATACTCCGGAGCGACTTATAGTCCGAAAAATACGGTAAAAATGTAAGAAAAAATGTAAGAAAAATAAAATAAGCAAAATTGTATATATAAAAGTAGATACCTGTGATTTTTTTTTTTTTACATTGGGCTATATAAGTCATATTGAATTAAGGCTGGTAAACTTCAGTTTCATCACTGACTCATTAATGTGAACTGTATAATTTAGCTTTTTTCATTTGTTGGACATTAAAGCTGCAGCTCTTGATAGCTTTTTTCATCAGATAAAAATTCCATGATTACATTTCAGTGTACAGTCATTGAAGTGGTCTGGGAGGAGGTTTTCAGGTATTGGTATCTTCAGACAGGTAGGGGCTTAAATATGTGATTGACAGCTATAACTACCAATTGTAGATCAAATTCAGTCAGATGCAACAGTAGGAAATGACAGAAGAAGCTGTGGATTGTAAAAAATCAACATTTTTTCCTCCCTGGTTTCAGCTTCTGCTTCTTTAAATGATGAGCTATGAGCACCCTCTTTTATTCGCTGTCTCTTAAGTTAAGGTGTCTTGCATTTATAAGGAGGGATTTATTTGTAGAAATGGAGTACACATAGACACATATTCACTGTTAATGTTTTCATAACTCACCTGAAAAAAGATGTATTTTTGTTCCCTGCCAATGAACTGTTTTTGTGTCTACAAAAGGAGCAGGTCGATCTCCATGAAGGATCTTGCACTGCCATTATTTTCCTCCTAGACTGGACAAACCAAACACTTATTGTAGTGAGAGCCTTTTGTATTTTCCATGTTTTTAGCAGCTACAGTTGGGAAGTGTGAGGGACATTCATTCAGTTATAATCTACATCCTCAACCACATCCTACACACTTCACATTTAATTATGTCACAGAGATATTGTATTCTTCCCTAAAAATGAACTAATATGCCAATAAATTGCTGTTTCTGTTGTGCAGGCCTGCGTAAGGTGATGGTCCGTGCCCACCGGCAGGCGTGGTGCTGGCAGGACGAGTGGTACGGCCTGACCATAGAGGACATCAGGCAGCTGGAGCTGGAGACCCAGCTGGCTTTAGCCAAGAAGATGGCCCAGTACAGCCTCAGTGAAGAGGGGGGAGCAGAGACCAACGGCTCCTCTGTGAGCCAGGACCAGGAGCAGGGATCTGAGACCCCAGGATCTGCTGAAGCAGGATCTGAAGGAGCAGGAACGACGCTGGGAGACTCACTGGAGACACGAGGGGAACTCACCAAACAGTGGTCCACGTCCTCCAGATCCTCCAACAGGTCGTCCAAGAGAGGAGGTGACTAAACTTTAAACATTAGTAATTAATTAATGGAAACACATGTCTCATTGTCTTATGCAAATGTCCTAATGTAGACACATATATTGTGCATTCAGGTTTTTCCATTAATCTGCATATTTACTGTTTATAGCAGTTAAGCGTGCTGTTTTGCTGTTAAAGTCTGTGCATTCTTTATTCATAATTTAGTGAGGTTTTGTTATGATCAACTAAAAGACAAATCTATAGTAAATATTTTTTGCATAAATATCCATATTCTCCTGAGACCCAGTCATGGATTTTTGTCCTCTGTAGAGTGTTACAGGTTTTCTTAAAAAATGATTATTTAATGTAATAACTTTTACTTTCCTGGGTCTCAGGAGGATATTGGAGTAATAAACAGGTTGTGTTTTAGGACTTTGAATTAATGGTTTAAGTGATTCAGGACTGTTTTTTGGGGGACACTTTGTTTCTTTATAAGTCAAAAATGTAGTAAGACAGGAATTGTGATGAAAGACAGTAGGTGACACACAGTAAAAGGTCTGGTATGAACTGAACTGGATATTCAAGCCCATACAGTCTACACCAGGACCAGTATCAGGTTTTAATCTTTTGCTCATATATTCCATTATTATTATTGTCCTCAGAAATGTGAGCCAAGTCCTGTTGTGTCTGACGTGTAAATACTGTCCACCCTTTGCTTTTTGCATGTGCACAGGGAGTCCGTCACACCAGAGCATTTCAGAATGGAGGATGCAGAGTATCGCCCGGGACTCAGAGGACAGCACAGACGACGAGTTCTTCGATGCACATGGTAAAATCTGCTGTAATATGCTTTACAAACAACACAACAGCAGTTACCTTTACTGTCTATTTTCTCATTCACCTGAATCTCAGCTGAGCTCTTTGATTTGTTCTGTTTTTACACACAGTATCTTGACATCTTGACTGGCTGAGATGATTTTCCACTTTTATTTTATTCACCTCAGGCTGTTTTCTTGCAGTTGCTTGAGACACCATGTGGACAAAAGTATTGGGACATGTTGAATTCAGTTTTTTCTTTTCTAACAGGGGTCTGGGATACAAAACAATAATGACAAATGTCATAATATTGTTCTATAATGTGATAAATATCATTGCGTTGCATTGGTTAGTTTTGTTTAAATTGTTATCTTTGTTTCCAAAATGCCTCAGAGATGGTTTTTACATAATTTCTCTCAACATTGATTTTTTTTTTTATCTCTGACTATAATTTTAAATGTTCTACCTCTAAATGTCTACAATATTTTTCATAATTTGACTGTAAATAATAATTTTCTACCACAGCTAACCATCTACTTTCTTCACATCTTTAACATCTTCAAGAAACTTTAAGAAAATATTGATGTTTCTAAACTATATAGACAAAAATATTGGGACACATCATGGCTACAGCTGTAAGATATCCTGTTCATGCTGATTTGAGATATAAACGTCAGTATTTCCTTTAACACAATCAACGTTGAGAGAAATTAAGTAAAAACTATCTCTGAGGCATTTGGAAACAAAGATAATTTAAACAAAACTAATCAATGCAATGATATTTATCACAATATAGAACTATACTGTATAATGATATTTGTCATTATTGTTTTGTATCAGACCCCTGTTAGAAAAGAAACACCTTGATTCAACATGTCCCAATACTTTTGTCCATATAGTGTATGTTTGTGCAGTTTAGCTTCAGGAGAACCCTATATTTACATCATTAATCCTCATTTGTTCGTTTAAGTTGGACAGTAAATATGTAAAATCCATATTTCATCAGGTCTTTGCTATTGTGTACACTGTGTTTCTTGTAGAAGACTTTTCCGACAACGAGGAGATCTTTGCCAAAGAGATCACCAAATGGAGCTCCAATGATCTGATGGATAAAATAGAAACAATAGAAGTGGACGAAGCACAAGGTCTGTTTGTGTGTTTCTGTTACATTTACAGTCATAGAAATTCTGTAACAATTTAATATCCTATTAAAACCTTTAGAAAAACTGCATGAGTAAATAGGGAAACAGCGTTGACAGCTTAAACTGTGTTGTTTCTGTATATGAGTATATTAAGTGTTGGTTAACGAACAAAATAATTTGTTTTTACAGAAACCTTATATCAGGAGTCAGGCGGGGATTACACTGTGATGAGTAATGAGGAAACGCAGATGGAGGTACACTTTCTTCCCTGTTTTCTAATTTCATTCATGTCTGTCTCACACTAACACCCATAATTAAATAGCTTACAGATAATACTCCCCCTAAATTAGCTTTCTGTCATCCTGCCAGTGTAGTGAAATTAGGATCCACTCTGCACTACAGCCATCGGACGGCTTTTATTTCACTAGAGGTGGAAGATTAAGGTTTGTACACTTTACAGTCCCTCACTGAGGGCATAAAAGCTGCTGTTCAGCATGTTTTTCCTTTTTGTGCCCAGCGCCATAAGTTGAAAAGACATCGATCGAAGAGATTGTCCAGAAAACGAAATGTAAGTCTATGTAGCAGTGAGCCGTCCTTTGTGCCCAGAGGAATCAGTAGACGGACATTAGGCACCTAAAAGTAGAGCATTGTAGAATTTAGTACCAAACAAGTGATAATGTTGTAGAGAGGAAATTTTAATATTTCCATATTATCAGCAGCAGACACTTAACAAACTGCTTAATATTTAAGCTACTGCACATTTACAGCCAACAGATACTAAGTCTATTCTTCTACAAATCCCAATAATACAGCTTTATAGCATCTGTCTGTTTGTGTTTTTTAATCCAACCTTCATTTTCAAAACACTGAAGTAGAAAATCCTCCCATTCAAGAAGCTGGAATCAGTAAATGTTTTTCTCTCCAGCCTGATAAATAACATCAAAGAGTAATTCCAGTTCCTCATATTAATTCCTCTTTGTGATCCGCTCCCCTCTTATCACTTCTCCATGACCTTTAACTGGTTTCCTGTCTCATCCTATCTGCTTATCTGCAGGACTGTTCATCTCAGCAGTGTCTTCAACCCTCCAAGATTCATGTTCTCATTTTGGTCCTTCATGGAGGAAACATCCTGGATACTGGCTCTGGTACAAAATGATCTAAATCACATGACATTTTCGTACTTTTTTTCCCAGTAAAAAGTCAGATTATTTTACCTTTCGAGGCTGATAAAAAGGCTCCCAAACTTTGGTAATAAATGAATAAAAAGGAAAAAAAAACCTTTTGTTGTTAACCTGCAGGTGAGCAGAACAGTAAGCAGGGAGATGTGAACACACTCAGCGGGGCGTTTGACACAGTGATGAGAGTCCATTACCCAGCAGCCCTGGGCCGTATCGCCATCCGGATGGTCCCATGTCCAGCTGTGTGTGTGGACGCGTTCTCATTGGTCTCCAAGTGAGAAAACTCTTTAATAAAAACTGAAATATCTGGTGTAATTCATGCACCTTCTGTTAAGTAGATGTCCATGTCAGGCATTATCTCCTTTTAATTATTACCACGACCTCATTCTGGTTTTAATTTGTCTGAATTTAATTTGTCCGCTGTGCAGTTGTTGCTTGTGTTTGATGTTATCGAGGTAGTCTATGCTTATTAATTCTCTTAACCCCCGTCATTTGTTTCAGTGTGTTATCTGCGTTTCTGATGCCTTTGTATTAGTGCTTTGGTTTCAATTGTTCTTTATAAATGAAGTAACTTGACGTGACAGATAATAACATGTCCTCTCTGATCTGCAGCCTGAGTCCCTACAGCTACGACGAGTCCTGCCTGTCCAGCAGCCAGGACCACATCCCGCTGGCTGCTCTGCCCCTCTTGGCCACGTCTGCGCCGCAGTACCAGGACGCCGTGGCCACCGTCATCCTACGAGCCAATCAGGTGTATAGTGACTTCATCAAGTCTTTAGAAGGAGCGTCTTTTACTGGCCAGGTCAGTTTGGGTCTGATAAATGCACGATTGTGTGAAAGTTAAGGTTCTGACGTTTTGTAATTTGCTTTTTCATTTCAGATTTAGTTTACGAGTGCATGAGTAGTTTTATTTTTATCCTGAAGACTCACAAGTGTTAGTGTAATCTTTATTTAAATTTTGTTAATGAATATTTATTAAAAGTTCCATAATATCCATATTATGAGGTTGAAATATTTATTTAAAAGCTATCGATAATATAAATATCACAGGGCCACATTCACTTTTGGGCACAAAATGAAACAAAAATATTGCAAACTGTGTTTCCAACCATATAGTCCCACTTTACATCTATACACACCTTATTTCTATATAGAGGCATTTTATTTTATCATTAACCCATAAAGACCCAGTGCTACTTTTGTGCCAGTTCCCAAATTAATTTTTCTCTCTATTTAACCTTTAGTGATTTATCACCATTTATTATGATATTATCTTATGTATTTTGTATTTTCCATTGTAAATTCCTGTATTTAATTTCTTATATTTATTTTTGGTGTTCATCAAAACTCAGTAAATTCAAAGGTTATTATATCAAAATATAAAACTGAAGAAAAAGTGACTTTTTGTCAGCAAAGGTATCATTAACTGAGCATAAAACAAGTGTGTCCATCCACTGTCATTGATCCAACTCCATGGATTTTACTGGTGAATCAAAGTTGTAGAAGAGGACAGTTTCCATGTTCACTACGGAGCCTCTGAATGTCCAAATGGGTCATATCTGATGACCATGAAAAGATGACAAACTGTATTTTACACCAATTATTTACATGTATTGATAGAATTAGTGGGTCAACAAGTATTAAACTTTTAGATAAGTGGATGCTTTTGGCCAATGATGGACGTTTGGGTCTTTGAAAATGACACCTGAAGTTAATTTTCTTGTGGTTTGTGTTTCATTCTTCACAGTAGCTTTTAATTAATTGTCATGTTTTATAAAATTTTTATTTCACACAACATTTTTTCCTTGTTACTTTTATCTTTCCTGTAGTTCTTGTTACCACTGGGTCCGTGCATTCATGTGTGTATGATGTCATGTCTGATACAGGTGTGTGTTATCGGTGACTGTGTTGGGGGCATCCTGGGCTTCGATGCTCTGTGCAGCAGCTCTGTCACCGTGTCAGAAAGTCAGAACAGCAGCCGACGGGGAAGCACCATCAGCGTTCAGGTACGAGTCCTCTGACATCTGACTGTGTGAATTTCAACCCTTAACACATTTCAAGTCTAATCCACTAAATCTCTGCCTCTCAGGACACAGACCTCCTCTCTCCAGGTATCATCATCAACAGCGGCTCTCCTTCCTCTCCGTCCCTCGAGGGAAGCCGCCATCTCAGCCGTAGCAACATTGACATCCCTCGCTGCTCGGGGCCCGACGATCCCAAGAAACAGCTCCCACGCAAGCGCAGCGACTCGTCCACGTACGAGTTGGACACCATCAAACATCACCATGCCTTTCTGTCCAGGTGAGAGCAAACAGGCAAACACAAATGGCACGACAAATTCTACCACAGGGTTGATGAGGTTTTATACTGTAAACGTTTCCTCTGTGAGCAGCCTTCACTCCAGCGTTCTCCACGGGGAGCCGGGGTCACGGCGCTCCAGCAACAGCACCATGTTAGAGGGAGGCTCTTTGGGAAAATTTGACTTTGAGGTGACTGACTTCTTCCTGTTCGGCTCTCCTCTGGGGCTGGTACTCGCTCTGAGGAAGACTGTGGTGCCCTCATTAGATGGTGAGGATGTTTTTACCTTATGCACGTTTCATTTTCATTTGTCTTTAGTCCGTTAGAATGCTCCTTGAGTATGTAATGAAGCAAATGTTGCCAGTTGTTTCCTAGTTATGTTCCCTTCAATGAACAGGAAGTGGTTATTTGTAGCCACTGATGTTTTTTCCTGTGTGAGATGCATGGGTTCATCAGCTGGAAAACAGGTGTCAGGGGTTAAAAGTTCATGGTTCTGATCTCAAAGGCAAGACAGAACACATGAGGGAGAGAGGACAAATATAAGCTTGAACTCATCTACTCAGATTTATGTCCATTGGGAGCTGGAGGAGCGTAGGCACAGGACTGCAGCTGTTGGGTCAACGTTTCAACTCAATTCTAATCTATAATATAGCTTAGAAAAAATATGTAAGTGTATTTCTATATTTTACAAGTAAATCAACATCTACATTTTGTCACATTATTTCTTTCCGTATATATTTGTTAACCCCTTGTGGAGTATTGTCACGAATTTGCCTCAATATTTAGCTCGTCATGGTTCGGTTTCAAAGCCCAGTTTCAGTAACGGTTTTATTAATTTCATGACATTCTTCTGATTTTTGGATCATTTTGTTTTGTTTGGATTATTGACTGGAGGAACTGATCAACATTTGTTTGGTTATTATTATACTAATTATGCAATCAATCAATCAATCAATCAATCAATCAGTCAGTCAAATTGTATTGATATAGTGCCACATCATATCACAAGTTATCTCATGACAATTTACATTTAGAGCTGGTCTAACCAGACTCTTATGTCTAATGTCTCTCATTTGCATAACATAACTTTTATGTGTTATATTCAGTTTAGCAATCTGCACTTAATTCAGCATCTGCTTGACAGTAACAGCACAAATCATCTATTTTTTTATTTAATGGTAAATAAATTTAGGCAGTCAGGGGTTTACAATTGTAACATGTTTTTGTACCATTAAAACTAAAGCATGCCGGAATGAATCATGGATGAATATTCTCTGTTTACATGTAATAAGGTGACATTTACCAACAGCAGTGGCTTATGTGCCAGATTCAAAGTTGTTTTTATAAATTTGTGCTCATTCAGTGATCATGTGATGAAGTGCTGGAAAACTTAGAAACTGTTCTGTTTTAATGATAAATAACAAGAATTTAAAAAAAATCCAACAATTGTTCAAGCATCGATATCAGGACTGGCCTAGAGGACAGGTCAGAAACCTTCACTATCTGAAGAGCCATTTTAGGACTGAAATAGAAAAAGAACTCTCTGGAACCAAAGTATATCCTTATATGGTGTACCTCTAAGTGGTGACTGTTTAAGACGCTCTGTAGGATTAGTTGGTACAGAATATGTCAAGGTTAAATCAAAGTTTCAGTGCATTTACAGAACTACACTAAAGAAAACAGTCACATTTGTCATTATTGTGATGTGCAACAAAAAATGAGTGGTATGTGAAGGGTTTAATGGAATATACAGATAAATACCTTCAGCACCATAAAATAAAAGCAGGCTACTTTTACTACTACTACGTCTAGATTTTGATTCATTTAGAGCATAGTCTACTTTTTTACAATAACATTACATAAGCATGACTTTATGGTTGTGACGATAACAGCAAAATGTGTAAAAAAATTTAAGTATTGAGCCACTTATAAAGGGCCAAGAGCCAAATGTGGCCGTGAATCCACAGGTCACCTACCCCTGGCCTAGAATATCACAATTGGTGCATCTCTAAATGACCGCCTGCACCTGTAAACCGTGCTTTCTGTCCTGTGGTTATTTATATCAGTGATGTACAAGTGATGTATCACTACGCCACACTTGGTGTTCTTTTTCATCTCCACTTTGCAAACTCATATTTTTTTTTTCCATAATAATCCGTATTTGTCATTTTTCTTGCCTCTGTAGTGTCTGCTCTGCGTCCAGCCTGTCAGCAGGTGTATAACCTGTTCCATCCAGCCGACCCATCTGCATCACGCCTCGAGCCTCTCCTCGATAAGAGGTTCCACTTGCTGCCTCCCTTTAGCGTCCCCCGCTACCAGCGCTTTCCTCTCGGTGACGGCCACTCAGCTCTGTTGGGTGAGTCCAAGCATTAAGTTTCACTGTCTTTTCAATAATAATTCATGTAATAAGTGTGTGACTCTTGGATCTGTCTCTCCTCTCTTTGGTCTTACCAGTGGAGACTGTGCAGAGTAACCCTCATCTTCTGATGGAGTCTGGAGGTGCAGTTTCTCACCGCTTCCAGGACGGCTTCATCAGTGAAACCTCGATCCCTGTGCCTGTTCTCAACTGGCAGGTCTCGCAGCCGCACACAGACAGTATGTATCTAGAAGCTCTGGTTTTTCACTCTCTTCTTTTTTGTTCTGATTTATTTATGTTTTATTTAACCCATAAAGGCCCAAACAACCACCGGCGACCAAAAACGTCTACTGATCTAAACTGTTTAATACCTGTTGATCCACTAATCCTATCAATACATGTAAATAATTGGTGTAAAATACAGTTTGTCGTCTTTCCATGGTCATCAGATATGACCCATTTGGACATTCAGAGGCTCCATAGTAAGTGTGGAAACACATACAACATTGATTCAGCAGTAAAACCCACGGAGTTGGATCAATGGACACACTTGTTTTTACATTCATTTATTGACATCTTTGGTGAAAAAGTCACTTTTTCTTCAGTTTTTTCTTTTTCTGATATAATAACCTTTAAATTTA
>JAPQRQ010000005.1:31210907-31215907 GCA_037367365.1 Apogon talboti | reverse complement strand
ATCAGTGTCAGGTATCCAATCCTGCCAACGAAGGGCTTCCTCTAATTACTCATTGACTGTCTAATTAAACTCTCTGCGTGTCTCTTCCAGTTCATCCCTGATGGATACGCTTCACACCTGTCCCAGCTGGAGTACAGCCAGAGGTCTCGCCCGGCCAAGTCCGCCAGCACCCGCATGGTTCTCCGCAAGGGCAGCTTCGGCTTGAATGCAGCCGGGGGAGACTTCCTCCGCAAACGCAATCACATATTCCGCACCATTTCTTCCAAGCAGCCTGGAGGGGCGGGCTCCAGCTCCCCGAGCCAACCGGGCCGGACTGAGCGCACGCTGAGCCAGTGCGAAATGGAGCGGGAGCGAGGGGTCGCCGTGGCAACCCAGAGGAGTATGAGCATAGCGGCGGGGTGCTGGGGCCGCAGCGGGAGCACCAAGGAGGGCAGCGGAGGGTTACTGGGCCCCAAGTAAGCCTCAGATGGAGCTGAAGTGAAGGGCCCACCATGATCTCTGGACCAGAACTGGGATCAAAGTAGAGAGTGAAGGTAGAGATGGAGGGAAGGTGAGTAAAGGGTCCAGAGGGAGTGGACTAATCAGGGGGATCCAGAGAACAAAAAGACAACTCTGTAGCATGACTCTTTTAGAGTAATACTTTTATAGAATACACCACTATTTAAACATGACAAGGAAGGATTCATGAATTATTGTAAGCCTTAACTCATCTCATGTAACGGGAGCCTGGCCACCTGCCCTTTCTTAACACACACACATACACAACAGTGTCCAAGCTTCCACACTCATGAGCTCAGGACAAACTGCAGAACCAGATTCATTGTTGTACAGTCAAGCACGGGTTCGAGGCCAAGTCTGCCAGCAGCCGCAGCAAAAAGCCAGTAATAACTTTCACCTCCGTTTCTGTTTCAAGCGTCAGCCCATTTGTTTCCCACGTAACAATAACCAGCGATGACTGACAGTAAAACACTCCAAATGCAGAGAAAAACATCTACAACACAAGAATGACAGAATAACTAGCATTGACATAGTGAAGAAAAAGTCAAACATTGTCTTATATTTGTGATATCTGGCCATGTAATGTTCATTGTTTTGTTTTATTTGACCACAGTTGGAGATTATAGACTCCACCTCAGTACAGTAGACGGTTTGACTCCTGCTAAACCATTACTGTTGATTTATTTTTTTAACAGTACATATTGTTACAGAGAGAAAAGTTGTGATCACTGCCTCTGATGTTACGTTACAAAGGCTTTTTGGATTGTTTTTCATATGATTATTGCAAGTTTACATGTAAAATTTAACTGATATGAACTCTGCAAACACTAAAACAACAACAGTACATGGCTAAGTATCACTGAATCATGGGTCATTTTTTTGTCATTTGTGTAAATTGATCCTTTAAACCATGAAGAACTGCATTAAATCCTGAAGCGTGTTATCTTAGATATGTTTTGTCTGAGTTGCCGAACAGTTTTGTCGAGTTTGTCACTAATAATCTACATGTATTTAATGCAGTTAACATATTTATGTGTAGGTCAAGTTGGCAGGTTGCAGATCCAGTTTTCACTCTGCTCTGTGTGAGACTCTGTAGTATTATTATCTCTTTCAGTGTGGCCTCGGGGTCATCAAAGGCCTTAATATCCTATGTGTTACACAGATGGGACAGAAAGCAGAAAACACAGCATGCAGCATTACAGCAACAACTGAAACTGTACAGTCCACAGCAACAATCCCTTTATATATTCATCTGCTTGCAATACCTCTAACCCACCTGTTGGTGGTTTTCTGTTTCCCACGTGCTGCTGCTGGGAGTGTTCCCTGACTTTTTGCTCTTTTTGCTCACAATACGCTGAACAGAATGGACGTGGAGCCTGATTCATTCAGGACGGACTGTGATTTCCACATAGCTTTCTCTTACAGACACCCGTCCGTCAATACTTTGACCAAAATGACTGAAGAATGGGGCCAAAAGTGCTTCAGCGTGAATGTTGACGTCGGTAAAAGGGACTGTGCTGATGCTTTTGGAGGAGGAGAACATGACCAGTGCCCTGTATTCGCAGCAGATGACGCGAGCAACTGTGGTTTTGTTGTTTCTGTCTACTGAACTGTGTATGTTCATATGAGAGGGGGGGGCGTGGAAGGAGAGGCGCCCTCACACCAATCAGTGTGCACAAAATAATCATAGAGCCCACAAAACCTTTTGGATCAGGATGTGTGGAGCTGCTGTTCACTCGTCGATAATCCTGTTAATTAATGTCCAGCTTCCACAAGGTAGATACATACATGTGTGATCTGTTTTGACTCTGTGTAATGAATCAAAATGTCTACCATGAAAGCCAAAACCTTTCTCTAACACTGTAGTGAATCAACTGTGTAACCTCATTGATGTTGTTTTGCACTAGTTTACAGTGGAAATATGCTGTAGTTACCATTTCATGTTGCTACATTTGAACATCTGTGTAGTGCATGACACTTTTGATTTCTTTCAGGGTATTCTGCATGTGCAGGTATGCACACATCTGTCCATTGTGTCAGGACATGAAAAGAATGAACGTAAATGTGCCAAACAGTTAGTCTTTTGAGAGGAAGTATTTAGTCTGTATCAAACCATGTATTATTATGATTATTATAAGAGGGGGGTGAGTATTATTAACTGCATTGACTGGTTTTCAGTTTTCTGTAACTTTTCTAATCTAATGTCTCTGTCTAAGAAAGAAAAGTGGCTTTACCAGTAAACAGAAGATGTCTTTTAATCCTTGAACTGACAGCAGAGATTGAGCGTGTTGCTGTAATCATGTGACATATGCTTAAATCAGCATGTGCTGCAGTAAGTGTTGGACGTTGAGTTTCTGTTGTGCTGTGAGTGACAGGGTTTTGGATACAAACACATCGGAGCCCTCTGGCTGAGTTGAATGTCCATCCATTTGGGTTCTTCGACTGTTCAGGAGCCGTGGATGTGTTGTACATACTGTAAAGATGTACAGTATATGTAGGACTTCTATGGTTGAGAGTTATTTATGTACCTAAAGATCATGATGTTACTATGGAAATTTCAGGTGAAATATATTTGAAATATGTAGCATTTTATTCGTCATGACATCTATGGACCAACATAGGAGATTTTTTTTTTGTTTTGTTTTGTTTTGTTTTTACCAGTGCAATATTATTATTCCAATCACAGTAAAGGCAAAACCACTACCACAGCAGGGGCACAATCTACCACTCACAGGCTACAGGCAGTTCACTGTACGAAATCACACACTCACACAGGTACACACATGCCGCCTGCAGTTGTGTTTCACATCTCGTGGAAACTGTTTGTATTCAAGCTGCTGTTGACCTCTGCTGTCTCTTTACAACAGTCGACCGCTGAGCATTTTATAACACTTACTGTACCTATTTTTCAAACTGGAATATTTTACAAGACCTTTGAAATATAACTCCAGACTGGTTTTTCAGTCAGTAGTGGGTGCATGAAAAGTGAATCCCAATGAAGAAGCAGCTCTATTTACCAAGCTGTTGCATGTCATCCAGTCTGATTGGAACTACTTAACCTTCATGCTTAACAATAATAAACCAGTTATGTTGTCCACTATGTCTGTACTGTTTAATGGAGTATATATATCAGAACATACAACCCATTATCTCTGACATTATTACAGTGATTGACGCATGTAGATAGAAGTGATACTGTACAAGATCAAGGTTTCTTTTTAGCTCAATATACAGAGTCAAGTTCTGCAGAATTTGAGTTACTGAAGTCTTAAAATTAAAGGTTAATAGTTTCTGATCAGGCTTCGTTATTAAAATAATTTCTAAGATTTAATGAATGGCTTTACTGATGATTAAATAATAATAAAAGCCATTAATAAATCAGGTTAGAAAAATGGCTGCAAACAGTACAGACAAAAAAACCATTCATTATTATCATCTTATTCATTAACTATGAATAAAACTTTATTATCAAGTGATTAAAATTTATGACACAAAGCTTTATGGGATGGTTTCAAAAAGTATGAAACTACCAGGTGACACTATTAACAAGAATCAGTACCACTATCAGTAAGAAAGCCAATCATTAAAACTTAGAAATATGATTTTTAATGATGATCATTTATTATTAAAGTCATCCTGAATGTTAGAGTCTATAAGTAAGTCTATATGGTGGCAATAATCCATATATATTTACAATACATGCAGTGTAACAGTTAAATATTTCTGTACTACAGCACTACATATACGCGATATAAATACACATGCAAATGGTTTATAACACTATTTCATGAGAGTAACAAGCTTTACAAGATGAATTCATCTGCATATGCACATCTAGCATCCATAAGTGGCTAATAAATAATAATGCTAAATATTTAATCCAGTCATATATATTGTTTTTATGATTTTTATACCTATAAATGATTTTCACACTATTATTAAATCAATTTGCTCCTTTTACATCAGTTATTAATACTTTAGAAGGTGGGTTACTGTTGCTAACATTAATAAATGCCATTATCACTATATTATAGTGTTATAAAATACTGATGAAGCACTTATTTGCTGCTTATCATTATTTCTTTTAATCTTGTCAGGTTATACAGGTGGCCATAACCCTTTTTTTTCCAGTAAGAGCCTTGAAAACCTAACAGCAGCAGTGTCAAGACTACTTTTCAGAGTAATTCTTAGAACCGTGGTGTTTTGTTTCCGATGTAGGATGCAGTAAGTACTGAGGTCTAGTGTGACCTCTGCCTGGGCCCTGCTCCCTCTGCTGCTGTCAGTAATATGTGGAATAAACACAACTGGATGGTACCGCAACCTGTGTTTGTGTGGTTTATAACGTATTTCATTCTGTGGTGTGAGTCCAAACAGTAGAATAGATACAGGTAAGGGTAGGGTTAGGGTTGGGGGTGGGGTTGAGGTAGGGTTGGAGTTCGGGGTCTGGTTGGAGGTGGGGTTGGGGATAGGGTTAGGGTTAGGGTTAGGGTGGGGGTTGGGGG
>JAPQRQ010000005.1:31189565-31210821 GCA_037367365.1 Apogon talboti | reverse complement strand
GGGGCAGGGGGGGCCTTGACCCCCCTGAGCTTCTACACATCTGTCAGGGAGGGGTTATGGAGCAGGAGATGATGAGCAGCTGATGTTTTACACCAATCACTGGTGATTGTGAAGTGTTGTTCATATTTGTACATTGGTGGTGTAATGGTACACTGTATATGTTGTGTCAAATTGAGTACCTGTTGCTTTGCTTGTTTTTGTTGTAATATTCCAGACTCAGTTCTGCTATTGTTATGTTTGTACTTTGTATTCTACCTCATGTTTACTTTGTTTAATGGTTTGTCTTCTGTTTCTTCTAGGTCTTCCATGGCAGCCCTTCTTTGACTCAAGTCATGTTATTTCTTGCCCACATGGGGCAAGAAATAACATGACTTGGGTCTAGGTGGGTGGGCTGCCACCCCTCCCCATAGATGGGGGGATGCATCACTGTCTGTTTCCTGTCTTAATAAAATATTTTATAAGACCCCCTGGTTTTCTTCCATCCTTATTTGCCCAGCCTTGGATTTGAACCTCCAACCAACTTCACAGTTCACATTTTCTGTTTGCACCACTGGCCTTCTGACTGAGCTATCTGTGAGCTACTAATGATGGATTGGAACTTCTATTTATTGTGTTTAATTTTGAGCTGAAAATATAGAAAACTACTGTGGGTTGTGAACCTTCAACCTTTGGGTCTGGAGTGTGACTTCCAGACCACTGAGCTACCTGTCAGTCCATTATACTTTGGTGGAACTTGTATTTACTTAGTTTATTTTTGAGATGCAACTGCAAAACTTATGGATGTAGGTTGTGAACCTCTGGAGTGTGAGTTCCAGACCGCTGAGCTACCTGTCAGTTGAAGAATGCATGTTGGAACTTGTATTTATTGAGTTTATTTTTGAGAAGAAAACCGAAAAACTACAGCTGCGGGTCATGAACCTTCAACCTATGGGTTTGGAAGGTGAGTTGTTGACCACTGAGCTACCTGATGGTCCTTACTAATGTGGTAGAACTTGTATTTATTCAGTTTATTTTTTGAGCTGAAAACAGAAATGTTGCTGATGTGGGTTGTGAACAGCCAACCTCTGGGATTGTAGTGCAAGTTCTATATCTGCTGTAGACCACTGAGCTCCCTGTCAGTCAATGGTCAACAGGTGGAAGTTGTACTTATGCTGTTTGTTTTGGTTTTCATTTTTGTAAAAATCCTAGAAAGACTCAGATTGGGGTAGGATTTGAACGTCCGGGTGTTAGGGTTAGGGTTAGGGTTAGGTCTCCCGCTGCTGTGTACTTCCTTGTGCATTTTCCTTTTCCCTACCTTCGAAAACTTTTATTTTAACTAGAACCAGGCCCGGATGATGCCCTGGTGTTTGCTCTGCGGCTACATTCACAAGCGTCGCTAAGTAGCGTATCAAACACGTGACATTCCTACAAATTAATTGCAGGCTGTGTGGACAAATGTTTTAACATATTGGAGGTATTTCCCCCCTTTGAATAAATGGAAGTTTTGCAAGTGTTAGAAGTAGTTTTGGTGTCATCTTTACCCGTGAAATACAACCATACTTAGGAGTGTTTCTGCCTATACAGCGTGCATGTGACGTCATCATGCATGTGCAACGAAGTCGGAACCGATAAGCAGGATCCTTAAGCAGGCAGGCAAACTATTCCCAGGAATCAAGCTACTGGGAACCGGTTATAACTGTTGAAGAAGCCTTAACTGTAACTGTTAGACCCATTCCATGTGATCGTGGTTATGTTGTCATAAGTTGGATGAATTGCCTGCATATATTTTTTTATGTCTGTTTGCATCACTGCCAAAGGTTTTCCATAAATAATCATTGTAATCATCATCATCCATCGTAATGACTTCGCGACACAAGGGAATTAACTCTTTTTCCCCTGTATGATCTACACACATTCCTACCACTATGAGCCACAGGGGTTCATAGCGATTTGAAATGGGTCTGGAAGCTTTTCGCTAAATAGTTTTGCGTTGTATCTTTCGCGATCACCAACACAAAGGTGATCTAAACTAGTCATACGTATCTCTCTGATTTTCCTTTTTGAGCAGATGTTTCTAAAACGACAAAAGCAGTGGTTCTCAGCTACATTTACTTATTAGCGGGGGCGGTGCTTTTGCCCTCCCACGTACTGCGCATGTGCAGGATTACCAGATTTAAACAATAACATGCAACGTGTCCATAGAGATGAAGTAATAAAAGTAGAACACGTCTATAATCAATTCAATACATATTTCACATCAGTTTCGAAATTCATAGCTGTTTTATATAATTGTTATTGTTTGTTTAAATCTAACTATTCTACATTTGTACCACTACTACTTTTTCATTAAGGTACAGCCTCTCAGTGTTTCTTGCCTTTGCTTTGACTTTAACTTGATATCATTAAAAATCTTAACTGTAAATAAAGCTAGATTAATACATAAAACGTAAGATTTTTAGAGAGAGAAAAAAACACGTACAACAGCAAGAAGTAGTTTTGTTTTATTATGACAAATGAGAAATCTCTATTCGCGGTTAATGTATGGAACACACACCTGCCGTGTCTGACATACCCTTTGATTATAGCGCCCCTGTTAGGCCATTCAATGTAATGCAACATTAGTCTTGTGTATTTTTTTTTTCTCAGTCAACCCTATTTTACATACAGTATGAACACAAACACACAGTGGCTCATTTTACACACAAACTCGACGTGCCCCACTCGCCCTGAAGCTGAAACAAGGGGAAGCAGGAAGAAAATCCTCCAAATGAGGCGGAGTATTGCACAAAATGGCAACAGCTGTTTATAAAATTGGCCAAAGTGAGAATAACCCATGACTGACACTATAAAAATTTCATTTTAAACAAAAAACTTACCCTTTTTTTGTTTTAAGTTAAGCACTTGTGACTTTACACAAATACAGAAACCTTATAAATACACTTTGCAGGAGAATGAAAGAGCAAAGACATTGTGCTCTTTGGTTTTACAAATGGACGGACGGATGGATGATGGAAGGGACTGGAGCCTGTACAGCAGAGACACCAGGTCATAAAATCACAGCTGAGCTACATCAGCTCTTCATTCAACACTGACCCTCAGGCCTTCACCTCTCTGAAGACGAGCCAATGTTACAGTGGAACATCATACGGGGGGGGGGTCTATAGTGCACGAGGCCTCTTGGGGGTTATTTGTTTGCTAGCCTGCTCCTCTTCCTGCAGCGCAGAGCGGAAAGACTTGACTTTATCTGAAAGAGACATAATATCACAGCATCTGCCACATCGTGTATGAAGTCATCAACACTGGCGTTTCTTTTACATCTGAAGGTCATTACCTCTCAGCTCAGTGAGGATCTCTATCTTCTGATCCAGGATCTGCTCAAGTTGAGTTGCAAATGACTCCACATCATAGTCCACCTCCTCTGTCATCTCTAAAAGGACCTTCTCATCCTCCAGCCAGCGGATTGACTCCTGTCCACATACGACATATCACAAACAAACTTCAATTAAATAAATTACATTTAAAAATTATGTGAAAGGAAAATTTCTTTAAAACTGAAAATTCATGTGAAGATGCATATCTGATCAGTAATGTTTTGGATGTTTCTGTACCTGGAACACAGCCCTGTGGTCCTCCAGGACCTGCTCCTCCATCTCCACCAGCTGAGACACTGCCTCATGGAAAGTAAAGAGCTGTGGGGAAACCTCCTCTTCCTATAGAAAACAAGTGAAAAAGTAAATGAGCAGAGGTTTCTAACAACCCTGCCCGGTCACACACCCCTTTTCACTTGAACTTTTCAAAAATTTGTAAAAAAAAAAAAAAAAAGCAAACATTAAGAGAAAGGCACATGCAAAGAACATGTGTGTGAAATTTGAAAAGAATTGGGTGAATAATGTCAGAGAAATCAGTTGGACAAATTGTCTACGTTGAAATTTTCAAAGATTTTTAGAAAAAATCCAAAAATTTTAATTCAGCCGTCAAACTGTGCACTGCACCTCGACTAGTGGAAAAGAACGTGTCCAATTTGAAAAGAATCGGGTGAATAGTGTCTGAGAAATGGGTTGGACAAAAATCACGGACAGATGGACGGACATCCTATATGTAGTGTATAGTATCAGTCTGTGTTTTACATCAGCCATGTTATAAACCTGGACATCCACAGTTTAAAGTCTGAACATGGAAAGCATCACAATTTCCCACTGGAAACTGCTGACACAGATTGGTGAATAATTACATAACTTGTCATTTCATCATATTAACATTGAGCCTTCACTGTATGAGGAGGATTTGCAATAACGTAATGATGACATGCATTAACAAACAGCCTAACCTGACCGTTGTGACCAAACAGACTTTTAGAATTCGACACAATTCAGGTTTTTGCATAAATGTGCAAATATTCATAAAGGCCTGATGATGAAAATATGTGTTTGTGATGCTGCAGATCAGTGATTTCAGTGCTCATGAGGGTATTCCACACTGAGTTTTGACACTTTGGTCACTTGTGTTCATGGTTTTAACAGCTGGTTGAATTATTTTTAACCAGCACCAAAGAAACTATTAATAAACTGTCAGGTAATGACAGAATAATGACACCAGCAGTGACAGCACTTCTTAGTTGCAGCTGAGACAGTTAATGTAAGGTATTAAAGTTTTATTTACAACACATTATGTGACGTATATTGACATAATGTCATTTCATTGTAATGTCATGTAAAGTCAAGTTGGTACCAATAAGATGCCAGTGACAGAACACTAAATGAAAATAGTACTGTTACTATCACAGATTCATCTGAATTTGAACAATAATAAAACACAGGTCTAGTTGTTTTTAGATAATTCAGTACAGTCGTTCCATATTATACCTTTAACTGCCAAACTCTGTGCAAATCAGATGTTAATACACACAACTATGAGGGGCTTGTGAAAAACATGGGAAAAAATGCTAGGTCTGTCTCCTGGCAACACAGTGACGGTGTGAGTGTGTTTGCTTACGTTTTGCTCACAGAGCAGCTTCAGATCGTCTCTCTGTGGGGAGCTCCCCACTCCCCACTGAGCCTCTAACACCTCCAGCTGGGTGACATGTCCTCCCTGACAGCTGTCCAAGGCTGCTGTGGGGTCTACCGTCAGCTCCTTTACCCTGACAACACACGAGGACTGTGGTTTAGCACACATAAGCACTTATGACAAACACTGTGTAAACTGAAATGTACAGCTGCTGCATGCATTACACTGACAGGCCGCTGTGACAGGGAGGGGAGGAGTCATTAGAACGAACTGCATTAGCTTCATGAGAGAAAATGATAAACAGAATATGAACTCCATGCAGGTTTAGGAACATATGAAAAGCAGGTTACATATGGACTGGATGGTAAAGAAAACAAAAAGAGGACAAGAAAGGCCAGAAGTTATCCCTTATATCCAAGTTCTCAAACTGTGGTACAAATGGAAAGAGTTATTGAAGACAGGCTTAATTGTTAAATCTAGAAGTTACACAAGGAGAGGGAAAACAACCTTGTCTTTCTGCCAGGATACGTTGGAAAACATTGCTTTAACTTGTTAATGGTTAAATATATCTTGATATAAACCTCATTATCTCATTAAGACACAGTTTGTGTCATTTGTTTCTCTCTTTTTTTTTCTACTTTTTTTCCCTGTGTGTCTGTCTTTGGTCCTGTCATTGTGAGGTGATGATATTGGTTTCTTTTAAGTATGTAATTGTATTTGTAATTGTATTCTTGTTCTTTTAAAAAAAATCAAAAATAAAATGTAAAAAAACTGATGTCACATGTACACATCCTGTGGCTTTTAATGGACTTGGGGAAACTTCTATGAGGACGAGAAGTAACAAAACACGGTTACTGATGTTGTGAACAGGCCGATGCAGTGATGCCTTAAGGTGAAGGGCTCTGTGAAAAACATAGACAGAAACAGCAAAGTGATCGTACTCATAAGTAGGGGAGAGCTCAGAACGCCCCCCTCCGCCCCCACTCTGAGAGAAGGGGATGTCTGAGGGACTTATGCCAAACTCCTTTACTCTGGAAAAGTAGTGGGAGAGAAACACAAACAGACACACAACCGAGAGGAGACAGAGGATAATGTTATGTGAGACAGTTATATTCATACTAATATAAGAAAGGACAGAGTAAATAACTACTGCTACTGAAACTACATTTTAATTATCATTTGTGTGTTTTTATATTTATACTAAGCTTTAGTAAAAGTTTAAAATACACACAAGTCTTTTTTCCATGTCATTTTGCAACAGTGAAGACTGAGATGTAGGAGAAAAACCTAAAGGAAGGACTTCCCTTTATTTACACATTGTAAATGTTTTACCTGCTGATGGGTCTGCACAGGACAGAGCATCTATTACTACTATCTCTAACCAAGACTCTAGCATTATTTAAAACACAGCAACTGTCAATGAACGTCATGAAGACAACTAAGTCGCTCTCTCCTGAGAACAAAAAAAAAAACTAGAAGAAGGCAGAGATTTTAATGAGCCTTCATCTTTTTTTTGCTCTAATGCAGGATATAACATGCAGTAACAGTCACAGTGACTCAGAGTTGGCTGAGTACTGGACAGAAATGGTACACTGACACAACAAACTGAATTCTTTGCCCAAAAGTAATGCCACTAAAAGCTGATTTTGTTTCCATTGTCACAAAATGTTATTTAAAAACCATATTAAGTTCGAACTGAAAACACATATGTTAAAAGCTCCTATTGAAACATAAACAAATAGACTTCAAGGTGTTTGTCTCACTTTAGAGGCATGTTTTACCTGTTGGCGTATCTCAGTGTATTCAGGGTGTTTTCACAAGATGCCATCCCAGGAGAGATAGTTGCAATCTGCCAAAAGACGCATGATTTCAGGATTATTAAGTATCGCGCCTTCTATAAAAAAAACGTCGTATTTAAGTTCTTTGCTGTTGTCGTACCATGCAGGTCCTGGAGTTTTCTCCAATGAATGAGTCCCGCAGTACTTGGGTTAACTTGCTGGCTCTAAATGGGGTGTGTGGTTTGTTTCGGCCCAGAGCGCGAATACACTCCTGTAAGAAGAAGCCCCATCACAGAGTACATTAGATTAACATTCAGCAACAAGACTGTTTACCCTGTACTTGTATACCGGTTCAAATAAATATATGGGTGAAAAAGGCACGACTTATTAACAACACAATTAAGAATATTCATTCTTCTCCAACCTTTAAATGCTGTCATTACTTGATCATTAGATTAATAACAAACTGTGACAGAATTTAATAAAATGCAATATACAGTGATTTTTATATCTAATTTCAGTGACATTATGCTAGGTCTGGGTTAGACATAAGCCAAATATCTGAATAGAAAATACAACACTGGGTTTAATGAACCATTGTTTACCACAAAACTTGTAAACTATAAATGAAAAACTCAGTGCAGAAAAAAAACCCCACAATACTGTTAATACTCCTTTGAGCTGTACTTTCTTGCCTGCTGCTGCAGATAGATACTGTATCTTAAGACATTTATCAAACAAAAAAAGCTATCATGGCAGTAAAATGACCTTTTTGCTGTACTATCTGATAAATACTTTGTGCATGTGCATATATCAGCAGGTAGTAATGACCAACTGTTCCGCCCCGACAGTGAGGACAAATCTGCACACGAGTACTGAGAAGGAGACCTTGAGTGCCAGCAGGCTCTTGTTGATCTCAGCTCCCTCGAGGCGAGTCTGGCGGTCGGCGCTGGAAGTGTCCGCCCCTCTCTCGTTCCCCGCCAGGTCAATAAGAGAAAACTTTCCGTGCATCTTTCCCCGCCGGCGCAGAATGATCTGGAATACGGCGTGGCTCCGGGAAGAATGGGCATTGGCTGAAGTTTGACCAGACGTCCTGAAGGAGACACAGAGACACAAAGTTTACAGAAGAATGGAGGAGCTCATCTCACCATATGCCCACAGGCTCTCTGTTGGATGTACTGAATGTACAGGGGCTTTAAGCATGAAACACTACCAAATTACCAAATTCTTAAATGCCACTTGAGTGTTTTAGAACATGCATTCATCTTTTTTTTTGTAGTTTTCATTTCCTTGTGAACTTTTCGTTAATATAGCAGTTTTCTGAGGCACACAAAGGTTCACACTGCAGGCAAAAGTAGCCTAAATCTGATCTTTTCACTCATGTGAATCAGATCTGGATTTTTTTTTCCACAACAGTTTGATCAACACATGGAATGAGATCTTTTCAGGTCTGATCTGGGCCACTTCCAAATGTGGCCCTGAATCAGAAATCCGACCTTTGTCAATGTGACCTCAGTCTGAGCAGTAATGTCAGTGTTTAAATACAAGTCTGTATTGGAAGGAGTCACTCAGATGCTGTAAAGTTGTTTAGATGTAACATATACATGAATGCAGTGTTAGAATAACTACAAAACATCTGGTATAACAGCAAAATACTGACAGGAACCATTTTTTAAGTACAATGAACCATGATAACACTTTTAGATTTACAATTTAGCTAAAGGAAAGGTTTTGAATGCTTGGCTTTTTCTTGTAGATGAAATTCACTAGACGTATTAATACTTTTATCGAAGGAGATGATCTGAACATGAAGTAAATTAGAATTGAGCTCTATGGCTGGCAGTGTGAACCTGTAGAACTGTGAACCTTCAACTGAAGGTGTCTGTAAGAAAGGGCATCAGTGGTTTTATTATCTTCGGAAACTGAGTATTTTTACTTCTTACCTCCCTGTTTTATTGTGCTTTTGTTGAGTCAATTTTATCATTCTGTCTTTTATTATGGTTCGGGAGTATTTCTTTATAGAATAAGGACTCCCTGAACCAGATCATTAAATGGGTGCTTAAGCTGATCAGACCTCAGGTTAACATGGAGTTGCTGTTCTGACAGACAAAACTTTAATGTCCAGATGCATGACTTTGTCCTACTCTCACTGCTATGATGAAACATACAATGCCCTCCTGTGTTTACCTGCAGCTGTTTCCCACTTCAATGAGTTTGAGGACGTCCTCTGTGCACTTCACATCCCTCTCCTGCAGCCCCACCACCTGGACCTGCTGCTTCCCATCCTCCAGGACCCGGAGCTTGGCTTTACGGTTCAGCAGGTCGAACACCTTTAAAGCCCACACATTAGCATGTCAGCATTTGATGCCGTACATCTACGTTTTTTTACATGGAGACATTTTGAATTATTCCAATGATTCAAAATATGAAATAAAGTTTTAACTAGTGCATTGACCCATGGGGATCCACCAGCATGCTGTACTGCATTTGTCCAGCACGCACCGCCAAAGCGTTCTGAGCATAGCAACTTGATTGTGAGGCTATTGTATTCCAAAATTGCTAATATCTCCCAAAATATTGGTCCTATCAATGTGCCATTTTCGCTACTCTCTTCCTTGACCAAAAATACATAAGTATGCCAAATTGCAGCAGTCAGCTCTTTCCGGATTTTGTGTGATGCCACACACATATGCACACACACACACACACGCATTGACAAGGAGGCCATTTGGCTTTTAATATATAGATGGCCCTCATTTTGTCAGTTGAATAACCTCTCATCTGGCATGTCTGTTTCTGTACACAAAATTTTACACCATGGAAACGTGGCCCTTTTGTTTATCTGTCGCTAGGTAACCCACTTCAGTGATGAGTCTATGATTCAACGTAATTGTAAGGCTACTGTATTCCAAAATAACTAATATCTCCCAAAATATGGGTCCTGTCAACTTGCCGTTTTGGCCAGTCTGATCTTTGACCCAAAATAACATAAGTACTCCAAACTGCAAAGGCAAGATGTGTCTGGCTTTTCAGTTATAAAGCGGATACACATACATGCACACACACACATACACAGAGGTCATTTGACTTTTAATACATAGACTGAGGACTGATCATTGCAAAAGACACTCACCTTCCCACTGTAGATCTCAAAAAATGTGGCAAAGACTTGAAGATCTAACTTCTTGTAGTTTGGCTTCTTTAACATGAGGAAAACATCCCTTGCTGCATAAAGAAACGAAACAAAGCTTGAGTTGAGTTAAATGATAGTAATAAACACCAGTGAAGGGAACATTAAAGAAGAAACTCACCAGACAGTGCATAAATCCCTTTAGAACAGTCCTGGTTCTTTCCTGAGAAGTCTCCCCCCATTGTCTAAAAAGAGACTTGAATTACAACACATCCAACACACCAACAACAGAAACCGTTCTGTCAAATTCAAAACACTCACATGTGTTTTTCCACTTCCTGTTTGTCCATAAGCAAAGCAGGTTGCCATTCCCCTCTCGAAAATGGTTTCAACCAGAGGCTGAGCAGTGAACCTGTGAGCAGAGGAGCATCTGTCAGAAATCAGAAGCCCCTACAAAACATTAACAGGGATTGAAAAACACTTCACCTGTAAACCATTTCATTGGTGGAATTTTCATCAAAGGCATAATCGAAGCGAAAGGTTTGGTTCTCCAAGTAGCGGGTTAGGTCGACTTTCTGCTTGGGCTCATGGACCATCACTACGTCCTTACTGGGGATGGTGATCACGTCTAAATCCTTCACTGACAGCTCTAAACGCATATGGACACACATTAGTGTGTTTTTGTTAATGTATAAATGCATCCCACAAAGAACAGGCAGAAACTGACTGAAAACGCTCACCTTTCTTATTGAGGGGACGAGCACGAACACAAACACATATCCTGTGCTCCTCGATCTGAAACAAAAACAAGGGATGAACATTTGTGTGTGGTGTTTATCTATGTACCCCTTATCATGACATGCACTCCCTCAGTTATATCTACAATCCCAAACAGAAGAAGAGTTGGAAAATGCATATTAAAAAATAACAGTGACATTACAATCAAATTTGACTTGTATTTCATTGGAGACTGTGAATGCACAACATATTGTATTTGATATATTATCTGGTCAACCATTTCACTTAAGACAAGGCTTGTCTTAAATGTGTTGTTTGTAAGCGGTCACACACACTTTGCCCCTCTGCTCACTGCCTACCCAGGGATTCATTTTGAGTCTTAACTTTCAATCTTTTGAAAAACTTTTCAAAAATTTATAAATAAATAAATACACTTGAGAGAAAGGCACGTGAGCATGTGTGTGAAATTTGAAAAGAATAGGGAGAAAATCTCAGACGGATGAAATTCTCCCAGAGGGTGGGAGGAGGTATATAGATATACCAGGAATTCTGTTGGGGGGGTGGGTGTATAAAAAAGTTAGAATAGAGGAATTTAGAACTAATAATAAGTTAAAAGAATCAAAGAATAATGTGATTTGAAAAGGTTTGATAATAATTTCCTCATGCCATTTCATTTAATAAATGAATTGTTGCCTTTGTACCAAGTTATAAATACAGTGGAAACAAATCTACAAACTGATATTACAGTTTATTATCAAAGCTCAGTGCCTGAGTGTTCATAGATGCTCTTTAAACTGGTTCTGAAACAAACTTACCAGGTCATTTGTGGTTAAAGGCCTGTAGTCCAGACTGGCTCTGAAGTCTCTGATCATACACATGATTTCATAGTTGGGTAAATTGACATCCACCTCCTGCAGTGAAGCAGTATATATATATATTATATATTAAAACACTTTATCAAGACAATTAGAACAGCAATTTGTACAATATATACTAGACAATTGAAAAGAATAGGGAGAAAACAATTAGAACAGCAATTTGTACAATATATACTAGACAATATATTATTAATATGATAATTAAAGAAGTACACATACATAAGAGTGAAAAAATATTGTTGTTATTAAAATTATGTGGTTATAAGAGATATGAGAATAACTCTTATGTAAAACAATGAACACACTTGAACAGGAAGTTCCCAACATGAATGCAGGGACTGGGTAGTGTTCTTAAGTCAGAAACAACACAAAGATTCAAGAAATATTACCTGACAGAATGTGCTTATTCACTGAAATTATGTGTTTTTTTCCTCCTTACTTGTGCCCTTTTCTCTCTGAGTTCTTGTTGCTGAAGTCGTCTCTTTTCTCGTTTCTCCTGCAGCTTCTCAACCTCCTTCACACAGTTGGATTTCCTCCGTGCTGGAAAAGTTAGGGATGGGTCACGTTTTCTTTAATATTTACCAACATACAATCATTACTTATTGGTATATTAAACTACTGTTGTGTCTTAAATAATACGTCGTATTTAGCAGTGTCTGTTTTTAGAGGCCATCGTGTACATGGTCTCTGTGCTCCTGTGTAGGTTTCCAACTTGTTTTCAGTGAGATGCAGTCACTGTCAAGACGGTAGAGATAATGTAAAGAAGATGAACCTGTGAACATCACAGGTAACAAAGTCAAGTTTTGTTTAGCTCTATTTCTATTTCAACTTCTTCATCAACTTTATTTTTTCATTTTGACACTGATCTGTGAATGAAACTACCGGTATTCCATTTTCTTCAACTTTATTCCTTCCTTATAAACAATATGTTCTTATTTAAGCTACGTTGTTCCAGCTAAATTCAGCCATAATTCACCTGCAGTTCAGCTCGGTTCCAGCAAACCTTCAGCTACACCTGTGTCAGCTGTGTTTTTTAGGCTTCTCCAGTTTTTATTTATTACTTACTTACTTATGCAATACTTTCTAACTTAAGCAATTTCACCTAAATTCAGCCATGTTTCAACAACAGTCCAGCTGCATTCCAGCAAATCTTCAGCCATTAGCAGTCACACACAATCACTTAAGACTTTGAAACTGATCTAGTTTTGCTTGAAATGCACATCGTCAGTAAAGCGAGAAGCAAAGAGATGGACAGTAAATAATCAAAGTTCTAACATTTCAAAGGGGTTTCTGCTCTGTATCATATGTCTATGAATGATAATCCTTATTGTATTTACACATTTGCAAATATTAGTCCCTTATGCTAATTCCAAAGTCCACTACTAGAACAAGTGCGGTAGTATGAGTCTGAGTTGAGCAGCCAGGCCAGTGTTGGACTGTGAAAGAGCCTTTGACACCCTCACAGCTGTGTCCAGAATGACATCACTGGTTTTGGCCTCTGCTACACTATATCCTCCACCAGAAAACAAAAACAGAGATACAGATATGGGAAACTACACTGAAGTACATCAGACAACACACTTTGAGTCCCTCTGCTCTGCTTTCAAAGACGAAAGAGGTGTGTTACCGTTCTGCTGCTGTATCAGGGTCTGGTTGATTGCTGGCTGAGGAGCTATGGCTGGTGGGGGAGGCTCTGCAGCTTGGCTGTGCTGGCTGGGACGGGCCCGAGTGGTTCCCACTGCTGCAGCTGAGGAGTACATTACACATTTGTCATTCATCTATGCAAGTTAAAGAGGCACTTTCCACAGATTATAAAAGACAGCAGGTTATGTTGAACTCGTGTGTGAAGATACAGTGTTCAGTAGAGGAAACAATATGAATGTGGTAACAGATCTGGACACTAGATTAACTGGTTTCTACATATTTGAATCAAACATACCTCTGTTCTCCCGTGGAGTGTTTTCTGCCTTCGGTATCGCTGTGATTCGTCTGGTCTGAAAAACATTAAACATACTAGTAAGTTGACCTGTGGGGAACCACGGGTTCTAGATCCTGTAATACAGTTCATTCCTTTACTTTCTTGGTAAATTCCACCGGCATTTTCAGTTGAATAACCTCTCAGCTGCTATGTCTGTTACTGCACATGAAATTCAACACCATGGCAAAGTGGGCGTTTTGTTTATCTATTGCTAAGTAACCCACTTCAGTGATGATTCTATGATTCAACGTGACTATAAGGCTATGGTATTCCAAAATTACTAATATCGCCCAAAATATTGGTCCTATCAACTTGCTGTTTTCGCCAGTCTGATCCTTGACTCAAAATATATACATACTCCAAAAGGCGAAGGCCAGCTCTGTCTGATTTTTCAGTTCTAAAGAGGATACACATACACGCTAGCACACAGAGGCCACTTGGCTTTTAATATATAGATGAGGCACTTATTGTACACTGTTAAGTTTGTCCAACATTACAGGATTAAGATGGAGATCACCTTGGAAAGTACTTACGGAGACTTACATGCACAAATTTCAGTGTCTGATGTCAATGTGGGGCTCATTCTAGAGGTAAACTTTTAGGCATCACAAATGCACACATGAAAACAGATCTACATGTGAAATTCCAGATAGTCTGTTTAATATCCAACAGCTAAAGTGAAAAGTATAGCGGTATATTGACATTTACAGTACACAGCTGACCATAAACAATGTGTTTTGTTCAAAACAAATACAGTGATTCATAAAGAGACCATCTAGCAGACCTTGGGGACCTTGCTGGCTTTGGGGACAGAGGACGGTGGAAGAGGAGCCTCAGGACTCTGTGGGATCTCTTCATCTGGAGCAACATCTGGATTCAGAGCAAAGACGCTCTCCAGGTCAATCTAAGAAAGTAAAAGGAAAAGATGAAGAACATGCAACGAATGAGTCAGCGGAGGAATAGACTTTAACTCAAGTATTGTATTTGGATAGATTTTTGTATTTCCATTTTTTGCAACTGTATCCTTCCACTTCACTACAAAAGAAGTGAAAGTTGGACTTTTACACCACTAAATTTTGTCTAACAGCTTCAATTCTATTTAGGATTACCATTATTCATTCCCTTCCTGTGAATATTCACAATAAACTGAAGGAATAAAGTATTATTTATGGTTGGCAAAAAGTCTCCTGCTTTTTGAACTAAAGACATCTTTTAAAAACCCTCTTGGACTCAATGCATTGTCAAAACTGTCTGAACAGGCCTGTTTTAATGAAAGTTGACATACAGTACACGGTTCTCACAAGACAGTGATGCTACAGATATGATGATATTCCAGAATATGATGCATTGTACATAAAATTACGATCAGTGTATAAAGTAATCCAAATGAGCTCAACTTTGAATATGCATAGTAAAATGTAACTTATTCATTAATGCAACAATAAAATTAATCCAAAAACATCATATATAAAAGAAAGACACTGACAAGGACCATTTTACAGCATAATATATACTTCCAGTTTTTGCACTTTTTGAACTTAATGTACGTTTTGCTGAAAGATGGGAATGAGGAACCTTTACTTGTAATGGACTATTTTTACAGTGCTGTAAAAGGACTTTTACCTAAATGATACCTCATCCATCATTCTTGTGACACTCATAACTGTCTGAAATGAATATAACTCGACTGATGAGCACAGAGTGATGAATGTATTCCAGCTGACCAGGGACACCCATACCTCTTTGCCTTTGGTGTCCCCGTTCTCGATCCACTCCACTGTCACACTCTCGTTGTCCTCGTGCAGTGATGTGACCATGGCCTGGTGTATTCGTCCTGCAGTGGGAGTGAGAGGCTGTGAGGAGATGCTTGTTTCCCTCAGTCCTGCATGGGACCCTAGGGTTGATGCTTAAAGGATTTATGTGCTACATGAACCTTAAATCACAGCGGCAGACATTAACCCAGCCAATGAGCCAAGAGGAATCCAAGTCTTCTCAGCACATTGTCATGAATCATTTTAGCCAAATAACGAATAAGCATCCAGCCTTTTTTTTCATTTTGTGCTTGTGCTGTCACATTTTAAACAGTGATATAGGGATACTGAGATGCTGATGGGTGTGGTCCATGAGAGGATGATAAGACTTCCTCTGTCATTCATTCATTACACCACACAACTTCAGCTGCTGCCTTCACTGCCTGCTAAATCACATTTAGGTACCAAAATCACCATTTAGATTCCGACGTTTGAATGAGAGCTATCACCATGATTAAAAATAAAGACGTGGGTTATTTTTTACAGCCGTGGGATGAAATGCAGTCAGAAGGGAGAGGCCCCAGCATCAGCCCAGCATCCACAGGCCACTGCTGGATGATGCAGTGCAGGTGCATGCAGCTCATCCTTTACTGGGAGGTTCCAGCCATGATGCAGAGGGCAGGATGGATCAGGGAGGTCGCTGTCATTTGTGGTTACACACAGCCTCCTGTTCACGGCCGGACAGCCGCACAGGTGGACGGACCGTCCCGCCCTCCCGGGCCGACCGGCCGGCGTAAATCGCCGGGACTGACAGGCGATGTCGGGATAAGACAAGGCGACAACAACGTGTCAGAAAATACACATAGTCTTAGTTTACAGGCTCCGACGTTTCACCCCCTCAGTTTTAACGGTAAAAGATGATGGAGCAGCTTGCTAGCTAGCAGAATGAGCCCGCTGCGTTGCATGGTAACGTTAGCTGCTCTCGTCCGGACCTGCCGGATGGAGAGCGCTGTGTGTGGAGCTAGCTACATACCGTCACTCCGTTTTATCTCCACGTAAATGCCCACGAAGATCTTCCCGAAAATCCCGGCCATCTCTCCTGTGGGGTATTTCTTTGCAATTTGGGAGCGTGCGCGTGCGTGTGTGCACGTGAGCAGAGCCAGTCCAAGTTGTGCTGCAGAAGCTGAGGTCACTAACGGTCAGAGGAGAGGCTCTGGACGCCGTTGCGCATGCGCGGGTACTGCCCACCCAGAACAGTTGAAGTCAAACATATCTTCTAAAATACATCTAAATATAACACAAATAGTTATTATAGAAAGAAAATATTTAACATGTTATGCAAATACATTCCCACATTTTACAACTGATTGTGAAATACACAATTAACAAAAATGTGGGAAATACATCCTACCACATTGCAATTGTAGTACCACGCACACAATCATAAAACCACAAAAAACATTGTTTCCTTTCATTCATTAGGTAACTGACCTTTTTTCAAGTGTATGAAATATTTTATCATATTAAAGAAACATAAATACGTAGAGTGTAAGAAATTGTAAATATCAGAGGTCATGTGACTTAATTTAAGTCATGGTTTTATCAGCTTGAGACTACTACGAAAGTCTTGAGTTGACTTAAGACTTGGTATTCACCTGACACAACTTTGATTTGTGGCAGGAGAAATCATATTTGACTTTTGATGACTTGGTGATTACTAATGCATTTAAAGCAGCTTCCAATAGAAATAAGAGACAGAGAAATGAAGAAATCAGTAGACTATTAGAGCACCACTCACCATTGATGTTCATTTAGGAGGTGTGTCATTAATGGTTTAACTTTTCATTATCATTAGAAGTTAATATAACTTGACTCATCCCATCTTTGACCTGAACAGTGACTTGATTTTCACGACAGAGACATAGGACACGCTTGAGATTTGAAGGTTAAAAACTTGTTTGTTACTTCCACGGGTAAAAGTTTCATTAGCAACATCTACTGAAAGTAAGTAAAAGTCAACGTACAGTAAAATGGTCCATGTCATAGGTGTATTACTATTATTATCATTATTATTATTATTATTATATGACTAATGCATTGACCCATGGGGAACCATGGGTTCTAGATCCTCTGATACAGCTCATTCCTTTGATTTCTTTACTTTCTTGGTAAATTCCACTGGCATTTTCAGTTGAATAACCTCTCACCTGTAATGTCTGTTTCTGCACATGAAATTTGACACCATGGCAACATGGCCCTATTGTTTATCTGTTGCTAGGTAACTCATTAATTCTGGCTTATAAGGCTATTGTATTCCAAAATTACTAATATCTCCCAAAATATTAGTCCAATCAACTTGCTGTTTTTGCTAGTCTTTTACGTGACCAAAAATACATAAGCATACCAAACTGCAGCAGTCAGCTCTTTCCGGATTTTGTGTGATGCCCGAGATACACACACAGACAGAGTCCACAGATGTTTTTTTATTCTTGTTACTGCTACAACAATGCACCATGTTCTATAAGATTATCATATTTTTTATCATGTATGTGATAATGAACTGTCCAGAAAATGTGAGAGAGATTTTAATTTAGTTTAAGAAGCAGGAGAATTTTAATCTCAATACATTAAGGGAAAACTTCATCCTTCAGTTTCAGATTGTTCAAAAGGAATAGAAATATTATAACGTGAAGAGTAACTAGTTGTCTAAAACTTTCACATATATGTATTGGAGTAATATTTGCCTCCTAGAGTATAAGTAAGTATATTAAAGTGCAGTAAATAGAACTTCTACATATTCCCCAACTGAGAGATGGTCTTAAAATGCTGTGATCATTTTCACTTTTCATGCTTTATACTTTGAACATATCTTACACACTCTTTCAAAACCTAAATGATCATTAATAAATGTTTCATAATTTATTTTAACTGATTTAGTTAGCTTGAATATATTGATTTAGAAATACTGCGTTCAGAAAACTAGATATATATTTATTTATCTGACCATTACTTAATTATTATTATTTTTTTGTTTGTTTTTAAATCTAAACAAATTCTTCTGGCAACACATCCAGGGTGTATCCCTCCTTCACCCACTGGTATCTGGGATAGGCTCCAGATCCCTCCAATCCTCCAGAGGATTAAATGATTCACAAGATGAAACTCTTTTAAGGTTACTAGGACAGGTTACTATAAAAAAATATATAAAAATGTGTGTTTGTGTAGCCCTCTTACTCTGTGAATTTAATGTCAACAAACTCTGGTAATTTAGTCCCTTCACAGTACAGTCTTGACCTGTGCAACATTTCCAAAGGCAGGTTTTACCATAATACTGTTTAATTATTCATTATTTTGTCCAGGTTGAGAGTAGGACAGGAGAAAGAGGATGATAAATTGTGAGGTTTGTCAAATGCAGCACAACATGAGGACAAATAAGAGAACAAGATTTCATTACAGAGCATTACATCATACAGAGACAAATGAATAACAAAAGGTTATTTCATAAATCATGACTTCTTAAAAAAGACAAAAGAACAGCATTCAGTACTAGTGCAACTAAACCTACCTATAGATTAAAAGGACAGGGAAATGTAAGGTGTTATTAACAGTTATGTTCATATGTGATCTGGAAATGCTCCCAGAGCCATGACGCTGACATTTTACTCTGAAACGCTCCCTTTAGCAACTAGTCACACTGAAGTTTATTGTGTAGCTCTAAATAAAAGTCAACTATATCGAACAGAATCACCACCTTTACAGATAAAGGCTTATTACTCAATTGTTTTACCAAAATAAAAGTCCCCACATTAAATAATATAACAAAAGTAGATAACTATATCACTTATCCACCTATCAAGTCAACACTTCACTAATTAATTTCTGTTTTTACCTTTGAATACTATCATACATTTTATAAAAACAAAAATGTGTAGAGGCACAATTGTAGTATTGTAGTTCTGACATAAAGTAATACTAGGCTTTTAATTTGCTTGTACATACTAATCGTTTGTACATACTAGAGTTACTTTTTAATATAATGTATTTGTATATTTTCTATATATATTTTTTATATCTCGTGTGCTGCTTTCTTTTTTCTATTTCACTATTGGCTGCAGACACAAACATACATTTCACTGTGTATTGTACTGTATATGTATCCTATCTCAGGCTGAAAGTAACTTATATTTGTTCGGCACAAGGTGGCAGCAAAGGCTTAACAGACCGATATGAATGATCAAAATCAATGTACAAAGTGTTGAACTGTTGTATAATTTTTAATCGTTGTTAAATTCATTGCAGTTTTTAAAAAATTGTTCTAATGTTTTTACTTTATTTAGAATATGAGCTCATTTGTGGAAAAAATAAATGTAGGACCAATGATAGTTTTGACTGGATTCCGGTGTGATTTATAATATAATAATTGTCAGGCAATAAACTGTCTAGTTTATTATTTCAGATGCCAATAGATGAATCACCTGAAAGATTACCTTAAATAAATAGTACTCTAGCATTGTAATATAACCCTCCATTTTCACAATTTTGATACAAGATGATCACTTTCTGAATCAGGAAAGTACACCAAAATATTAAAATCCAGTCCATCCACCGACTCATTCACCCACTCCCCCCAAAAGCCCTTAGCTGTCACTCCCTCGGTGTAACCACCATCCATCCACTCAGATGACTGAAGACTTCCTCCTCAACTTATTCACAGTTCCCCCTGCTCTGCTCTGCTCTTTCATTAACACACGTTTCCTCTTCCTCTGCCTCCGCATAGAAAACATACAATCACAGACGGACAGACACACAAACTCTGACACATTCCCTCTCTGCCCGTCACTTCATCCAGTCCCCGAGGTGTCGGCCATCACTGTCTCTTGCAGGCGTTTCCCCAGCAACCACAGCATCCCCCTGTCAGACTTGAGAGAGACTTGTTCTCTATTTGCTTTGCTTTCTGGAGAGATAATGAACACACTATTATTGTGCCGCTGTTGTGGTACAATAGTGGTAGGAAACATGTCATACAATAAAAAAAGAGCAAGGTTGTCTCATTTCAACCTAATACTCTGACATTTGACTCCCAGATACAGGAAAGTGAGTTAATTTGTCTGGTGAAAATAGACTAACTGTAAACCCAAGAGCCCAGACCAACTCTGCATGCATACTCATTTCTCGGGATCATTCGCATTATTTTACATACCAATATTCCATGAAGTGCAAGGGATCTATTTTGCAATCATGGATTATTCATGATCTGCACAGATACTGCATATGAAAATCCTTTGAAGGGGGTTTGGGACTGGGAAATTCCCCCTTTTTTTATTCTCACAGAGGCCTTGGCATCACTTACTCAAGGCCTGGCTTCTAGTGTTTCTACATTCAGATACAGTAATATTCACTCCTATCAGACAGTCTAACTCACTTGTGGTGCTGTAGCTCTCTGTGTGAAATCTGACGGTATACTACAGTTTGACAACATATATTTAAAGCTGAAGTAAAGTAGATGATGTAGACCATACTTAGCACATGTCTGGATGTTTTTATATACTGTACATATGGGTGTTATCGGGGACATGCTGTTAAGTGCAGTTACTATTTTCTCAAAATTGAGTGCCATCTCATTATAAGTCGGTAACTTGTTATTATTGCTATATCATCAATGTATAAGTGGCACAGTTCTATTGAAAGCTGAGGTGGAGCTGCTCCATATAATAACTATAAATGTAACATTGGGTGTCTATGATACATATAAATGCAATATTAAATGCATATTCTACTATTTAACATGCTCTGTTTAGAATTTCTCTAAAATAAAACAAATAATCGCAAAAAAATTGGAGGGTTTCCTTACATAGATTTGTAAAATTTCAGCAGTTTGCATTCAATATTCAGTGTTAATATTAAAACTAAACAGAATTTTGTAAACATTTAAACAGATTTCAATTTCAACATAATGAATAGTAATGAATAACAATGTCTAACCATATGGGTAATTTTTCTCATGACACATGCATTATGGT
>JAPQRQ010000005.1:31175756-31189465 GCA_037367365.1 Apogon talboti | reverse complement strand
ATTTATATAGCGCTTTTCTATTAACGCATACTAAAAGCGCATACAATGGATCCATTATTCATTCACTCTCACAGTCATACTCTGGTGGTGGTAAACTACATTTGTCGCCACAGCTGCCCTGGGGCAGACTGACGGAAGCGTGACTGCCAATTCGTGCCAAACGGCTCCTCTGACCACCACTGAACATTCACACTCGCATTCATACACCAGTGTGAGTAGCAGCACTGGAGGAAAGGTGGGTGAAGTGTCTTGCCCAAGGACCACGCACACATTAGTGGCTAGAAATAAAAACATTAGTGGCTAAAAATAAAAACAGATTCCAGGAAAGCAAACTTATGACACCATATATTAATTTATTCACATATTCAAAAAGGAGTGAGAGTATTTACTTATTTAATTCCACCCCTTCTCCACACAACAGTCAATTATTTAGCTTATTTAGCTTTAGCTGCCAGTATTTACAGACAAGTAGTTGTTAACTCAACCAAAAAACTTTCAAAGTGTTACAAAACCTACTCTTTGCAGGTGGTCTATCCAAAGAAAATAGCACAAAAATAACTATATCTGATAAAGAAAGAGTAAATGACCAAAAATTAATAATTAGTATTTGATAAAAAGTGGACTACAGGCATATATCTTGTCTCCACAGACAGCAGTGTCTGTCGTTTTATCATTAAACTCAATGGACGTAACGAGTCTCAACTCACCACAAATACAAATTCAAGGTTAACACTTGAGTGGTGTGACCAATTTATAATCCACTCATTGTTTTGATTTGCTGAGCACAGTAGTGACTGAATAGTTTAACACCAGCACAGACAAGTACTTGATGTATTTCATGTTTTTGTTCTGTTGGTGGAGTCTCCAGATGTCCGGAACAAACCACTGTCATCCATTCATTCTCTTTGGGTTTAAGGCTTAAACGATTAAGAGTGACTAAAGTCTGATGACGTTTTTTTACATATATTAATATTATTTCACATATTAATGTACATATTAGTAATAAATATTTTTATTACCGACCAATAAATCATACTTCCATTGTGTTACAATGAGCTGCTCGTATCAACGAATGAGAGGGTTTCATGATGTAGCCATGTTGTGGGTCTTCCATGCTTCTACAGTAGATCAGAATGGACCTCCTCTTTGTCTTATTTCTATTTTATGGTCAATGTCTTCTGGCATCAAGGTGCATTACTGCCATTTAACTACATCTGAATGCAAACCAGAGTTAAAAACCATAAAATAGACATGTTGGTGGAAAATGTTCTAATAAAGGTAATAATGATAATATTTCTAAATAAGGACAAAATAAGGAACAACCAGTCGTCCAAATCAGGGGAGAAAGCAAAACACACATACAGTGGCTGATAAGACTTCAAGCAATGATAAAAATTCATTTTTATTCAGCTCTCCATTCAACCCCACAGCATGGTCATCAACCTACAGTCCTCCTGTAGTGGGATGTGAAGGCCTGCCATGTCAGTGGACCATGCGTTGTTGGCTCAAAGATGACCCGTGCAGGCACATGGCATCCACTGTGTGAGCTTAAATAGCAGTGATTCCGCTGCTAATTAATAATCCCTGTCACATCTGAAGATCAGCACTGACGAACTGAAAGGTCTGAGCAGAGGACAAAGGAGGCAATCGAATTACAGCCCATTTTCTTGATTCTGTTTCCACAGTGGGGGCTGTGGCAGTGGAGCAGCTTTAGTGGGTAATGGTTTCTGGCAACGATGGGGCCCTTAGTCCTGTTCACTGGAGCTGCAACATCCCCCCAGGGTTTCATCGGCAGTTAGAGCTATCGTTTCTCTTTTCTTGATGTCATTTAGTGAAAAAAAAAGTTATGCTTGTCGTTAACCTCACGCACTCTTTTTTTAATGCACAAAATATCCGGACTATTGTATGTCCAGTCAGCTAAACACTGTCCTTGTGTAACTGCATAGGTCAATTGAATGTGAAATTAGATAATTTGGAATTAATGTGCAAGAGCTGTGGCTATAGTCAGGCGGCAAATAAAAGCTATGCAGCGATTGTCAGGGAAGAGGCCAGAGACCTTTAATTGGAAAGGGAGAAACTGTAAATGTGGTCAAATGAGAGGAGGAGGCAGAAACAGCAGAGGTGGGCGGGAGGGGGAGGGGGCTACTGCAGTATTAAAGGGTGAGGAGAAAGGAGCAGGAGGTCTCTCCAGGGATAGGGTGCTTTACTTTGAAGTGTGTGTTGGGACTGTGTGCAGCACCAAATCCCCCAATCCTTAGTCTACGTGGCTTTCTTTACAGCCGTGTTTGCTCATTATGTTTTCATGGGCTCATCCCAGACGCCTGAGTAGAATCTTTGGGCCCAGGAGAGACAAACTCCAGGGGAATAGGAATGAGGCGCAAGTCACAGATCCTCGTGTGTTTTCAGGTCGGCTGTTGATTGATGTTTGCTTGCATCAAAAACATCCCCCTGAATTGACATGGTTATAATTTGTTATTTTGCGACTGACAACTTTGAGGAGACCACGCTAAATGAGGGTATGTGAAACCCCATGTCAGTCTGTTCAGTTTACTAATGACCTTGAACCGTTAGCTTCATGTTTAATGTCTTCATGCTCATTTGCCCACATTAAATGTTTCTCCTTCGGGTCTGCTATCCTACTCTGCCTTTTCTATAAATCATGTCATATAAATGACAAAGAAGAGATCAGAAAAATTGTGTTTTTGCAGCGATGTTTAGGGGACCTTTGACATTTCTTAGCAATGATGGTCACATTCACATTATTTTTTTCCCTTTAAATCAATGTCTTGGTTTAATCAGACATCTGCAGTGTAGCAGCCATTTTAACCTAATGAGTTGTATTTTGACTTAAACAAGTCATAAGATACTGGATAAATAGTAACGTCCAATAATTGCATCATTTTATTTATTTTTTAAGACACATATTTGGAGCAAAATAATTTGAGTCATATGCATTCGTTCGAATTAAGGGCTTGAAGAACCTTTCTAACTGGGTGAGCTCATTCCAAACTCAGGCTCAAGTCCATAATGCATTTCTCTCTGACCTCATACTCACTCCATACCAAATCTATCTGGACTCGCTCCGTAATGAGATGCATTAGAGTCGTGTGGCACAGAAATCCAATACTCGGAGCCATCTTCTCCGTAGCATTCCCACTATCAACTAGGCCATAAACTGGGCTAAATTTAGTGAAGTCTTTTGTCTCTGGGCGCTATGAAATCTTATCGTTTTACTTCTGAGACTTGTCAACAGACTGAAAATTGATGTCTTGTCAGATAATGTTGGTAGTGTTTTAAACGTGATTCCATCGATTCATCTCCTTCTTTATCTGTGAGTCCCGTGCCCTTCCTGTTGCACTGCCTGTCACTTATTTCAGTATGGCTGTTTCATGGCGAGGTGATAAAGCCATTATCTTGCCTATTCAAAATCTGTCACGCGCTATCGCTGTGCCGGAAACAATTAATTTTCTGTGGTGACAATGCCTCAGCCGTTCCTCTGAATTGAGATTAAATTTCTTTGTCAATTTTCATTTGAAAATGTATATTTCACACACGTTTGTGCCATTCAATTTGGCACACATAGCTGTGCTGAGAATCCATTTGATTCCCCTCAGTGGGGCCCCAGAGCTGTCAGCCGACAAGTCAGTGGGATGCTATGGATTGTGACAAACTGCAGCAGATGACAGTTGAAAGATGACGGCGAGCGATAGTGTTGCATAGTTGGCAGATGGGAATTTATTGTTACAGAAGAAATACAGCATAAAAATTCACAAATATGTAAAATTGCGTGTATATGATTCAGTTTTTCTGCTGATTTAGTGCTTATAGAAGTTTGTGCACATTATAAAACATACACCATCCACATGTGGAATAATAATGTCTGTGCGATTACAGTTTAATAGCTACGATTAAGATAATGATTTATGAACAATAACAAAAGGCTAACTCAACTTTCTCACAGCTGAAACAGAGCTTGATCCCCATCGAATCCTTTGAGTCCATGCATCGACAAAACTGGTGGGGAGAAAACATTTTTCACTATGAAATATGCATGGTATATTCAGTGCAAAAAATATGTCACCGCTATCTTGCTCTGAACTGCTTTCCATGATCCGTCTTTTATGAAAAATGCATGTGTTGTTGTGCTTGAGAACTTCTGCACGGCAAACTTCAGTTCGATTAGGGAGAAATCAAAGAGCGTATGCTCAGAGAGGAATTATTCATCTTCATTCAGATGCATTTGGCTTTCCAAAAACTCACATGACACTGAATAAATCGGAGAGTGGAAGATTCCTCTCTTGCATGACCAGGCTCCCATGAGCTCAGTGCAAGGATACACAGAGCAGAGCTACCCCAGAAGCTACAACAACCATAAATCTCCTTCTGTGTACAAATCTGTGGGATTGATCCTGGAAATACACTAATAAATCAATAATTACAAAACAGAAGAAGAATAACAAGTTTCAATAGTTTCAAGGTCAATAAAGTAAAAATGCTGACTTTAGACTATGATTGATTGATAAAAGTTTAGACAGAGAGGTTCCTGAATGCTGCGTGTGTCTGTCTTTCCTTGGGAAGTGCAGATTTATAACAGTGGTGGAGCTACTGAAGGCTTTGTCCTCCTCCACTCAGACAACTATTAATCACCTACACCTGGATTGGGAATGCATGAATTGCCATAATTAATAACCACAGTCCTCTGAGAATTTCCAACAGCCATTCACAGCCTCTGCAGGGAGTTTAAGACAGTGATGGACAACCACACCATCAGCCTGTCAATTGTTTTTAACCGATGATCAGACGGAGATGCTGCGCTCTTCTGTCTTGCATTAAATATGATGTGAGTAGGACTAACTTATTACAGTTACTCTGCTGTAATAAGATGGTGTAAGATGTGCATTTGCAGCTTTAAACCTGTAAGTGGTGCTGCCAGTCAGTGAGCATGAATAAACAGTGTGTGCGTGTGTGTGTTTGTACAGCTTCCCCTTCAGTGATCACAGGACAGTGTCTGCGAAACAGAACAGTATGACAATTAAGACAATGGACCAGACAGAATGAGGCCCTTTGTGTATTCATGGGCACTGCCCCTGACACCCACCCACCCACCGCAGCATCACTTGACATTAAAATTAAAGTGAACAAGGTCCTGTCTTTTTCTCACCCATGGGTGGTCTTTTAAAACATTTATTTAAATGATATCAGGTAGACAGAGGAGGGTCTTGAACTGTCACTAACAGTGCTAAGTAATAATAGAGAAGGCAGTGTTGTTCATGTTTACCACTTTAATTTAGCCTCATACCACCGGATCACAAATCTCTTCATGGTTGTGGCCATATTTTGGTAATGGTGATGAGATCCTAGAGGACTGTCAGTAGGACGCATCATCTAGGAACCATGAATTACTATACAACATTTAGTTTATTTAGTTAAAATACAGTCATCAGGATAAAATGTTCTACATACATGCACATCAGCATTAAAGTCTTATTAACTGATCATTTGGCATTTTGAGGAAGAAGAAACTATAGAGACTATAATAACATTTTTTTTTCCCAGAAATTGCTGCTTTATAATCCTTTTTTTATTTGTGTTTAGACTTTGGCAACACTTATTTAGGTTAATTTTATGGAAAATTAATGTTTGCAACTATACAGAAAAACTCAGTAAATATAGGATAAAAAAAATTGACCCACAATATATTCACCATTACTTACCAACCTCACCCAAAGCCCTTTTTATTGCCTAAACCTCAAGATTCACTGAAGGTGGGATAAAAAAAAATTGAGTCTTTGTTGATAAAGTCCTGGATTTTGTATATGATCCCACAGACAAAGACTGTATTCCATAGTGAAAACAATGTGTCTTAATGTGTCATACCATTGATGGGCAGTAGATGCTGTCAGTGCCTGGCTCTGATAGACTTACATTATTCATATTGATTATTAATAATATGATCTCATGGCAAATACAAGGCCTTGATGTCTGCCGTATATGAATTGCCATCATGTCTGTACGATAACTCATTCACCTGCTGAGTCACAGTATCTGAGGTTTGTAAATTGAACGAAACACTTCTTTACACAGAACGCCCCCCTGTAGTTGTGGTTAATAAGTTAACAAGACTGTGAAATGACTCTGTGTTTTCCTTAAGTTCACCATTTTAGCATGTCAGAAAACTAGCATTTAGCTACAGATCAACCGTCATACCTTGTGCTCCCTGGCTCTGCCACTAATGTCCAAAAGTGATCATTTCTCCAAATAACCAACATGTGCAAAAGCCAAACTCCTGGCTTCAAAACAGCAGTTAAAAAAAACAAAAAAACACAATGAGACATCACAGTAGCTTGGTCCACTTTTTGTATACAGTCTATGACAATAACCCTCTGCCTACTGATCCAAGGTGAAAAACTTCACCTCTTTCAATGACAAATTCCATTCACATTATGCCTATCTATGGGTCACCAAATGTATAATATTAACATTTTATTCTGTTGACTATGTTTCAGATCTATGGAGATGAGGCCAATGAGGGACTCCCATGTCAGTAGTGTGCTTTGTCTAGGAATCACGATTGACTGCAAAAAATTTAGTTCAATCAGTGAAAATACTGAAAGTCAGATGAACAGTGTCATTAGGTTGTAACCTCTGGGGACCATGACCATGGGTACATCACAGCAGTCTATGTGAT
This sequence comes from Apogon talboti, assembly GCA_037367365.1. Lineage (NCBI taxonomy): Eukaryota > Metazoa > Chordata > Actinopteri > Kurtiformes > Apogonidae > Apogon > Apogon talboti. Next base: position 31,182,777 of record JAPQRQ010000005.1, on the reverse strand, counting down.
AGTTGTAGAGATGTGGTAATTTGCCCAAAATTATCGTGCAACAACCAAGGTGTCAAACATTTCCGTGATGCTAAAAATCTGACAAAGCACTCATACTGACCTCACGCTGTCCCCAGCATTTCCAAGTGTTTTCAAAGACATTTTCACACTATTTAAAGCATACTAAGGCGCTTCTCCTGTCCTGGAAAAATGTTCACAGAAGAAGGTTCCTTTCTCATTTTCAGGCATTCTTTTAGTCACGCTGGCAGCTTTGGCAGCAATCACTGGAATGACCTGGCCTAATGTAGCGAGGAGATCAGTAGACCACGGTAAACATCATCACATACTCCCACCCTCCCTGATGCACATGCACACAGACGCACGGAGACAGAAACATCTGCGACAAACGAAACAAAGGACCGGGAAGCCGAGTGTCAAAGCTGGATCATCTGCACGCTGAGCCAATACCTTCATGTTTGCTCACAGCTGAACTGAATCTCTGAGCATTCGCTGAATTCCTCTGCTGTTATGCTGTGTTTCTCTGTGTTTCTCTGTGTTGTATATCGCATGTATCGGGCCTGTCTGTACTTTCACTGCTCAAATGCAGCTTTGATTTTATGCTAGGCGACTGATGCTGTGAAAAGAGCCGGGGGCAGTGTTCTTGTAAGCATTAAAATGTCTGTTTCATCATGACAGAAATCTCCCAGATGAATATCGCAGGCAGAAGGTGGGAAGGAAGCAGGACGTGGTGTTAGAGACAGTAGCATGATGGGAGAACAAGCTGGCTCCAATAGGTGTTCTGGCTCATGTAATGTTGCAAAATATTAACATCAAATCAGAAATAAATGAGAAAAATAAGATATTAACACTCAGAAAATATTGGCATGATAAATGTGTGATGTGCTGTTGTTATTTTTCCTTATGGGCTAACCTTTTGTGAACATTTTTTTTTTAAACATTGAATTAGAGGATCAAGAATTCTTTACACAATTCATATCCATTGACATTTTGCAAGGTCCCATGTTGCACAGTATGCCACAGTGGAGAAAGCAATCAATGGCCTCAGCATTTCTCTGTGGACCAGCACTATTCTGCAGAATAGGGAGTGTGCTTGCCACACAAGGCAGGGTGTTCTTGTAGCCCATGGGAGAGCCAAGCACACAAGTCTGTAGAGGTGAAAAGGTGGGCGAGATGCTGGTGTCTGCTTACTCATCTATTCCGCTCACGTTGGGGCCGAGAAGGCAGACAGATAAGGAGGAGGTGGGGCTGCCTCCTTCACAGCTGAACCCCCAAATGTCATGGAGGGGGCAGCGCGGTATTGCCATGGAAACCCAACATCAGTAATGTTTGATTTTGATCATCAGCGAGGTTCTGATGAGATCCCTCTTGCCTGGTTTTGCTCTCCAGGTGACTGGATTTTCAAAGTTGAGAATCATGCTGGAACAGATTGTAGTCATTCGGCACTTGCAGCCACTGAGATTAGTTTTAAACCTGGTGATAATTGGACTGGGAGAAAAGAGGACTCCAACTTCGTGCTTTCTTTTCTTTTACATGTGGAGTTCATCTCAGAGTTTGTCCTCCCAGTGAAGATTCGGCAGCACACAGAAATATTGTGCAATCAGGCCTAGTTCTCAAATGTGTGCTATTAAATTACAACAATATACACACAACAACACACCTGAGTCATGAACAACATCTAGATTACTGTATCTAATACTACACAGACCCCACTGCCTGCAATATGAACCCTTCTGTCTAGACACCCATTACCCGCCTGCACCTAAAACAGTGGAATCAATACCATCGCAGGGAGTCATAATGGCCCAATTACTGTTTGTAGGTTTGTCAATGCCACGTCTCTAAGGAACCTGCAAAAGGCCACGTGAATACACTGAGTGCAGTAGTAATGCCATACATTTGTAATGGTGTGAGCATGTGTGTGGGTTAGATTGTATTTTCTAGTCTGTTCTGCTGTGACATTTAAGAGAAGCGATGTGACTGGACTGTTGTGTGTTTGGACTTGTGTTTATGTTGTGGAACTGGAGGCTGCTTTGGTGTATTAATGCACTTAACATAGGAGTTAGCATTATATCATTAGCACTGTGATCTGTCATCGGAGTATTCTTAGGTCACCAAACGAGGTTACATGGTTGCGCTCTCTAATTATCAACACGATTTCATAATAAACGCTGTACCAATTTTCGTGAAACGTGGTGGAATGGTAGGGTATGGGCTGAGAATGAAATCCTTAATTTTTAGAGCAAATACATAAAAAAGGGCCATTATACAAATGCCCGGTGAAATTCAAACCTAGAACTAGAACAACTGTTACCATAATAACATTTGAGGGCAATTGGCTGAGAGCTTACTATCCATAGACTAGTAAATTATGATACCACCTGATAAGAAATAAGTAGAAAATATGAACAAAATTGTGGTCCTGTGAGTTAGGTGACAATTTGACAAACCTAGGCCTACGGGAACTTTTATGTCTCTTTTCCTCTTTAAACCCATAGCATCAAATGCAAAGTTAAAAAGCAGCCAAACTGACACAAAACATCCCAAATTTTTACCATCACATTTGAGTAATCTGCTCTGCTTTAAAATTAGACCAAATATCGGCAACACTGGACGAATGCTGAGAACTGATACCGTCGGCTCATTGTGACACACATGACTATGGTTATGTCAGACCGTATGTTTTCATCAACGGTAAAACCAAACTTAGAATCTTCCATCTTTACTTCCATCATCTTTATGACATCAACTGACCGATTACAACTTAGAACCTTTGTTACCACAGCAACTGATTTGAAAAACAGCAAAAGACAGAATGTAAATTGTGGTTTGTTTGTTTAATAATAATAATATTAATGTATTACCAAGAACTGTAAGTTAATGTTTGGTTCACTGCAACAGGACCGCCCAGCAACAGAGCTATTTATCTGCCATTGTGGACTGAACGCAGCCTTCAAAAAGCATCACAGTTTCACCTTTTTTCCCCTCAATCTCTTTGTCTACACTCTGTACTACCAAACAATGTACATCAATAAGACTTCCACCTTTTGTTCAATGGCTACATTAGTGTGTCACAGTACAGTTCCAACTCCATTTGGCCATTTTGGATATGCCTCTTTGCTTCTATACTCTTTAATAATATTTTAGAATGAGAAGCAGCATAGATTTTGTCCTTGAATGCCCATGTAATGGTAATGATACAACTGTTTAATTTTTTTTCCTTGTTATTTAAGCACAGGGATGCCTGAAATATGTTGTGAAAGGTGCTTCACCCGTACACCCCAACAATTATTTATGTGGTGACTTCCAAATAAACATTTTTCCATATTAAATCTTTTGTCACCATTTATTATACAATTATCCTCTACATTTTGCATTTTTTTTAAATTGAAAATCAGGTATTATCCTATATTTAATTTACCAATCATGTGGCTGTTAGTTAAAGCTCAGAGTAAATTCAAAGGTTATTGTATCAAAACAGAGAAAATTGAAGAAAAAGTGACTTTTTCAGCTAAATATTTCAGTAACTGAAAATAAAACAATCGTCTAAAACCACTATCATTTATCAAACTACATGAATCAGTGCTGCAGAACATGTTGGTGTTTCCATAGTCATTACAGAGCCTCTGAACATCCAAATAGACATATATGATTAAAAAATTATTACAATTTAGATTAGTATGTGCTTTTGGTCAGTGGCATATGTTTAGGTCTTTGAGGGTTAACCGTTAACTTTTTCCTGTTAAAAACGTTTTATTCTTCTTTGAATCAACTGTAACTCCAACAAAGCAGGCTATCAACAAACACAAAGGGGTATTAGGCTATAGTATTCATTTACAAGTTAATTTATGAGTTTACTGTACATAAAATGGACTTGACTTAAATTGACTTGACTTATTGATTTGCTTTGTTCATTTGAACACTTGGACACATACACACAAACACTGTTTCACTATAGTCACGAGGGCGTTCATTGGCACAGGTCATTCTTTAACCCCTAACCCTAATAGTAAACTAATTCTAACCCTACAACCACGTGCTAATCTACAAATAGCCTGCTCCATCATTGGAGTCCCTGTGGATCAGTGCGTATCCAGGTTAAACAACCTACCAGGACATACAGAAAACACTCAAATCTACGCACCAGTTTTCATACATTGTTGTACAGTGCCTCCTTTGGAGGACGTTCTGAATGTCGTTGTTCTCATAATGTATGAATCTAAGTCATTTGATGTTGTATTGTGTCATTAATTAATGTGTGTCTCTGTGTTTTTGTCAATTGCTTTCTTTGTATTAGCACTTTCCTGCCCTCCATCCCTCATCACCACCTTGTTCCCCTCCTCCTTCACTACCATCATGAAGAATGGCTTCATGTGGACTACATAAATCAACAGCCACAGAAAAGCATGTACCTCCAAATGAGAAAGGTTTACAAAGACACAACTAAAGGTGAAAGAGATGAAAAAAAGAAGCTTTGGTTGTAATTGTTACTTTAGTGTTAACTGTGATGTGTTTCACCTGTTTTCACCTGACAGCGAAGTGCGACCAATGCGAAAGATCTCGCTATGATCGCCTCTCTCTGGAGGTCTGCATCACACTGAGGAAAGGGAACTGAATAGGCAGGCAATAAGAGGCTTCTTTTTGGGACCATTAGTCAAAGGCGGGGTCACTATCAAGGCTTTGATTACAATGGTGTGGAGTATTCCCTCGGGGTCCTCTCTACTTCATTCATATTCTGCTCCTTAAACATCCCATTCATCAATTACCACCTCTGCAGCCACGTGGTCGCTATTGTTCATGTGCATTTAGACTCCACAAGCACCATGTAGAGGGCTGCTGTTTATGCAGGTACGCACCCAGTGTATATGTCCATAATTACACGCATGCACGCAAAACCATGCTGTCTAAAACTGGTACATTTATTTATTTGCTAGACGTGGATGCATTATGTTTGTGAAGACAGGGTTTTCTGTTCCTGGTGTCTAAGACTGGCTACTGTTTAAAATTGTAGGTAATGGACATAATACTATGCAGGAGTCTGTAAAGATGAGAGATGAAGTGAGAATTATCTGATTCATTTAAAAAAACTATAAAAATGACATATTATTAAATGTTTATATTTATTTACCTCACATCATATTTAGCGATATAATACTAAGGGCATGTTTCAACTATTCAAAAAGCACCAAACTAAGTACTACGGAGTTATTGAGTTTTTAGCCACATAGAGCCAAGAGCTGTAAACACAACACCAACATTTTCTCATCTTATTAAACTGATAATGCAAACCTAAGCAAGCACATTTATTCATGTCCACATAAAAAAAGCAACATTAGCATCATGAATATCTGCCAAAAACACGTTCCAGTCTTCATTCTTGTTTTGCTTTATGTTACTGCAGGTGTTGATTCTGTTCATCAGAGCTTTAATAGGATAAAAAGCTGAAAACAACACTGATGAGATAAAATCAAAAGAAGAAAATGCATATCCTGAGAGCTAAACAATAACATGAAAAACAGCATTGAGCCTAAGTAAAATGCTGAATGCTGAATTTGACATTCAAAGGTTCAGGGTGTGAAATGAATGTGACTGAATGTGGAAGTCTTTCTTTAGAGCCAGTACTTGTTTTGTTCACTTTAGACTAGAGGAAATTCACTCTAGTCCACGATGAAACACAGTGGGCGACTGTAATGTACCTTAATGCTGGATGCCACCTACCACAAAACACTAAAAACTCCATTCAGCACTTTTGTAGAAACATGGAGGTAAAAGTAAAGTAAATCAGTGTATAAATAGACAAACCCTCTGTGACATCACACATTGGTTGGTGAAATGTAATGTGTGAAAGCTGTCACTGGGATGATTTCATGGAAACAAGAAGGAGGAGTTGGAGGAGATCAAGGGATGAGATGGAAGTCACTGAAAACACAAACCACATCCTCTATCAGTGTCATGAAAAACTCCAAACAATTAAAGTCAGCACCTTAATTAACTTGAACACATATGCTGTGTTTGATAACAGTAATGTCAAGGTCATGACATGAAAAAACCCCACACTAATAATAGCGAACTGAGCTAATTAGCAGGTTAGCTGGAGGACCATATAGGTCAATATGGATAAATGCTAACACCAGGCTGTAAACATATTTATATCTTCTGTAAAGCTGACTTCTGATCCAACGCCCCTATGGACACACAGGTTCCTGCAGATTTTGACACTTTGACATTGGCGTCACTTTTCAGGTCCAGAGGTTGAAACACAGTGGATTTCATGAATGAAACCCTGCTCTGTGTCTATATATAAACAACTCACTCTGAAGTAACTAAAACATGATTCTCATCTTTTCCCATTATATATTAATGAAAACATAATCATGAATATTATATTCAACTTCTGCAATTAGATCCACATAAAAGGCCCTAAACCTCACATTCTGGACCTTTAATATCTTCATATAGTTATTTGAACATTTGTTTACATAAAACATGAAGTCTTAATGATTAATACTCTGTTCTAATTTAGTCCAGTTTATTTATTCATGTATGATATGCCAACAAAAGAACAATGTGACATATGTGCAATTAACATCTATGACTGTATGATATATAATTGAGATTTGCATAACACCCTCACAGAGGCACAGTATCTTTCTATTCCTTTCATATTCTCACTCTTCTCCTATATGTCTGCAGATGGCTAATGCCTTTCAGTTGTGTGTGTTTAATTTGTTGGCAGGAGGATTGCACATGCCACATACTCATTATGAATCGCCACATAAACAATCAGGTTCACCTGCTGCATCGCCGCCTGAATGTAAACAGCAGAGCCTCGGAGAGCAGCGCGACGTGGATTTCACAGAGGGATCTGCTCTCCTGTTCGCTCCATCAGAGGCAGCTTCAGAGTTCATTTGTCAGTTTACAGATCAGTAGCTTTTCTAAAAGACACAGAGGAACACACGATTCACGCAGTGTTAAAAACCAAAGGATAAAAGTGGGTTTGAAGACCAGACTTAAAACACTCCAC
>JAPQRQ010000005.1:31155442-31175656 GCA_037367365.1 Apogon talboti | reverse complement strand
GGGACTGGAGGAGTGGATGTGGAAATATATCCATAAATTCATATTTATCTGAGACGTTTAGAGAGCGTGAAGGAGGCAGAAAAGATGAACAGCAGAAGAAAAAAGAGAATCATCAGCGCTGTATACAGCTTGAGTCCAGATGGGGAATAAAACATGCATGAGTAGCCAGCAGCTCAAGAAATAATTACAATGATTTAGTTCTGGTACGTATAGATTGCATCTGACTCAGTCATGAGCAGATAGGCGTGTACACACACAAATGGTGATATATTTAGTTCACATGTATAATACACACTATGGGATGCATGTTCACCGCATATCAATGAATGAAAAGACAAAGACGATTACTACCACTGTGAGGAATAAATAGATGCTCTTCTGGATCACAGGTCATACAGGTTTGAACACAACAGCCTTATTTACCCTTTTCTTCCACAGAGACCACTCTGAATCAGAACGTGACCTCCTCCATAACCGCAGAACTGTGTGGATGTTGAACCACTATAACAGTCTTCAAAGCCATTTATGAAGAGAAATTAGATACAACACCAGGAAATACAACCATACTATCAGATGTGCTGTGTTGTTTTGATAACTGCTCAATATGAAACAATATTTAATACTAAATGTGCTGAGATATGATGAAAATGTTTTTTTTTATTTTGCATTTAAAAGCTTAATATGTTGGAAGCCAAAATCTACAGGCTCTTTTATTGCAATACTATTGTGATTTCATGATAATAATTCCCACTCTGTACTTACAGCTTGCCACAATAAACAAAATCCAGATCTGTTTGAAGCTGCAGTGTTTGACTTTTGGTGTTAGTTAGCAAAAATTCAATAATTACCTTTCCTCCTATTGGTCATGAATTTGACCAACTCCTGTGGATTACATTTATGGATTGTAGACTGAAGGTTTTGGCCTCATATGTAATTTCTTTTCCACAGCTCCAGGTCATGTGTATGTATTTTTAGTCCTTTTATTTGGACTGACAGGTGAAAGCCACTGAGGGAAGGGGAATTCAAAATCTGGCATTTTCCCCCCCTGATTTCAGCTCCTGCAAGTAATTTTCATGTGATAGTCCCTTTCCTCTGCTGGATTATGCAAATTCATGCAGATTTAGGGGAAAAGTTGGTATACAGTTGTCAAATCCTGTTTGATTTTGGAACAATACCATAAAATACACTTTTAACTTTGATATTAACATTTTAATTTGTCAACTTTAAAGAACATTTAGCAAGTCAAGAACATCACAGTTGCAGATACTATAATAAAGTATAATTTGTGACTGCATCTTTTGTCTCAGATACTGTACATGTACCCAACACAAGAACAGCTGCCACCGTGGTTGCATTGATACCTGTGACCAAGTGAAATTTTTGTACTGTGTTGACATTAAAATGATCAATAGATTTATGAATAGTAGAATTCAATTGCAACTAATTGAGCCAGATAATAAATAATATCAAACAATTCACATCTAAGTTGGTTTACTGCTGTGAATTTTAACTGAATATTCATAGTTCCTTTGGATAGAATATTCCCTTTCACACTGACACTTTTTGGAAAAGAACTATTTTGATTACGCAACAACTATAATCCAACTATGTGTTTATAATATTAATCACAGTTGTTCTATATTAAATAAAGAGTTTATTTATCATTTTGAAATATCACAAAAACTTCATTATTTTCAAACCCATTTTTATACTATACTTATTGGCCTACATTTGTTCATGTCATTCATTTATTCATAAGATTCTTTAGTCAGGTTTGTGAATCTCAGGCTCATTGCAGGTTTTGTGATTCAGGGACTGTCTGCATCATATCGGTTATTATACAAAAATGGTTCCTGCCTGAAATATAACATAGTAAGGGTTACTTTAATAGAAACATTACTTTACATTACTTGTACTTTTTAATAGGGTCAGTTACATATCAAAAATATAACACACAAGTAAATACACAAGGAAAAAAAATCAACTTCAGAGGTTTTTTCCCCCCTTTATTATAAGTACCAAAAATAACCAGTCACTCTCATGGTTTCACACTTGCAGTATATGAGATTTTTGTTTTGAGTATTATTTCCAGACCCACTGTGAAGGAGTAAAATCAGGACAGATTGCTCTGTTAATAACAGACAGGAGGTGATTTCAGTCTGATTTGCTCATTTTCCTGCTCAGTGCTCAATGTCAGACGTCATTGCTTGGATTGTTTTGACACCATGTTAAGAAATTCAGGAGGAGGAGGACCTGCTCATGAAATTTGCACGTCCTCACTGAATATAGGATAGATTCATAAAGGCTCCAATGGGGGTGGGTTCGGGTTTTCTCCTGCTGTCTTAAAGGATTATAGACTGACGAGACAGGTTTGTAATTCACTTCACACACCTCAGTCTTTCTACTTTTTGGGAAACCTCATAAGGCCTCTCCATAGATAAGAAACTATTTTACATATTATATGGGCCTAAAAGCATTAATTCTTAATGTACATCATATTCATGTGTCTAAGACTAATTCAACTTCATTTTACCTCCATGTTGGTCTCTTCCCTCCTGCTCAAGGAAATATCCTGCACTTTAGCTGCTATATCGACTATTTTCATCAGCTCATCACATTTTGTTTACATGCTGTTTATACGGTTTGAAGGTGTTGCATCTCAACATTTTCATTTTTTATGATAAAACTAACTATTTGATGCCTTTTTCACCCATCAACCAAAACCATCTACTGATATAAACTGTTTAATACCTGTTGATCCACTAATCCTATCAATACATGTAAATACTTGGTGTAAAATGCAGTTTGTCGTCTTTTCCTGGTCATCAGATATGACCCATTTGGACATTCAGAGGCTCTGTAGTTACTGTGGAAACACCGTCATCTTCTACAACATTGATTCACCAAATCTCATGGAGTTTGATAAATGACAGTGGATGGAGACACTTGTTTTTATGTTCAATTAATGATATATTTTACTGAAAAGTCGCTTTTATTCAGTTTTCTCAGTTTTGATGAAATAACCCTCACCTTTAACCTGAGCTTTGATGAACATCTACATGATCAGTGAACTAAATAAAGGAAAATACTTGATTTTCACTGAAAAAATGCAAAATATAGAGGATAATATTATAAGAAGTGGTGATAAATCATTTAAGAAAAGCTAAATAGAGAGAAAATTTAATTTGCAAACTGCCACAAAAGTAACACTGGGTCTTTATGGGTTAATGTAGACTGGATGCAAAGAGGACAGCATGGAAATAGGGTAACTGGAGTTTTTTGTGGTAAAATTAGTTACTGTATCTGCTGTGATACTTATGAGTTAAATACAGCAGCAACAGGAAATAATAAACAGTTGTGAGCTATAAAGAAATAAATGATATGAAATATGCTAATGTTCTCTGTAGACTTATGGGAAAGTGCAGAGATGATGATAATACAAGCCAGTTTGTACCTTGAATCAGCATATTATTACATGAAACATTAAAGGTGCAATGAGTAATAATTAGCAGCAGCAATGGTTAGTTGGTTGGTTGCAAACAAGTGAATATAATTCACATCACACTCCTCTACAGTGAAGCCCATTTAGATTGTTTTATTAAAGGTGATATTACCAGTAGTCCACAGTCAAACATAAAGGGTGAGTATTACATAAAGTAATGTACCTTAAAGCTGGATGCCACCAAAAAGAAAGCAGAAAAAAGACGAAGAGGAAAGCTGTGATCAGCCACTGTAGGGACTGGGCTACACAACATGGAAGAATATAAACAGCTCATTCTAAGACACGGAAAACACAGTGATACTTATTTTTACTTTATTATACTGATGAAAAAATAATTCGATTTTCCTAAATCTTACACACTGACTCTTTAATTATCAAAACTTTGAGGAAGATGATTTGTCTGAGCTTAAATGAGGATTTTCGAAAAGAGTAAATACGTGGCCGAATTTCCTGGAGAAATGTCAAAAGGATTAAAAAAAAATAATGAGAAATGCTGTACAAACACATCTTGGTAAATTCCAAGATCTATTTGTACGGCATTTCTCATTACTTTTCATTCATTCCTCTTATTTTCATAGTCAGTTATTAACACCATCCATCCATCCATCCATCCATCACATGCACCTTGTTTTCCTAATCTTACATCATATATTGACTGTATATATCCTTATTTGTTGTATATATTTCTCATTTGTAGTATAGTTTGCTTTTGTACATTTCAGTAGTTTTAGTAGTACTTTTGTACCATATATGTATTTAATATTTTATCCTATAGCTTTTTGCACATGCCTACATTTTTCAATATTTGTGTGATATTTTGTGTGATATTTTTATATAGTCTTAAGTGTTTTTGCTGCTAAACAAAACAGAGGTGCTAAACAGATCTTCATTGTTCCTGTGACAGTGAAAGATCTATTCTATTCTATTTATTTTCTATTTATTTTCTATTCTACTACCACAGTCGTATACATTTTCCCTGACTGCACCATTGTATAGAGGCCTTTCGTTGAGCTCCACATCCTCCCAGTCTGTCACTGCTTCCCCAACCACCTTTCATCTACTGTCTCCTTCATCTTTTCCCCATGTGCCTCATTCGCCCCTCTGCTCTCTTTGTTTACTTTCTCAGACATTCAGGTGGGCTGGACCTGGGCGAGTCTCAGCCTGCTCTGTGGAGGTTTGCCTGTGGAACAGAGATAAGGTTCGGGGTCACTACTAATTTAGAGCAATATTGCAGAGGCTACCTTTGAAATGGTGCGAGGGAGTAAGCAATGTCGTTTGTGTGTTTTCACTGTGTCAATCACACATACAGTGTCCCCCATAGTGTCTTAAACATTAACTAGTTCACATGAATCCACAGATGAGTAAATATTTCCACTTGCAGATTACATTTGCTAAAAAACTGTTGAACCGTATTATTTTAGCCACATGCATTTTATTACAAAGCTGAAACAAGGCAATGTGTATTATATCATCTATTTAACATGTCTATATTCTTTAGACTCATAAGCTTATGGTTAAGAAAATGAGACAATGTCTTACAACATACACACTGCAATAAAAATATAAGAAACCTATCAAGTACATGGCACATCCACGCTCCCATCCACCACATTTTTCTTTTGTGTCACTGATCCAGCCTCCAGGTTCACGTTAAGCGTCCGATCTCGAGAGGCTCCAGGGGGTTGTGAATCACTCATGAGGCACAGTTTCATCTTTTGTCTTGCTGCTGTCACCTTTGACTTTGTCTCTGCCTTTAGTCCTCTACGTCTGACAAGCTGACACCAAAGCCTTGTTTCATCCCTGCTCTTCGAGTTACAGATGACACTTCAGGTAAAGAAGCATGAAGTGATTGACACATTACTGCTGATGCGCAAAGGAAGCCCATACACATACATACAGTACATATATGAAAATATACCTGATATGTGTCATCCTGACAGGAGAGAGGGGGCTGAGCAGAGAAAAACAGATCAGAATGTGAAGACAGACCATGCAGACCTCAGCATAATGATCATCATACTGTTTCAGGTAACTGTTGCCTGTTAGAATATGTTCATTGTCTATTGTAAAGATTCAGTGTGTAACATTTAGTGAATTATCTAGTGATGAAGTTGCAAATTGTGACCGCCCCTCCATACTGACAGCGAAGGTTGCAAAAACAACAGAGATCCTGAGATAGAGACAGTGTTTGCTGGACATTAACTTTCACATTCAATACATAATAGGTGACACACCTTAACACTAGATGTCACTCATCATAAAACAGAAAAAATGGGACCGATGGCCCTGTAGCTCACCGACATGTTCTATCAAGAAGCACTAACAAGTTGACATTGTTTCAAGGAAGCTACCTAATTTTTTTTTAATGAATCTGACAAGTAGTTTCAAAGAAGAGGATTGTTGAAATCTCGACATTCGTGACCTTGGGTTTGACCTTTTGATGTCACTCAAGGTCAAAGGTCATGGACCCAAATGAAAGTCCATATTTGACTCCCTATTAGTGCTCTATAGTAACTATATTGATATCTATAACCATTTCCATGTTATAAACCATCAAAATATGGCCCATTATAAGTAAAGGCAAATTTCAAAAATTTGTCAAAAATCAAAATTTCTCAAAACTGTGAACAAACTTTGTAGACATTGTCCCAAGGAAGGTACATATAAAATTTGAAATGAATCCGAACGGCTGTTTTGTCAGAGAAGATGTATAAAGAAATTGCTAACAAAGGCAACAAAGACAATGACGATGACGACGAAGACAGCGACGAAGACAACGCCTTTACAATAGCTCATGGCCTATCAGCCAGTGAACTGAAAAAGATGATTCCCATTCTGAGCTACAGTCCAAATATTGGACTCGAAGAACGATGACCTTTTCCCTCTGTTTATATAAGCGTCTCATTCTATCATAAGGAAACGACAAGCAATCTCGTTTTCATGATGTGATTATGCACTAATAAAAACATAATTATGAATATTTTATTCAATTTCTGCTGTTAGATGCCTCAAATGGTACATACTGTACAATTAAAGGCGTTATCCAGTGTGTAGTACTGATAGTCTAAGCTACCCTAACCTGAATGCAGTCACAGCTAACAAAACCATGATGAATTAGCTCATTTACTTGTGTACATACAACTGTATAAAGTTAAAATAACACTGTTGTTCCATAGTCGTCACATAGATTACTGCATCAGATGAAACATAACAGTTAGCTCTGTTTTTAGACAAAAACAGCAGCAGTAAAAACACAAATCACATCTATTTTCCACCAATCATGTGAAAAACAGACATGATTCATGTTTGTTGCATTCAAGATCTATTCTGAATTATGTCATCAAGGTCAGTGCAGTCAAAATTTGGACCAAACAGCAGACCAACAAACATCAGTAAACATAACAACGTAACATAGTCATTTCACCATCAAACTTGATTTTTTTTACTTAAGGGCTGTGTCCTGGGACTCTGAAAGTTGCTTCTAACTGTTTCTCATCTGCAGAGTGACTCTCTACTCCCTCTAGTGGTCACATACTTTCACAGCGGCTGTGCATAAATTCAGTGCTTTTTCTGCAGTGTAATACATTAGGGTCTTTTGTATAACCTCATAACCTTTTATTCTAAAGACTCTACTTACACTTTAAGGTAATTTCTTAATACCACACATTTCTCCTTTAATACAACACAGCATTGAGAGCATTACTAGTCACTGTATTCCTTTATGTAAGGGCCATGATCCCAGAGGTCATACTGGACCACTAACAGTGAATGTACAGATAAAAGCATGAATAGAATTTCATATTACCATGCAAGTGAACTGGGAAAGCCGATTGGTCCTTCACACTGTGTGGATATGTTCCACCAGATCCTCCTGTGCAATGAAGAGGAAAATCACCTTTAACAGGTAATTACATGGTCAAACATTAGCACCTATCTTTAACGGCCCACCAAGTTAGAGATAGCAGATATGGTCTGATAAAGCACATTAATTAACTGGCCTCTCCCTTTAATACAATAAAAAGGTAATAGATACCCTCAGGTGAAATTCCTCTGCTTTAACAAAGGCATATAAATTAACTTCAATGAATTAATTTCCTTTTATTTCTTCTTTATCTATCGTAAATCTCGCAGGAGGATTACTTTGCGCTGTTTCACGCGGCGACGTGGAATTATTGCAGGGAGGTCGAACATCATCTAGAGGGGCAATTTTGATATTAAATTCAGGCTGCTTCTTTTCAGGTGGTAATGGGTTTGAGTGAAATGATCTCTTAATTTTATTGAAAGCTGCCTTCGAAAAGGCTTGTTAGGTAAGTGAATAAATGGTGACTATTAATCATTAGACAGGGATGATGTGGAGGACTCTGCTCAGGCATAAGCTCTGAAGGTGTTAATTAGTTTTTAATGATCAACCTGGCTATAAATATCAATAAAAGCTTTCACATACTGTCAGCACCGATGACAAAGCAAAAAACAGCTTCAGTTCTAGGCATTGATTCTATACTGGAGGGATGAAACACCATTCAACATACAACAAATAGTACTATGCAAAAGTCTCAGGCAGCCTTTAGCTTTGTTATTTTTGGTTTTGGTCATGGTTTTAATGACCATGTGACCTTATTTCTAACAAGAAATATGCAGGAAGCACCAACTCTAACCCTACCCCTAACCCTACCCCTAACCCTAACCCTGACCCTGACCCTATCCCTAACCTTAACCCTACCCATACACCTAACCCTACCCCAACCCAACCTTACCCCTAACCCTACCCCAAACCCTAACCCTGTAATGCAGGCTGGTGGACCCAAATGCAAAAACTCCGGACTAAACAAAGTCATTTTAGAGTCTTTAATACACAAAGCAAAAATCTACAAGAGACAACAGATAGCTGAAGTCCAATAAACGAGGACGCAGACTGGAGTGGGGAGCGGAGACTGGTGAATTTACCGGACTGAGACAGGTGAGCAGACTGAAGTCTAGAGAACGGAGGCACAGGCAGGAATCGGAATCGACAGGCTGGTTAACGAGGTCAGCAGCAGGCAGGATCGGCAACGAAAAGGCAGTCAGAATTGTACTGCTGGAAAGTCTCATAAGGCTGATGACAATCTAGGAATGAGTGAGACTTTGACCGGGGTTTAAGTACTGCGGGGTTAATTAGTTTCAGCTGTGCACTCAGGTAAGAAGCGTTGCTCTGATGAGGAGGCGTGGCTGAGGGTGTGAATGGAGACAGAACTGTGACAAACCCTAACCCTAACCCTACCCCTAACTCCAACCCTAACCCTACCCTAAACATTTTGGACAGAAAATGGATTGGAGCGCTTTGTCTTTTCTCTTTACCGTCAAATCATTTAGACTGATGAGAAATGAAAACTAATTTCTGTTTTCGTAGTATCTTTGGAATGTTGCAGCAAGCTCCACCTTCACTATGACGGACTGAAAGATGCTATCAAAACAGCACAAAAAAAGCTGAATTTCACCTCTTTCCTTCCACCGTTTTGGCCCTACTCTCATTCGTGCATTTACCCTTGGAATGAAAGGGTTATTCTGTGCAGTTCAACTGTAAAAACCTGTTGTATGTAACTGTGGATAGCCTATTTTTTTTCCTGACAGTTTGATCACATCCTTCCACGGTGGTCCTTCTTTCATCAAAAGTATGCTGTTGACCACAAATTCTGTGTATTGATGTCTTTCACATAGATCTAACTAAATACAGTTGTCACTTTGATAAAAAAAAAAAAAACCTGTTCCTATTGTGAACAAAATCTGAATCTGCTGGACCTGTTCAGCATTTATATACATGACACAGAGCACGATTCAATGTTTTTTGTTTGGCTTTTTAGTATTTCTACTTCTTTCAGACAGGGGAGTGGGTGACATGTAAAGGACATGACACCTCAATGGAGGAGATACAAACATGAATTCACACAAATAACTCACTTGTCTATCGTTACAGTTTTCCCGAGATTAGGTTTAAAAAAATCACTTAATTATACTCTATGTTGTGTATTGTTTTGCTATATGGAGGCCAATACACAGTCCTAAAAGGTGGGATGAGTCCCTACACTTTCTATTAATGCTGTTTGTGTGTTTGTATCAGTGGGATCCTGGTGTGTATGGACGTCATGGCCAGAGGCACTGACGTGAACTCTGTGCACAGTATGAAGTTCAAAGGTTAAAGGTCAACTCACTTTGTTATACTTGTAGGAAAATTCAGTCTCTGCATTTTATTCATCCTCGAACACACAGAGTACATAGATTTAGAATTAAAAATTAGCATTAGCATATAGAGCACTTCAGGACCAGTGAGCTACCATCGAAGGTGGTCTGGGTCCAACACTGTGGTCAGGGGAGAATCAACCTATATGTACATGTTTTTGATTTTCCACAAAAGGAAAATATTATAGTAGTTAAACCACACTTGTTGTTGGTATTAACTTATTTTGCTGTTGAGATATTTAAATCAGTGGTATTAACATGTGAGAGGGCTCCCTGCACAGAGATGATACTTAAAACTGGGGCTAGAGACCCCCACTATCAGCAGCACTTGTTAATGCCAATCACCCACCAGCGGCCAGCCCTGTTGCTAGGAGACAGCAGAGGCTATATCCAACCGGTCCAGAGAGAGAGACTCTGATTGGACTGTCATTACTCGTCCCTGGTGTAACTGACCATGAGTAATTACACTCATCCAGGAGCTCCAAGTGTTTTTCTCTTATCCATTTCAGAATCAAGCTAATTTCATAAATTGCATTAAGTGGTTAGGGGACTTGATGGAAAGTGACACCAGTTTATATAGCACACAAACATCCAAACTCCATCCTCCAAACAAAATAACCAGCAAACAAATGACTGCTTTAGATAAACAGCTGTACATCGTGGTAAAACGTCAAAACACACATGCACTGCTCAGTCAGATGCCAATCCTCCAAATTCCTGGGTGAATTACTGCACTGTTTCCGCCCACCCCCCCTGCGCTTCAATAAGGAGGATTTTGTTGTGCAGAGGTGGCCTTTCAGGAAATACCCTAATTGGTATTGGCAGTTTCATTCACTGTGACATTTATGAAAACTTTATGGACACCAATCGCTCCAGCTTGTGACATTTTGGATTCCCTTTAAAGCTGTGAATATGAGGGTTTTCTGCTTTATGGGCCACAGAACTCAGAGTGGAAACGACAACAGCTCCCACACTGAGACTTGTTGGCACAGATGAAAGCATGATGAGAAAAAAGAGAGTCTGATGGTGTTCATCCTGTGAGAAAAGGTCATAAATATGATGCATCTTGACAGAGACAAAGGTCTTTAATGTGAACTGTGTAATTCTTCGCTTGTGGTTGAACCCTGCAGGTAATTGAATTGATGAAATGATGAAATGATACATTGATGTTTCATTTCTGGCAAAGAAGCACAGGCCAGTGAAGTGTGATAATACTTGGCTTATGCTTGTTTTGGACATGTGATGAGGCACTGGCGCTGGTTCTCTGGGTCCAGTTGGACAGCCTTCATTGGCAAACCCAAACCGGGACATTTGGGGGAAAGCAAGCCAATGTTATATTTCACCACAGCTTAGTAACAGGCCTCTTCATCCACACCAGACAAGAGAGAGTCATATGAGACACTTCGACAAAAATTAACAGAATAACAGAAAAGAATAAAGCTAAGTTGTGTTATATTTTGTTAAACAGCTTTCAACCTGCTCTTAAAGTCTTTTTACACAGCAAAATTTAGATCTACAACCATGTTGCACTGTTAAAAAATAGGACGTAGGATACTTAAGTCCATTTAAAGACATATATAAACATTAATTAAAATGTATATTTTTAGGTTAATGACATGTATGCATTTAATGAAACCAAAATATTTCATAATATCCCAATTAATTTCGCAAGAAAAGTAGATTCTTTCTTGTTGAGCTTAGGTTCTCACTAACAAACTCTGATCCTTTTCTGAGTGAGATTTGTTGAGTATTTCACAAAAAATAAGTTAGATTCCAAATCTGCTAAAATTCAAATTTTACTACATTTACTTAATTTTAGCTTTTAATTAAATCTTTCAAGAAATTAAAATCATTCATGCATTTTCCATAGCTGCTTAAACCTCTTGTTTAAGGGGGTGGGGGGCTGGGGTTTATTCAAGGGCTGACAGATGATCAACCATTCGCTGTCATATTCACACCTACAGGAGGTTTAGAGTTTACCTATGAAGATGCATGTCTTTAGGCAGTCTGAGAAGTACCCAGAGAGAACCCAGAGCATGTTAAATCCACACAGAAAGGCTGCACCGACCAGTGCAGGCTTTGAACCAAGACCTATTTTTTGTATTATTGAAATTTTTAAAAATTCAATAATATTCAGTGCCAAAGCCAAAAATTCTATATGTAATTTATATGCTCTCCATGTGCCTGCGAGGGTTCCCTCTTGGTACATCAGTTTCCTCCTACCATCTAAAGACACGTTCCCTAACAGGTGAACTGGTCAGTCTAAATCACCAGTAGGTGTTGTTTGTCTGTAACTGTCTGTCCTGTGATGAACTAGTGGTCTGTTCATGGTGTTTCGCCATCTGGGATCGTCTCATACACTGTGGAAACTGATGCTGTTCTGCAAAAACAGTGTTTCTTAAATCAACAAAATGAGAAAGTAGCAATCAAGCCTAGGTAAATGCATGATATTGTATTTTTTACCTCTGGTTTTGACCCTTACCTGACATTTTTTCCTTATGGTTATCGTCTAATGTTAAAAATATTTTCTTACATATTCTTTAAATTCATCCCATTCTATACAACATGTCCAAATGTACACAATCATTACTAAATGTCACGTTAACTTTTATTTGAAAACAAACCCTGAAAAATTATAGGATGCTGTCCCATCTTTATCTCAAATTCTCAATGAGACAGAAGAAAGCTCCAGTCTGATGAAAGGCTCTTTGAACGATAGTCTCTTCTTGTTACTGAAAAAAATTACCACAAGGATGACAAAATGTTAGTACTCATTATCAAGCAGCACTGAACAGGAGGTAACGTCTTTAAAAAGGTAAATTAGAGGTTGCCAGTGTGGACTGAGTTGATGGCTTCCACTGTAACAGTATTCTCCGTTCTACTATATTCATTTAATAGAGATAATGACAGCACACATGCTTTGCACTTCATTTTACATTTTCAGCTGGAATTCAGGAAATTTGCGATTTCTGGAAATGCCATTACCGTGAGATCAAGAGCTTTAGACAATGTGTCAGAGATTGATTCCCAGTGGTTGAATAATAACCTCAGGCAGGACCCGCTCATGTGCTGCACCTGTCACAGGAGGCTGACACCTGAGGGTAGATTTGAGCCGCACTGGCCTTTCTCAGAGCCTGTAGAAAAACTGAATACCATCCAGCCAATAAATGCAAGCCAAGTTCCTAAATATATAGATTTAGAGACGATAAGTAGATGATTTAATTACCATGATGATGTATATATTTCTAGCAGAGTGGGATAAGCAGATTTACTGGCGCCACTGGAGGCAAAGGAATCACAAAAATGTCTTCTAAGCACAATGTACAGGAGGATTTTCAGTCAGTGATTGTGTGTGTAGTCTGGTTATTTACTATTTATAGGGATGTAAATCTGTTTCCATGTCACTTATAGGGACTTGGCTCCTTTATTGGACAAAATGCAGACCCCGTTGACATAAATCATTACATTTGAGGGTTCTTTAAAGGTTATGTTAGAGTCAAGGATGCTGCCATCATGGTAAGGCTCCAGGAAATGAATGGAAGTCAATATATTGTACTATAAACACATGGAAACCCAATGTGTGTGTGTATGCGTGCGTGTGTTGACATGGTTTACCAATGCCGGGCACTCCCTCTAATTACCTACTGTATGTTGGCATGACAGTCATGGTGCATTAAATCAATGGGATTGTGCACAGACCAACATATTGCTCCCAGCTCTGACATGGATTAGACATAAAGCTGCAACATTTCACCGTTCAGCTGCAAACAGTGTGCTGACGGACATGATGCTAACGCATGCTGGTTAAGCTTCAACTGCAGTAATTTGACTATACAAACAGTGTTAGAAAATGCCTTCATCGCAATCGTCCCACTTTGCATGCCTCTCGGTTTTGTTGACTGTAATCTGACTGCAGACCTGTAGTTTGGGGCTGCTTGTGTTGCAGGGCAGGTGGCCTGTTTTCCCTGCAGTCACCCCCACTGTGTCTTCATTTGCATACTGGATCAGATTATCATTACATTATGTATTCCAAGGACAGGCTTGAGCTTGATGGATGATTGGTGCAGTCTAACAGGCTTCACCAAGGTGCTTTGTCCAACCTCATATTTCTGCCTCTGATCAAACAGCAGTGGTCTACTGCTCCGCTACTCCAGGGTTAGACTTTCCACTGCACAGGGGCACACTCCACTGTCTGAAATGTCTGCTACTGTTTTTATTTGTGTTTTTAGATTACTGTTTGCAGTCTCGTCCATAAAAACAGTAGAAAATAAGTATTTCAAATCCTAAAAAAACACAAACGCTGTCAAGTTGATTGGACAGTGGAGTTAAATACAGTAAATTTCCCAAAGACAAAAGAAAAAAGAGGGCATAAATAATCAGAAAAACAACCTACAAATTAAAACGAAGTGTTGTAAGAGTAGTTTAAGCTGGTTTTGATGCATGTCATTGAGAAAAATCTGTAGTTATATGCTACATTTAGCTAAGCATTTAGTTTGAGTTAGTTTTTTCCACCTAATATAAAACTGTTGAAGGATAGAAAAATAGCTACTACCCTATTGTTAATGGATCCCATAAAATTATTATAATTTTACTCAATGTGACTGAAGTCACTCGATGACCTCATTCATCAGCGGTGGACCGATCAACCACTGTTTGATCCTTCGATGTCGGCTCTTCCTATCATTGTGAAGCAGAACTCACAAAGTGTAGGATTGTTCACCCACCAACAGGGAACGTGAGCAGGGATTAGACCATCGTGAGACAGGTTAGTTTTTCCCGACTTAAAGCTGATCAATTAGG
Organism: Apogon talboti; assembly: GCA_037367365.1. NCBI lineage: Eukaryota > Metazoa > Chordata > Actinopteri > Kurtiformes > Apogonidae > Apogon > Apogon talboti. The sequence continues at coordinate 31,161,141 of JAPQRQ010000005.1, read as the reverse complement.
ATTTTAAAATGTTCAAAATATATATATAGTATTAAAAAATACATGGATATTTTAATTTTGGACAAATAAAAAGAAGGAAAGCGTAGTCTTTGAGGATAGTATTGTTAGGTAAATTAGAAAATGATGTCAAATTAGAAAATGTAACAATAAACAAGCATGAAACTCAGTTCGAACATACTTATCTGACTGACTCATCAGCCTGTCTTCACTGTGACATGTTGAGAAACATCATTGCTATGGTTCCCATCACACATACATCGATGCTGCAGAGTCAGTGGCTCTACTACATGACAGTAGGAGTGGAATAACAGGCCGGGCCACACAGAGTATGTGTGATTAAGGGTGATAAGATTTAACTGTGGTGCCAGTTACACAGATGGGGTTACAGAAATAAACTGCTGCCTGGTTACAGGACATGCTCTGATTGACGTACACCACAGTGATCTGTTGAACAACGGCCCAAAAAAATAGCCTCAAGTAGCAACAGTAAGTAGGGCTCAGTGCACAGAGGTACAACACAATAAACATGGTTCTGGGTGGATGCGTGTAAGTGACAACCTGGCACCAGGGAAAGTTGCGTGACATTATAATTGTAGGTGGTTTTTTAAAATGAAAACAGCATGATTTATTATTCCTGGAAATAATTGGTTTAGTTTCAGCACATTACACAGGAACATTTAACTTTTATCTTGGTAATTCTTATTTTGGATCTCACATAACTACTAAATGTTTGAGAAAACAAATGTTGGACAACCTTTTAGACAAGTTATTATTGCGCAAAAAGAAGTCTTTAAGGCCTGTAAAGGCATTACTGAGCCTGAGATACATAGAGATTATAGATTATGTAGATTATATAAAGCCTGAGCCTATGATGGGGATAAAAAATGTCTATGGATGTCCTCTGTCCATGCAATATTACTTTAAATAGGTTTATGTATGTACATATATAAACGTATATATTATACATTTAGTTTTTACCAATATATTTGCATTTATAATTTGAAAATACATTGCCTAGCCAAAAAAAATCAACCTCTGGACCACCTCTAGTTTTAATTATAACATGTATTTGCTGTATAATCATTTTGATAATCATATGCAATGTCACAACAGGTTTTTTTAATTTGTATAATTTTTTGGACACATAACATTACTGAACCTAAAGCACACCAACTAAACCAGCCCCATAACACTGGCCCCACATACTGTAGGCACTCGGCATGATGGGTAATCACCCTGATGCATCCATCACTCTTGAACAGGGTCAAACTGGACTCATCAGACCATATGACCTTTTTCCTTTGAAACCCCGTCCAATCGTTATGCTGTATATCAAACTGATGGCCGTTTAAGAAATGAGAAGCTACTGACTTCATCAGTTAAAGAACTTTTAGATGAAACATATTAATCACTGCAGTTATTATCTAATGGAAGGATCTGAACTATTGACTTAGTTAAATCCAGATGGGGACTTTTTTGGCTGGACTGTGTATGTGCAGTGTTATCTCGATATATTAAACATGGTGTTTATTATTGCATAAAAGGTGCATCTGTCTCTCATCAACTCTGGTAGAGGTCAAACAGACAAAGACATTATCCACAATGTTTCATACTATGTCTCATACAGACAGTAATGCCTCTTTCTGACGGATAAGACACACACTGTGCATTTTTATCAGTTAATGAGAAAATATCCACAGTCCACACTTTGATGTGACTTAAAGACAATGACATTCTGAAGCTCTGAAGAAAAATGAGTAATTATAATAATCCATTTTTGATATTATCGTCCATCAATCCAATATTCTAATTAATGATCATGATATTATATGTGTTCTGACACAAGATAATTCAGTTATTATGTCTTGATTTTTGACTTAATATAGTTATGAGCAATCACAGCTGCAATTTATGTATCAGCATAAAATAATCACAGCTCAGACGCAGTTTGCTAGAGAAATAGTACATAGAAAACCTCCCTCCGACTTTAAATGACATTTTCATTATTTAGTGGTCCTCTGTTTCCTCTACAAAATGTCCCTTTTTCAAGAGCTTCCTGCTCATACAGGCCTCTGGCTGCAGTTGGCAAGGGACAGGAAGCAGGATAAGGAATGCTTACAATTCCAAAATTATCTTTGAGGGAAGTAAAATAAGCTCAAGAGAAATTATGACTTCACCCTTGAGGACATTAATCTGCGTGTCATCTGTTCTGGTGTGTGTAACCTTTCACCTTGTAGAAAAATGAAAATAAATGCCTGTACTGATGTGACATTATGTTACATTCGACGCAAAATCCGATTAAGGATTTGTAAAACAACTGAATGAAGCGATAAAAATGTGTTAAGAAGAGTTATATATCCAAGATTTACTTAAAATGCCTATACTAGATGAGCCAAATTGCTAAGGGAGTTTGTTAGTGAGAACCTAAGCTCAACAAAAGCAGTGTAAGCACACTTGAATCCCAATGATCCATTCATCTTACAGACTTCTGTGAAGTCTAGCCCTTTACACATGAATAAATAAAAACGCCTGCAGTCGTCCCCTCACACATATCACAAGTCAAGTCCTTCCTGCACTATTTTCACAAAATCTACTCCATGCATGGGGGTTATCTCTCAGAAAGAGCTCCCACCTTCACATTATCAAAATCATTTAAAACAGTCCACAGCTAGTGTAGGTCCTGGGTTCAAATCAATCATGCAGTAAAGGTGTCCTCCATAAAGATACTGGATCACTGCCAGTTCATAAGGAAAAGATTCTGCAGAGGACTAACAGATTCAACATGGCAGGGGATCGATACCTCCTCATCAATAAATACATTCACAAATATAGTTTATAAAAATTTGAGTAGAGATCAATACGTCTTATAAAATGCTGAACTTGAGGCTTTTTTTTTATAATGTTTTCACCCTTAACATTTCTTTAGATAAGATACAACCTGAAAAAGATGTAAAATCTTGGGAAATAAATTAATAAACACTGAATAAGTAAAGCTATCTACCACACTAAAATCGCTGACAGCATCAGCTCAGAAAGGGTCAAAGGTCATCAGTCAGGTATGAAAGTGCTCAAAAGGGACATTCACACCTGACAGAAGAAAACTCCCACTTGTACTATAGAAAACCATGAAACGTGACTTTTGTAAAAACCAAAGAAGTGCATAAGTTTATCACAGGAGTATTACGTTTGTGAAATTAACTTTGAAATTGTTTAACTGTTTCTTAATGTTAGTAATTAAATGTGAGACCTGTGGATAGTGTGAACTTGAAGGTTTACAAATGCATGTATTTAGACTGTTCTCCATGTTTAGTGTTGGTGTATTTGAAACCTGTTCTGCATTTGTCATTCAATGTTTTGTTTTTATGCGTTCACTTTTTTCTTCTCATCCCTTGTTCTTCACTCATTACTAAAGTGAATAATATGTACTAAAAATATATAAATTCTTTTTTTTTTTCCCTGTGAACATGACGTTTTATTTTACTTAACCATTGCTCTGCCTAAGCTTAATCATTTACCCTTAACTCATCTAGGAGTTATTTTGGTTTTCAATGATACTGAATATAATAGAAAAGGTGTATAAAAAGACAAGAAAGCATCCTGTTGACTTAAAAAGAAGCTTAAGTAATTATAAAGACTGTCCTCTCAAAAAAGTAATTTAATCAAAACAAAATGATTCATTAACAAGTTTATAAAACAGTGATTTAGTTACATAAATAAATCAATCAGTGTATAAATCTTCATGAGCATGTCGACATGGTTTTACAATCATTTACCTACATAATAAATAAACGCCAAGCATTTTTTTTTCTAAAAAAAAAAACCAAAAAAAAAAGAGGAGCTAACAACAGACCTCTAATGAGGGAGGGAACAAGAGACAAAGATTGTTTTCACTGAAAAACAGATGAAAGAAGCTTTTAAAGCACAGAATACACAGGTGCTGAGCTAGAAAATGAAAGACACTAAGGTTGTAACCAAAGTGAGTTGGCTTATGAAATAAAGTTTGGTAGTTAGAACTCCCATTTGGTTGTTTTAAAGCATTAAGACAAGGCAAGAAAGAAGGCTGTTCTCGTGTGAGGAAGTCTAGAGAGGAATAAAAACAAATCAGTTACAGAGGAAGGAGAATCTTAAATAAAAACACAGGAGGCGTAAAAAAGTGGAACAGTCAAAACCTACAGTATAGGGAAACTTTCTGTCCTGCAAAAAAGTCGAGATGTCAGAAGAAGAGGCGTGGACGCGAGGCAGAAAACAGAGCTTTTTCTAGTGACTGAGGAGGCGTGGGGCCGTGTTTCACACCGCTGGATATCGCAGCCGGTGGCAAAGTCACACTCGCATTGTAAAACATACAGTGTGAAACATACAGCCATCTCTTTTCTGACATTTACCGCCCTCAATGCACTACTATGTTCGGGAGAATACACACTTTGCACGTCCACTTCCCCTCTTTGCAAGTGGCCGGTTTGTGCGGTGCAGTCCATTACATGTCTGCAGAGCTGAACCGGCCCTCACTGTTTCAACTGGCCCCTGATGCAATGCAAGGCCAATGCTTTGAAGTCCTTCTGATATGTTTTTTTCTTGTTTGTTTCAAGAACCAAAGTACTGCAGCTTCAAGTATTGTGCCTTACATAGAATATTCTGTCATAAATTAGTTAACATATACATTTTTTCAGACATATACTTTCATATATACAGGACAATAAAATGCTTTTGTTTGTTTTTTTTCCTTTTTCGTCTGCTTTTTCTTTAGAGAAATCCCTGAGAATGTATGTTGACAGTTGCCATGTTTCCACAAGGTCAAGCACTGTGACAGTTCATTTTTGTGTTTCCGAGACAGATTTGTCTGTAAAATAAGGATACTGAACAGTCTTCGTGAACAACACTGCAAAGCCAAAATAATCAGCCCAAAGATGACAGAAACAAATGTCGAAACCAGTGAATGGATTCTGGAGTTTCTCCTTAATTCAGATGTGCAGTTTTACTACACTGAGCAGATGGGAGAGAGTAAAGCTGGATCCTTTAAAAGAGGTACTTGTCACTTCAGATGGAGTTGCTCCATTTGGTTTAAAGCCATTTCTCTTCTCTTTGAGGCTGTGAACGTTAGCTGAGGAAAGTAGGAGGAGTGCAAGGTGGACATTTTGCCACTGGACAATACAGTATATTTTCAGTGTAAAACTCTTATTCTCACTTTCATACATATAAAGGGAAACACGAGCTTTCACAAATTGACAATTCTCTTCTTCTGAAACAGTTTCATACACAGCAATACCAGGTGTTGCTTTTATGGTTTATAGTCCTTTTAGTTTTTCTTCTTCATTGTCACACTTGTCACTTTTTGAGTTTGAGTTTTTTTTAAGTTTACCCTAAAAAAAGGTTTTACATCTCATTTCTTACATGTTTGACAGTATGAGCATTCTGAATTGTCCACCAAGAATCTGTCAACACTTGGTTGAGCTCTCAGACTTTTCACATTACAGTCTAAATTCAACATGTTTGCCCCTCTTTATAATTACATTTGACCCAGTGGTCAGAAATAATAGGAGACATATTTTTATGAAGCCCCAAAGTGTTCAATATTAAACACGACATACTCACTTCAAAAATATAATAGTAGTCATATATATTATTTGAGAACCCAATTTAATAATATTAAATTTCAAAATTCCAATTTTCAAAACATACATACATACATACATACACATACA
>JAPQRQ010000005.1:31142164-31155342 GCA_037367365.1 Apogon talboti | reverse complement strand
TACATTTTTGTTTTAAAATGATATTCATGGTATGGCTGCGATGGCTAGCTGTTCAGGATAGTAAATTTTGATTGAATTAAAAATTGTTGATGCTGTAAATTAAAACAGTTTTTTTAGTTAACAAAAAGCTACCCATGCTAGATATAACAGCATTAGTTTGCATGGGAAGCTAGGTTGGAAGCTTGGCCTAGCTAGTTAGCTAACTACATTGTTAGCTAACTAGCTAGGCTGGTTGGGAAAAACAAATGTTAACAGCAATTAAGTGATAAATGCAAAGTTGTATCTTTTTTTAAAAAAATTATATTTATCTATTTATTTTCAAGAAATACTGAAAAACAAATTATTTTCTTGTGTTGATATACCATGAGCTACTGTAGCCTGTTAGGAAAAATTACATGAAATAAAAGATAAATGCAGTAACTAATAAAATAAAAAACTGCTTTATTTAAAATGAAGATAATAACAAACAACTTTATATTAATGAAGTGAGTTTTACTTGTGTATTTAATTATTTAGCAAATTACCCCTTCTATATTTACACACTTTTAAATCATTAATATATTTTATGTTGTCTCATCATGTCTTGATTATTTAACATGTAACACTTTGGGGCTCCATATGTTTTTATTTCAAGTTACAAAGGATAAAAAAGAAGACTCAAGTAAAGCTGATTTAGTTTTTGATGCTCTTTTAACCAAATCTCTCCCGAACTAGCATCATGAGTTTCTTCTTGCCCTTGTATATCTGTTTCAGGTTGTCTATGAATTGTGTGAACTGGATGTGTCCGTCATGCGCCATGAGAAATGTCTCTCTGGCTTTACTGAGGAACTCGATGAACTCACTATAGTGCCTTGGGCTGATGTGGGTCAGCCGTGAGTGCGTTGTATTAATGTAAGCCCCAATCGTGGCGTCCAGTAGCTGCCTGAGCGGAGCCTTGTCCAGAGACATCAGCTTCCCAGAGTTTCTTCGGCTATGCAGTGCCACCATCCCTGGTGTCGTCAACGTGCACCGCCGCAAAATGTCTGAAAGGACAGTGGCACATTTAACGCTCTTCACCACCAGAGGAATAACAGCTGCTAGTTCATTTTTCCCCAGTGAGTGACTTAGAGCACATGCCCAGAGGACGTCATTGATCGCCGGGTGTGTGTCTTGGTTATAGCTGAGGTTGAGGTGAGTCAAGGCTAATGTTGCTAGTTTGTATGCCCTCATAGGATAACCACGGTGCTCCATGTAACGTGCTATTGTAAACAGCTGTGTGTAATTCATTCCTGTGGCGGCTGCATCCAGTACAATCTGATAGGCTGTCTCGAAGGCAATGTGGTCCTTCTCGCAGAGTGTCAGAGCGGAGAGGGCACAGTTTTGGGGGTCCTTCATAGCACACTGCAGGGCCAGGGTCCGAGCAGAGTTGGCCAAGTTCTCCTGCTGATGGCAGTCCAAATGCAGACGGACAATGGTGCTGTTGGACATGACTGTGCTTGCAACGACACTGGTGGCCTCTGTAGGTGTGAAGAGAGTGAACCAGTTCTGCATGATGCTGTCCAATGCGAAAACACCTAAACAGAGAAAGAAAATAAATGTTAGGTGTACCTCAGGGATCAGTCTTAGAGCCTCAGAAGAGGGCTCTGTTTTGGTCTGGTTTTTGATTTTAGCTGCACCTTTCATTTGATCCTTGGATAATACATTAAACCTAATATTACTATTTCATAACAGGGTATTGCAGCAATTTTAAACCAACAAATTTTGCAATGTCAACTACAACTTCAGTGAATCACTGATACTTTTTTGCTTGTATTTATAGATATTAATCCACTTTAAATCATCATCACTTCATATGTGCTGTGCTTTGGTTTTTATCATTTCTAGTACCTGAACTGAGCATATTTTGTTCCCCTTCATGTATAGCATATTCTGCAAAGATATTAAAACTTTCTTACCTTTAAAATTACAATCACAAATAAATATTTACTTACAGCTCACAAAAACAAAATGCTTCATTTAGACTCTATGTATGTTAAAAGTCAACCTTTGAATACAGGACTTACTCTTTGCCAGTATCCCACTATTTGAACAAAGTATATAATATACAAAACAGTGTACTTGAGGATACTTCTCTTCAACAGCAGCAGCAGGACTCCAGTAAAATAAACGATCACTAGTTCCACAATGGCATTTTACCATCTAACTGCATCTTTCTGTTTGAAATTCTTTAACATTATGTCATCCTGCTCTATTGGCCTCTTCTCAATGAATCTATTCAAACTCTGCTCACAGAAACAGGGACTCCTTGTCATTCCCTACATTCATAAGAAATCATCTGGGAGGAGAGTTTTCCCCCACAGAGCTCTGTCCCTCTGGACTCCGCTTCCTGTCCACTTCAGGGAAATCAGGTTTCATTCGAGTCCAAACATCAAGTCCACTTAATCAACATAGCCCACAATCTTCCATAATTACTACCCTGCCAGTCATTCCTCCCCCCTTCATTTGCTCCTGCTGGGAGCCCTCTGGAATCCATGTTAGAAGGCCTTGTGAAGTGTGCTATGCTATTTCTTGAAAATCTGTCACATGCTTCAGCGTGTAAAGGCACCTTGAAAGAAAAAGGAGCAGCAAAACTTACCAACTTCCGTAGCACAAGTTACTAGCCACCGCACCATCTCTCTCCTCCGCCAGTTCAAGGTGGACAGCGTCATTCTCATCACCTGTAAGAAACATAAAATTAGCTCTTCCCGCATGACATGAATATATAGTAGTTTGTGTGCATGTTTATGTGTGCGCATGTATGTTACCTGAAGGCCGAGCTCCAGGGAAACTTTGAGCAGTGTGATGTCTGGCAGAGTGTCCATGAGCGTGGCGATTTTAAAGGCATCCTGGGCCAGTTTGAAGATATGGGATGAGGAGTGGATGTTCTTCTGGATAGATTCTAATACTGTTTCTAGCTTACGAGCATCACCTAATAACACAATAACAAAAAAACAGGGATACATAAGTAATTTTCATCCTAAAATGTAGCTAGACAACTCATCTCGTTATCCTAATATCCAAAGTTTTTAGGAGTTTTGATAGTTCTTTTAATTTTTCTGCCTAGGGCATTATTTATGTAGTATCCACTATATTGAATGGGACTTAAATGAATCGAGATAAGCCAAATATATGTTTACACCTTCACAAGATCTGAAAGCGACTCAAATTAAAAGCTGTGCTATTGTGGCTTTATCACACTATTCTGACATGTTGGCAATTATAATGAAAAGTGAAGCAAGTGCATGTTTTGAATGTGAAAAGTGCTCTTCACTGTTTTGGATGCACTTTTTATAGTGGTTCCCTATCCATTGCAAATCCAAGTATTATGTTGCAGTAATGAAATAAAAACATCATTAGCATAATTATAGTTGAAGCTGAAGATGAAACCCGAATCTGCTGAAGTGTTTAAATTAGCCATTAAAATAGGGAAAAAAAGGAATTTAAAAAACAACAGCGTGTATTCAGAATGCTGGATCAGTACCTGTATCACATAAAGCATTAATGTGTCCCTGGAGTCTAACCAACAATAATGAGATGCTTGTTTTAAGAAGCAAAGGGATAATGAGAGAATGCAGGATTCATTATGAACCTAAAGTATGAATACAAACAGGAAAACTACACTGGGTACCTTTAGCAGCAGTGAGCATGGTGGAAGCCAGTTCACACTGTTGGGACTCTATGTGGCTGAGAGTGAACCAGCGAGGGTAGCGGTTGGACACCACTGACACTATGTGGTGGGGCCTGGACAGGTCACCGGAGGGGCCCATGGACTCTAGGACCGGCAACCTGAACACAGAGAAAAAGAAATTAGTTCATACAGACATATTGTACACTTATATGCACATGCCATAGAGGAAAAGAGGTTATCAGAGGACAATAAAGCTTTTATAGAAAAAAAAAATCAATAGTTTTCCTTTGCGTGCTCCCACAGCTAAACTCAGGTGGATCTTTGCCTGAAGCCATAAACACTGAGAATAAAGATGGGTGTAAAAATAACAGCTTACTTTTATTTTCCTTCCTTCCCATGCTCGTGAAGTATGTGTGAGGTGTTTCTTATTCTTCACAAGTAATGATTTTTTTTTTTTTAAGTAGAGATTTACATATAATGAAAATCAAAGGGGTTTAATTTGGGTGAGTGGAAATAAAGTTTTAAAACACCCGTGGCGGTCAGGGGAAAAAAACCAACAGCATATATTTATTATTCACATATTTTATAAAACTCATTTTCAGCAACATTGAATTATTTAGTGAATATTCCAGCAAAAGGAGGCTTTGTCATTAAACAGTGCCCTAGATAGCCTTAAATCTGTCTCTGTTATTGCTTGTTCCATTTCTGTTTCCCTTCACACTCTTTCCCACAAAACCAAAAGAGAATTAAAGAAGGCATAGATGCTGGTTACATTTAATGGCTGTGTCCAATCAAAGGGAAATGACTGGCCGACTTTGCCTGCCTTCTTTTTTTTGTTTTTGTTCCCCTTCTCATTATTAAGATCCTCTTGGACGGACAGGAAGGAACGGATGCTTTAAATAGGGAAAACGGGGTACTCACCTCATGGCCCTCAGTGCAATTTTGTACGCCAGGTCGGCATCGTGAGGTAGCAGCGACGTGAAGAGATACTTGGCAAAAGTGTGCATGGGGACGCTTTCTCTGTACAGTAATTCCCCCAGGCCACTGTAAGGACCAGCTGCACAGAAAATAAAAGTTCAGTCAGTTTAGTCTGCCCAGAGTAAACTTCAAAACAGAGAAAAGGAAACATGGCGTGCCATGCAGCATAATAGTTCACTTATGATGAGCCGGTGCGACCTTGTGTATGAGATTATTTCCCAGCATGATACATTAAACAAGTCTGATATTACTGATTAAACTCAGAGGCCACTGAGCGGTATGACTCAACTGTGTATCACAATAATGATCAGCTTGTTACTCAAACACTACAAATGTACAGACGCTTTTTGTTTTCGCCTCAGTGCAGAGACTTCTCATTTTAGACGGCATTGAAACACACCCTGAGATATCATGTGAGCACCAATCGCACGTAGTGCAAGGGGAAATTACAAAAATAACAGATTAACAAAAGACAAAAAAAAATACAGACACATGAGGTTAGGTATTGGGTTATTTAAACACAGTGACAGTTACAAGGAAAAGCTGTTAAACTGATCCACCCTACTCTTCTTACACGTTTCCTTTAGTTGGTGGAAGTAATATTAGTAGGCCTATAAGTGTAGCAGCATATAAAGAGATGAATAAAAGTACTTATAATAATATCTTTCATTAGATAATTATTGCTTCCCTCTGAACAGATCATTAAGTTTATTTGCTTTCTTGTGAGCATGGGGGGTTGATTTACTCTCATCTGTCAGTTATATATGAAGCTAGTTGAACGTTAGCTTAGCTGGCATAAAGACAAGTAGCAAGTATCAGCAAGCTTAGAGAGAAAACTAACTGCCTCATTTTTTGTGTAGATAGACAACTGTGACTTAAGACGCAAATGACTGGGCTTGAGAGCTGCTGATAAGTGCATTTTTTTAATGAGCCGTGTCATCCATTTCAACCTTTTTACAGTCTTTGCTAGGCTAAGCTAACTGAGTAACTGATTAACTTACTGTAGCTAAAGCTTAGCTAGCAAATAATTTACTTAGCTTGTCAGTTTATTTAACACACTATAAATTACCAAAAAACTGTTGTCTGAGAATGTATATTAACCAGATAAAAGATTTGTTTCCATATTTTCTGTAGTGCAACATTTACTTTCATTTATAGAGAATTATCTAGAATTAGGCCTATATTGTTATTCTGATAATTTGCTTGGGCATTTGCTTTTGTTGGGTGTTTATATATACAAAATAAAACTTTTATTCATTTATGGAAAACCAAATTCCTTAAAAAAAAACTTGTTGGTGCTTTAGAGAGTATTTTAAGCATCAGGACAGTCTATATGGGACTGAAATATACTACAGTGTAAAATTTTTTGTAATTAATGAACCTGTCAGTTGGCAATAGTGTGACTTGCTGTGTTTAAATAGTTTTTGGATCATAACAGAGCTGCCTTGCACAGAGGAAAACATTATGTTGGACTTTGGATGCACAGATAATGGAACTGGGATCAATTCGTGTTTTCATGTCCCCTAAAGGATTCTATGAGAATGCAGTTGCATAATGTCTTTCATTTGCTTGACTTTAATAAGACAAAAACAACGGACAAACATAATTAGCTGTCGTGCATCTGACTGGCTCTGTCATTAGAGGGTCTGAAGTTAAAAAAAAAAAAAAAAAAAAAAGGCCTTGAACCATGATCAGCCACATCTTACACACATAGGCTTATTATACCCCTCAGTACACACATGCATTCACACCATGTCAGCAAGTAGACTTAACAATGCAAACAACACGCTCACACTACTGTTACACACAAGGACAAACATTCAAAGTGTAAATGTACACATAAGGCCCAGAATACACAATTAAGTAGACAGAGTTAGCACATCAGTGCATTCACTTAACATAACAGACAAAGTTAAACACAAAGAGCTGGTTGTGTTTGTGGGTGTGAAATGGGACTCTTCCTGTGTGTGGATAATGTGTTGTTCTTTGGGAAGGTGGGGGTTGAGGACATGAGCCTCCCAGTTTAGACATCAACTTCTTGTGTCTCCTGTCGACGTTCAGGCGTTTTCTTACACACACACACACACGCACACACACACACACACACATATATATATAAATATATATATGCGCTTATTGTATAGTATATTGTGTTAATAGAAAAACAAATACTGATAAGGTACAACTAATTGCAGTTACAATGTCGCACTCAAAATTACTCAAACTATAATGATTTCAATCACATGAAACATGTACATAAATAACCGATGTCTGAGTGCCTTGGATGCTTCCAGACACAAAATTGTGTGCATTTGTGTGTCCACGTGTGCACATCTTACTCACCCTCTAGTAAAATAACAGCTTGCTTCCGGAAGATCTTCACTAGCGTTTCATCTAGCTCCACTTCCTGAAGCCTGGCCAATAGCTGCTCTTCATTACGACACACTTTCTCTTGGGCGTAAAGTCCATCTGGCATCACCCTCTGCTGCCCTAGGCCAATCAGAGCCGTCTCTACAGCCAGCGACACAAACGTCTCTCCTTCTTCTAAGAAGCGGTGCACTGAGAAAACATGATGCTCCGACCTTCTGCCTGAACCCAGTGATCCTGAGGGATGAAATGAAGGGAGGAGACAGGGTGAGAGATGACTAAGGAGAAAAACTGTCCCTTTGGGCTGTGGATTGACTCGAGTATTGATAAATGTATTGATCTACTTGTTCATTCTGGTGTTCTTTTTCAGAGTGTCTACTCTCTTGAGGATGGTAATCATGTGTTTTAATGGCTTAATGATGTCTTGGCAGAGCTCAGAGTTCATCCCAGGAGCATTGATGGTCCCTAATGAATAAATACCACATACACACTCAGATAGCCTATAAATAGCCTGATGCTACAAGTCTTAATTGAAAACTTTCACAACTTTAACATGCAGCTGATATACGATTACCTCACCTGCTTATGAAAAGTAACTACAAGTGTTGGCTGATGTGTCTATCCTTTCTGACGACAGTATGTTAAATTCATCAAGTTGAGCTCCCTGCATAATTAATGCATTTTAATTGGAGTGTTTTTCCTGCTGCATTTCTTATTCATGAGCTGTTATTGGAGAATGACTCAAGGCCAATCACCATGTCTGTGTCATCACTGCTGATTGGAGGCTGCAGGCTCACCACTCTGACAGGAAGCCACAATCACTGCAGTGTAAGTGTTTGAGGCCGAAGCTCACTCGGTGAAATGTGTGTGCATATGTGTGTTCTCGTACCTGGGAAGTCATGTAGGGCTGCGGAACCCTCTTCGCCACCTCGTACTGTCTCTATGAGGGTGCTGAACAGTGTACCAATGGGGTCCAGAGGATGGCCCACCCACCCCTCCAGGTTGGTGACTGATGTGACGCCTTTATGGAGCAGCTCTGTAGTAACACACACAGACACTCTTATGACACTCTACACTGAAATAGCCTATTGCTGGGATGTCAAACATACAGCCTGTGGGCCAAAACCGACCCACCAAAGGGGCCAATCTGGCCCGTGGGATGAATCTGTGAAGTGCAAAAATTACACTGAAGATATTAAGAATCAAGGGTGTCACAGGCATTTTAGTTCAGGGGCCACTGCCCAGTTCAATCTCAAGTGGATCAGGCCAGAAAAATACTATCATAATAACTTATAATAATGAAAACTTGCTTTAGTGTAAAAAAGTAAAATTACATGAAAATGTTTTACATCTGCAAACTATCCTTTCACAAAAAATATGAATAACCTGAACAAATATGAACAACCTGAAATGTCTTATGAGAAGTAAGTGCAATTATAACAACATTATGTCTGTTACTAAATGTTTTGTGCATTTGTAAATCCACTGTGAGTTCTAATTCACATGTGTATAAGAGAAGCTGAGGCATAATATTGTTAAATTGCACTTATTTTCCTTAAGAAATTTCAGGTTGTTCATGTTATTGACATTTTTAAATTAAAGGATAGTTTGCACATGTAAACCTTTTCATAATGTAATTTTACTTTTTTCACACATAAAAAAAAGAGGAAAGATTGGACATGACATTATTTACAGATATCATTATTATTATTTCACTGGTCCAGTCCACTTGAGATCATATTGGACTGAATGTGGCCCCTGAACTAAAACAGTTGGACACCCCCGCTCTACTCTGATCTGAAATGGAAAATACCAAAAGAATCACAGAGTTTACATGGTATGCATGTGTGATATGATTACAATATTTCAATTAAACAATACATTTAAGGACTGCTCAATCAGCAGACAACCTAAAAAGCTGTGTATAATGTTGTTGTACCAAAAACCAATGTGGATGTGTGATTCAATTTGTGTCAAACAATAAAAGATTATGAAAGGCCTGCAGAGTTTTGGGCTATAGAATAAAGAGAGAAAAACTGGAGGGGAGTGAATGTAAAAGAAGCTAATTTTAGACTACATAAAACTGTCAAATTATGTAGTGATATGGGTGAGCTATCTCAACGATGCAGACCCACAAATATGTATGTAGTAGCATTAATTAATTAATTAATTAATTAATCATTCATCTAATGACTTATGATGTTGCTGCTCAGTGCCACAGTCACATCTTTAGTGATTGACGTCGGTCGTAAATATCAAAATATATTCAAAAACATCTTTGTGAGACTGACTGATAATGACTGGCTCTGAAGTCTTTACACACCACACTCCTGGATTTCATCTCCCAAATCACATTCATTATCGGCCTAACAGTCGTTTTTAAAACACTTTTCAACATTAGTTAATAAATTGACTTGTACAACTGACCTTTTTTGTGAGTGCGGAAAAACTCCAGCTGTTTCTGCTGTTGCCTCCGCAGAGTGTTAACTATTGCGATGGCCAGCCTGAGTGCTTCCTTGGGGTAACCGTGTGATCGCAGGGCGTCTACTCGTGCGCATGCCGTTGGAACATGCTCTGCAGAGAACACAAAAAAAAGACGTTCCAATGTGTCCGTCTGTTTGTCTTATTCATTTAATATGTCCCTCTTCTAACCACGCGTCCTCGCTCTCTCACCATGCCACAGGGGCCACCCCCGGGCGTCAAAGAGGGAGCTGTTGAGGTTGTCATGGTAACAGTAGTTGGTGTAATGGTCTTCAGTGATGATGTGCTGCAGGTGGGGGTCTTGCCAGTGCAAGTCACAGGCCTCAATGGCCCGTGTGAACACTGTCCGGTGAGGCCGAGTCAGTGAATCTACCAGAGAACAGATGTTAGATGTTGAGAACTATCAGTAACAGAATAATACAGCGGTTACCAACAAAACCCACAGCAGTAATAACATTCTTCATTGCTGCTCATGTGTGTGTATTTTCTCTGTAATTTAGTGGAAGCACACACAGGAAAAGAGGCCAGAAGAAGCTGTAGGACGTCAACTGTGTTATTAGGCTCATTCTATTAGCTACACTAAAAAGGTAATAAGGCTCACAGGCACGGAGATTGAAGTAAAGAGACTTGATTAAAAAGAGAGGGGGGATGGTGAAGACAGACGACTTAACAGCAGAGCAGAAGTGGAAACGCTGCAGGAGAAATGGAAAGAAATGAAGAATGAAAAGATGTAATGCCAGGGAAGATTCAGGCGATGTTTGGAAATTTAATAAAAGGGGAGGCGGCGTCTCTGCTTTGGCTGGGTGTCATCTCACCTGGATTGCCAGGGGGGCCCTGGGGCAGAGCATTGGTCAGATTGGTCAGCTCGCTGCCATGGTTACCATCCTCCAAGGGGCAGACGTCCACACTGTTCCACCTGCGAAGCTGTCGAAGCCAGAAACTCTTCTGCTCAGGCTTACAGTGGGGGTTCAGCACAATGCACATCCACAGGGCCCCTAAAATACACACAGGACACAGAGAACCTTTACACAATCTGCTCTGCTTTAAGACTGTAGTAAGGGTAAAACATTTTACAACATCACCCCCTTAAAGTAGATGTAAAGTAAAAGTAAATTACACTGGATTATCTAGTTGTCATGTGTAGGAGAGGTCTTCACCAGCTGAAATAAAAGTTAATGTATTTTCCATATAATATAGTATTATTTTAAATAATCATCTATTATCAGTAGGGTATTAAGCCATGCTAACTACTCTGTGAAGCTGTACTAGCCACTTAATACTAGCAATGTTCCCTTCAACATCAGATACCAGTCTCTAAGATTGCTAAGGTGATATTTAAGTACAAAATTTAAAGTGACACAGCTTTAAAAAGGTTTATTCAACATGTTATAGAGCCATATAAAAGGCTATTTAAAATGGACATGACAGCAGGAAATGGTTTCACCATAGCCTATTATTATATTCAGGACAGTGGCACAGATCTGCAAATTAATCCAGCATTTACTGTTGGTCTTCGAATAAAAGACAGCTGCGATTACCTGCATAAAATGTGAAGAAATTGGATACAGATTGGAAGAGAAATAGAGAAAAGACAGAATGAGGGAGGCAGGGAAACAATGAACAATGAATTGGGATAAATAAAGGATGACAGATGACAAAATGAAACAGGAGAAGGGAGAAAGGAGGTGAAGTGAGGAAAACGAGGAAGACGAGGGGGGAGAGGTGAGACAAGGGAAGGAGTAAGTAAAGGCAAGAGGATGGGGGAGGGGACAGGAGGAGGAGGAGGAGAGAGGCTTTATCCTCGGTCTCTTTGTTAGGGCTGCACTGAGGGCAACAACGAGGAGGAGAGGAAAAACAAGAGTCGAAGAGAGTGATATCAGACATGAGTGACGAAATGCAGAGCAAGAATTTTCATCATGGAGGAAAAACAAAAGCAGAAGGGCACAGAAAGAGCAAAGACAGAAGAGGATTCCAGAAGCCACCGTGTTATTTCAATGTGCAATCAATAATAAACAAGCTTTTATGATAGATTTCACTGTACTTTGAAAAAAACAAATTACTATAGAGCAGTGGGATGCTGGATTTTCAATTGTTTCCATTTTGTTCATTTTCCATCACAAGAAAAAAGGTAATTTCCTCCCGTGATTTATTGGGTTGACAAACAAAAAACCTCTATGGGAAGAAGAGAAAACAAATAAACAAACAAAACACAGCAAAACTGTGTAGTTCTGCACAGGCCTGGAACACCAGTCTGCCTTTTTACAGATCTGGGTTTTTTACTTCTCCATCTTGAATCAAATTATCATTGTTTTTGCACGGCTACTTTTTTGTCTCAAAAAAATCTAATTTAATGTTTTAAAAGGAGCATTTAAGGTAACACAAAGAAAAGGAAAATGCTGTACCTGATAAATAACTATTATTTCATTAGCATCGGAGGGGGAGGTGTTCCTTTTTGCAGCAGCTGTCTTTGTTCAAGGAGAAAAACAGCTGACGGTGAATTAATCCTACACTGTTCTCCTGAAATAAAGCCTTTTTTGCTACTGTTAATGTAGCTGCAACAATTATTTATACTTAAATGAATAATTATTCCTTTAAAATTAAGTATACTCTACACTCTATAAAGCTACTTCCTGATGTTTTACTTGGTAGATGAGATGAAAAATAGTGAAACCTGTAAATAAATGTTTACATTCAGTGAGAGCATGTACTGTAAAAATATGCAGGGCTGCAGCGGTGCATGTTTGCAGCAACAAAGTATGATGGTGAAATTGAGAGCCTGTGTGTGTCAAATAGTACCTAGTTCATCCCATAACTGTCTGTACTTGTCAGTCATGGTGGTCCCCTGTTGCCTCCACAGTGCCAGTCTGGGGTCACCCATGAACTGCTCTGTGATCAGCGTTAACATACGAGCTCCATTGGAATCCCTCATCTTGAGCATCTCTCTCACCTGCAGAAACAGAGCATTTGGAGTAAACTTTTGTGGAAACGGTTTGCGCAACATTCTGCAGATCTGAAGGATTAGCATGTTTATTGCTAATGCTTCATGATTAGAAGAAGGTTACCTTGCTGAACAGTAAATTGAGCTGCTTCCCCGAGCCATGGTACCCGCCCTGGGAGAGAAAGAGCTTGACCTGTTCCTGAACTTGCTCCTCGTCCAGATGCCAGCAGTTCTCATCGTCCACGCTGGCCCCTGCTGTCGGATCTGGAGCTCCTGCACCGAACCGAGCAAATCATTTTACAACCGAATCAATACATTTTCATTTGCTGGTTTTAAACTGTAATTAAGTAAAAGACAAGTGAATAAAATCACTGTCTTCTCAGAGAAGCGCATTAGGCTTAATTATGCCTGCATCAGCGTAAAATGTAATTCACTGTTTGCTGAATATGCATTTATGCAGTGCTGGTTAAGCTTAAACACTGATCAATACCATAAACTTCACAATCTCAACACTTAAAATGTATCACTGGGGAGGATAAAAATCTATAGGACTGATGCAAAATAGGGCCAAACAAAAGCACGGACATATTGTCTGCTCACTACAGAATGTGCTGGAATTTAATCAGAAGTATAATGCAAGCACCACATCCCTGCCTCATTACAATGAATAATAATAATAATAATAATAATAATAATAATAATAAGAAGAAGAAGAAGAAGAAGAAGAAGAAGAAGAATTAAAAACCTTATTACAATGAATAATTATAA
>JAPQRQ010000005.1:31114225-31141970 GCA_037367365.1 Apogon talboti | reverse complement strand
ATAATAATAATAATAATAATAATAAGAAGAAGAAGAAGAAGAAGAAGAAGAAGAAGAAGAAGAAGAAGAAGAAGAATTAAAAACCTTATTACAATGAATAATTATAATATATATAAATATAGAATATATAATTATACAATATAAGAACATGAAGCACTCAACAGTAATACAAAAACGGGAAAAAAAGGTGTCCAGCTACAAATTATTAGTACACTGATGCAGACTATTCCATGGTGAACAAAAACACAGTGTACTATGGTGGATACAAAATGTCATACATTATATCCAAATGTATTGATTCTATCTGATGTAAGATAAAACATACTAAAACAATTCTAACCACAGGAGCACATCATGAGCCTCGGGCTACTATATACAACCTAAAAATATTACTAAACTTGTCTCTTCAATATGAAATTAAGCAGCACAAAACATCCCTGGTAGATAAAAGCTCTACTGCTTACACGTTGTTCTTTAAGTGAGTTTATGGTGTCACTTTTCACATGTGGTACTTAACGAAACGTAATACTCTTCCTTTTACTACGTGGTACAAAATGTTTCTCTCCCGCAGCAGTAATCACTCAAACACACAACACAAGTGCCTTCATGAAGTTTTCCCTACTTCATGCATTCCTGTTATGCGTTCAAGTCAGTCTTGACCTGATTACAGTGCGTGTGTGTGTGCGTGTGTGTGTTTGTGTACAGCTTGATCAAAGTGTTTCCCTCCTAAACAGCTTGTTGTTTTCAGCGTCCTCTCCCTGCATGGTAGCCTCCAGCTGGACTTCCACTGGTGCGAGACGAAGGAAATTTAACACAGGTACCAGCGTTTGCTTGTTTGCTTGTGTGTGTGTGTGTGTTTTGGTGCGTTTGTTCACGCCTGAACTGCATGTGCATGCACGTTCAAAGGCTATGCTTGTTTTCTGCACAACACATATCTAATGGCAGTTGCTCCGGTTCTTTCCCTCCTGTTTGCCTTCACTCACCGTGGACTTGGTTGATCTCGGAGTTCTGCGACAGGATTTCGTCGGCGAGTTTCTGCGCTGTTGGAAGCACCTCTGTGTGATGGACTGTGATCAGGTACTGAACAAACTTCTGCAGCTGATCTCTGTTCATCTGGAATAGAGTCTCTGAGATGGGCAGGCGCAGTTTGACCAGCTCCGGCTTCCGTACCCGGTACAACGACAGCGCCACGACGTGAGCGCAGTAGAAGATATCCTTGTTGCCGCAGCTGCATGTTACCGCTGTGATTTTGCAGCGGTCAAAGCTGACACTCACATTGCAGACCAGTTCCGGCTCTGAGGATGTGGCCGGTTCTCTTACTGTCCCGCTGAGGTGAAACCCTGCAGTGAAACAGATAAAATAATACCTGTCAGTTATCTGAAATGAACAAGGAGGGGAAAATACTTAACTACAGATTAAAGAAATGACTGAGGAGAAAAAACGGACAGCCAGGGAGGTGAACCCAAAGACCCAAATATTCATTTCCTTTTCATTTCCTTTCCAAAACCACTCCAGTGCTTACCTTACCCTAAACACCTCCTGTGTCTATCCAAACTGACCAGAGCATTTCACCCCTGGCAGAAAGACCTGCTATTGTACAGTGAACCTATGGCCCACTGGTGAGCTAACAAGAATGTATATTTTTGTTAGCTCACAGTCTCTCGAGTGTAGGTTTTAGATTCGTCTTGGCTCCACAGTGAACAGATTTGAGAGTTTAAAAGTTATATCAGTCCACAGCTGACATAGCAACTGGACAAACTGGCTAGAAAATCACTGTGCCACAATTTTTATCAACAGATTTTTGTGTAATGACACGATAGACATAGTGTGACTGAGTATGAACATGTATCTGACAAAGTAAGTTAGCAGCCAAAACAGATGGTGTCAAAAAAGTTTGTTCAAAAGCTAAATGGATACATTCAGTAAGATATAATCAAGTACAAGTAGATGTAGGAGTGTGAATGGGTGTGCTACTGGGTGTTAGCACATACCCCATACTTCACCGACAAAAAAGATGCGCGCACCTTGTTTAACAGAGCAGAGTGACAAAAGGCACAAGTGTAAAAACAGTTTGATTTGGGGCTATGTACACGTACAGTTGTAGCGACACCCAAAGAGCATGAATTACATCTTGCATCATGCTGTCATGCAAAGTGAGAAACATGTTACGTAGCCAAGTGTGAGGCTGACAGCCCACAATGCCAGACGGTGACAGATAACAGCTAACATTTGCAAATGTTAGAAGGAAAAAAATAATGCTGAGGCTCTGGAAGTTAAATACCCAATTCACTGTCAAACAGCCTACAATGATAATACTAAATGTAACAGTGGTACAGGAAGAAATGAGACAGTAATGATCAGCTTATAGCTAGATTTAGCCACAGTTAGCTATCACGAGTTACCATTTTTAGCTAATATAAGATAGCAGACCTGAATGTATAAGACGGACTGTGTTTTACTACTTATGAGTTTGACAGTTTTATGCCACCATTAATGGTTCAAGTCGTAAATTAGAAATTACAATGCAGAATGCTAATAATGCTGCCAGTTTAGAGATGCCAAATTTATCGCCATCAATTAAAGCTGGTGTTGCACTCAAATCTGTGACCAGCCAGATTCTGTCACAGCAGAGATTCAGCAATGGAAAAAAAAAACTAAACTGATGAGTTGGCCATATGAGGTGTTCATGCTGTACAGACAGATCTGTGCACTAATGGCGACGGGTTTCTGCTAACACAGCTATCAAGATTTGTGATCCTGTCTACAGCACCTACTATACATTTGGTCACATTTTCACAGCTACTACAGCGTCATGGCAGAAGAGCTGAAGTTCCTCATGGAACCCAAGTGACAGAATAAGTGAAATTATTTTTAAACTATTTTTTTCTGTTCTGTTTTTGCTGTTGGTCAAAATGTGGAGACACACAGAGGAACAAAATACATTCAGTGCTATTCACCACGGAACATTATCTGGGAGATTTAATTTCCACTTTGCTCAAATGTTCTCATACATGTGACACACACCACATAGCTGACACATATCACCCCCGCTGTGTGGAAGAGCATTGTTAACAGGGTAGGTGTTTGTCTGCATATGTGGTGTGTCGGACTATGTGAGACACAACTGAGAAATAACAAAAGAGTAAAGAAGAACATCTGAGAGTGAAACACATATACAGAAAGACAAACAGCGTTTCATTTCTCAGTGCAGTTTCTCCGCTGAATACACACGTCATAAAAACACACAGGAATCACACTTTACACAACCACAAGCCCATATCCTGTCTTTATATCCACAGACACGGAGAGAAAAGCGTGGTGCTGTCTCCATTAGACAGCCCTGGCCCAGTCATGCCTGGCCCACAGCTGAACTACTGACGTAACAGAAACAGAGAGTGACTCGGGAGGAGGAGGCCGCTGTGCTGCTGGAAAAATCGGTATGCCCTCAGCTGAGTGTGTGTGTGCACATGTAGGAGTGTATGCTTGGCGGCGAGCCAAAGCCCTGAGCTCAGCATTCTGTAATGCACTTCCTCTGTGTGTGTGTGTGTGTGTGTGTGTCTATGCTTCACAGCTTGCATAATACAGCTCAGTGCACTGCATAGCAACCAAACTTAACTCCTTCACTCCCAGCGCAGCACGGAACACTCGCCTGAAAGCTGAGGTTTAACATCACTCCCAATTAGGCCAAAGGAAGTCAACTTAAGCAGTCTCTAAGGATTCAGACTGAAGGACATCTTGGTGAAGGGAAAAACAGAGGAGTGTTTTTGTGGGGCGTAGGCCTGTGTAAGAGCAGGTCCCTACAGAGATCAGTCTGGGGAGACCGTCCTGCCAGAGGCTGTGTAACACTGCCCACCGAGGCCGGGGCTGCAGGGGGTCGTTCTCAGCTATGTGGCCAAAGCCTTCATTTGACAGGGCTCTCAGTTCACAAAAGCCACACCAGAAACCCCCCAGTCTATTACACAGAGGCATACACACCAGTCAGCCATTCAACCAGCCACAGCTTGTCAGTCAGGCGGAAGTGAGAGCTTCTCAGCCAAGGTGTGTTTTGTGTTTGTGAGTGTGTGCGCGCAACGTGTGTGTACTTCTGGTGACAATAGGGAACCTAATCTCTCACCCGTGGAGATGCAGAGGCACCTCTGGGGCTGTAGGAAAGAAAAGCAAACAACCAATCAATAGTCACGGTGTGCTGATTACCATCTGTCCTTAATGACTGGTTTCAGATCAGCTTCCCTGAGCACTTATACAGGTTTATGGTGTAGCTGCTAGAGGTAACTGCTTCCTGTAGTACTGTAGCAATCAAAACAGACAGGAAACAATCTGAAAAATATTTCTAGCTTGTGATTAGATCACCCGTCACCATGGTAACTGATACCAATTATGATGAAATCCATTGGGCCCATGAGCTGCAGATAACAAGGTAACACAAGGGAAAGGGGCGCTCTAAGTGTGTGGGCATGTTTTTCTACGTTCATAGGGTCTGACTGCTTTGTGGGGATCGAAGTGCTGGAAACCAACACGTTTTGAGGGTTAAGACTTGGTTCTTGGGTGAGGATCTGGTTATGATTTTGGTAAAGGATGAACGAACGCATTATCTAATGTCCCCACAAATATAGAAAGACAAAGCTATGCGTGTGTGTGTATGTCTGTGTGTGTAGTGGAGGATGCACCTCAAGCTCAAAATGAGGTCAATGAGGATTTGAGTTAACTGGGTCAATCTGTGTCCTTCTTAAGCACTCACCAAGAATGCCTACTTACAGTATGAACAGGCAAATCAGAGCTGTGTGTATGTGTCTGTGTACACGATAACAAAAAAGGACTTATTTGGCACTATTTCCAGAGCCAGTTTCAGTCCTGTTGTGGCTGTAGGATGTTCTTGTTATTATTTGCTTCTATTTTTATTTTATTTAACTGGTCATCAGGTGTTCTATTTCAGCCCAATCTCTCATTTCTGAAACAGAGCCTTCGAAATAGCAGACTGCACCGAAATACTACAAGCAGGAAGCAGTCCTCCTTGACCAAGTGGACAGAAATTCCTCAGCTCTGTCAGAAAAACAAGATGCTGCTTTTACAACACATGAGAAATCGCAAAGGGTCTCGTCAGTCAGACAAGAAAATGACTCCTCTGGCGAGCGCCATTGAAACAGCTGTTTTATGGTGTCCATTTCGCTGTCCAATACAAAGGGACCTCGGCTGAAATTTGTGTCTAATTGCTGCCATTCAGGCTCCAACGAGGTCCGTCTGGCCTGTAGTGAGCACCGGGGAGCAAACCGGCCCCTTTGTGACAAAAAGGCACGGCAGTCAAAGAATGACTCAATCTGCCAGTGAGTGACACAGAGATGGGCCTTTTAACAGTGCAAACACACCGATGTAAAAGTCTCAGTGGTTTTTAATCGGAGCAGATAGCGGTGTCAGTGAGCGAATCGATTACTATTGCATCTATCAAAGCACTCTACCCTCACTCTGATTCAGTCGGACATAAGGCAGGTGTCACATGAGGTAGACTCTTACTCTACAAAGTGACATGAGCTGAATGAATATGACATCTGTTACATTACATGTTGCAGAAATACTCTGTTGTATAAAAGCAGGAGTTTGAACACATCAGGCAGATTCCTGCAGTTGACCTCAGCATCACAAGATCATTGTTATTTGATTCAAATGTTTTAAGTGGTTATAAAGAATCATATTTCCTGATTGATTTGATTTAGCTTGCACTCGTTTATATTTTGTAATTGTATGCTATATGCCTTTTTCCCCCCAAAATGTCAATAATATATTTCAAACAACTATAAATAAAGCTGCATTTTCTAGCTTTTAACCTCCGGAGACCTAGGAAAGTAAAAGTTTTAATTGGAAATGGCATAATGCAATGTTTTTTTCAGATACTTTTTTATGGAATGTCCTTTGCAGTGAACAGTGTTTTTGTTTTTTTTTAAGCAAAGCTGTGAAACTCATGTCCCCTACAGAGGACACAAAGGCATTGCTGGGTCTCAAGAGATAGAGTTAATCTGCAATACAAGTGGATCAAACTGATAACTTCTTGCAGTGGAATACAAAAGCATTCACCTTGGCAGATTGTCTGATTTGACCCCCATTGCTTAAATTGTACAGACAATGCAAGAAATGTCCATCGGTTTGATCTGATCTCTAATGTTTACAAAGAACCGTCTTAGAGATCAGCACCTGAGTCCTCCATGGAGGATCAGAGACAGACAAACACATTAATTTTTACATGACTGTGTCTTTGCTAAGATGAAGAACGGCCATCAGAGGTTTAGCAGCAAGCTCCTAAAAGGACAGAAAAGGATTTTCCCCTCCCTGTCTTTCTCCTTTTAAAAGCATTTGTTTGAGTGCCATCTCATCCTGATGTGCTCGGTGAAAGTCATTTGTTTAGCCTCTGAGGACCATCAGCAGGCCAACCAATGCCTCTCCTCATCCAAATGCATTTGTTTCCACTCCAGAGATCTGCACGGTCTCCACAGAAATCCTCACAAGCTGTAGTGGTTCTGCTGCTGCTAATGAGCGCAGGAATTCCATACAGACATAAAGAAAATCAAATAAAACCTTTTAGGCTCTGCTTACATGTTGATCTGATTTCGTTTATTAAATCTTATTCTTAAAGCTGTGAGTGGTGTCAGCTACAAATTATGTGAAGAATCTCTGAATAAGTGAAAATCACTGCTAAAGTGTCTTTCAAATCCTGCAGCATTTACAGAAGCTGAACAAAAAGGGCAGTGAATATGAAGGTAGACACAGTCTCCTCAAGTATTGTGTCTTTGATCACAGCCGTCCAGACAACCAGGGAGACTATGAGCAAAAAGGAAGAAGTTAAAACTGCAGGATGTGGGAACAACCAGCTCCTGAGTAAAGCAGGCCAATAAAATGCTGAGGGGAGAAACACACTCAGAGCGCTCACACACTGTGGGAACCAAAGCACGCACAGGGAAACGTTGAGTGGATAAAGTTAACTTGGACGTAACCTGAATGCTGCTTCCTCTCCTGTGGGAGTGTTGTGGTGAAACTCCAGCTGTCTCTGCATTTTGCTTTCCCTCAATGTCACCATTTCACTCCACTGGGTCCACACTCACTGTCTCCTGAGATTATATTCCTGGCCGTGTTTTCCAAGCATGCAGTCACTACTCTGCCATAGTCCCACTAGAGCATTTAGTGAAACAGAAAACCCTAAAACGCTTCATATCAGTGCATATTTTTGACAAACTAACTAAGCATGTTCTACTATACCATCTGAGCTATATGTTTGGTGGAGGGCAGGACAATGGTTTTGTTAAATTGTATATAATTTTTATTTATTAGTTATTTTGGTAGCTACGGGAGGATCATTTCTGAAACTTTCCTTAATGATACATTCAAGGACACTGCGCAATCTGACATTAGATGCGGGCTGATGAAAAACATCAACAGACAAGCAGAATAGGAAGATGCCAAAAAGAGTTCCTAAATATGGCCGTTACATTCATTCGAAGGAACGTGTTGCAAATTTCATATGTAGATATAGGGAAAACTTTTTTTCTAATCCTGCAACTTTATTACCATGCTTTGATAAAGTCAATAACAGCTGCCAAAGACTCCACAGAACACTAAAATGATTAGTTGAAGCTCCAGTTCGGAGCTGCATTTCAATGTCAAACAAGACATTATATTATCAACATAAAATGTAGATAATACTGATTTTTTTAAAAACCTCCCTTTATCCATTCAACGCTCTGTTGAAAGTTGAGTCTGCTGTTCTGCATCTGTCCAAACAAACACACAAACCCACACACACTCCTACACACTGACACACACCTGCTGTGGCCTGCAGCACGAGCCAAGACTGACCTTTGGCCTCTAAACCGCCAACAGTTGCTTCTTTGAGGTTACAAACAGGCTGAAAACAGCAGTGTGTGGTGTGTTTGGATTTTAGGACAGCACGTTCATGTGTGTGATTTGATCCACCGCAGCAGCGAAATTGCGAGAACAGATTAATATATATTTTTCTTAATATGTCATGGACATGAAGTCACATAGTGCTGTGGTCTACTGGACTTTACAGCCGTTACAGCATTAAAACCCAGACTGATGCGACCTGTTCCAGTAAGTGTGTCTAGTGGATTTCCCTATCTTTGCAGTCACACACTGACTTTGCATGCAGAGAAATAAAAGCGCTGTAAAGAGAGAAGCGAAAGGGTACACTTCCTTAATGTTGTTATAGAAGAGTTAAGGATGACTCAGAGGATCAAGAGTGTTTTAATCAGGTTTGCATGTATATACATGAATATGGAACAACCAATCCAACGACATACACCAGCTTGTCTTTGTCTCCGGCTCCCTGTAAGAAACCGTTTAACTGTCAACATAGCGTCATAACGGCATGGCTGCAAGGGGAAAGAATACTTTCCTACAGCGTCACCAGAGAGGAGGGGCCCCGCTGTCAAAACAGGATGCAGGTCACACCTTATCATGGCAGAGCATCAAACCAGATTTACAAACCCTCCACCTCCACCTCCTGTTCTGTTTGGACTAAACGGACAATATAGCTTGTTCAACATTTCTGGAGGAGGAATGCTTAAATAGCAGGTGTGACTGGGCCGGAAGACAAACACAACTACAATCACGTTGTTTAGCGGCAAATTGTTCTCCCCGATCAATCTGCCCATTCTTGTTTGCGGACATTGTTATTCTGGTTTCTATCCATCCCATGTTATCATTTTGTTTCCGTTCAAACTCCTGTAACCAACTCTCTGCTTCTCATTTACCAGCTGGAGCCGTTTCCTGTTCAGCTGTGATGTGATTCGTCATGTCACCCTCCATCCTCACTGCCCCCTGTGAACAAGATTTACCCGGCTGCGTGCTCAGACTTTTCTCTCTCTGGTGGCGTGCAAACACAATAACTGTCCGAGGGCAGAGGCCGCTCTCTCATCCTACCTTACTTTGCACTGTGAAACTTCATCCATCCTCAGCATTTCCACCGCCCTTCATTTTAACTCTACACCCACACACGTTCATCTGATCATCCACCTTTAAAGCATCCGTCCATTCCTCTCACGGCCCCTCCCAGCTTTAAACTGCATTAAAGCCCAGTCGATACAGTTTTGAAATGCATTCCGTTTCCACCACACGTCCTGATATTATTCATCTTTCACAGATGAAAACAATGACTCAACTTGCAGGCGCATGCCAGGCATACCCCTTTTTGTGCAGGAACACACCGGATGAATGTGCAGGGCTTGTGAGAGCTTGTGTCATCACTGAGTGTGAAGGCTTTGTAGAGCTACAGGTTTTTAAAGACGTTCATAATCACCTTGAATCAGTCAAAATTAGTTCCAGTATCTATCAAAGTCATGATTAATGCTGAGTAAAAACAAAAACAAAAAAATTACAAGGCATCAACAGGGTCATGCTGAGTAAATCTTTTATACATTTCATGAAGTGTCAGTATAAAGTATACTTCTGATAAGAAAATGTATGTGGAAAGTGAGGATGTTTGTGCTCCTAAGGCTTTGAAGTGATTATTTACTTTTTAAATTGCCAGTACTTTAACTAAACTGAGGTAAAAATTATACATATAAACACATAACTGACCAGTCTAATCTTTTATATACGTCACAAATCCACTCCATTTCCCAAAGTCTGTCCCTTTTGTTTGACCAACTGTCTAATTTACAACAATATTTTGCTTATTGCTACAAATGAAATGAGAACAACTGCAAATCCTACATTAAAACAAGCTTAAACAGCAAAAAGGCGCCATTTTCATTTAAAATTGATCAGTATTTATTTTTACTACATTTCCTGAGTGGTGTCACCTGATCACATGCTTTAATTTATCATCTAATTTTTCAGCGGAACGACTTTCACCCAAACCTCATAATTGTTTTTCAAGCTACTTCAGACAGAAATTTGATTTTGTAAGGCAGATAAACACTCCTGAATTTTTTTTTTTCCAATGTGGCAATGCACTTGAGCAACAGTTTGCCTGGGAGTGTTTTTTTAACAATGGATACATATTAAAATATTTTCTACATGAGCTTTAAAACCAGTTGTCTCATTTCAACACGCTTTACCTGTTGGAGTTAAACACCCCGAAACAACAGCGTGTCAGTGAGTCAGAGGAGCTGAAGGCAGGGAAAGGCCTACAGTTAGACCAGGAGAACAAGATCATTTGTTTGTTATTGTAAATTAAGAAATGTGAAGGTGGAGCATGAAGACAAGAGTGTACAATAGAGTAAAGCCAGACAGACAGGAGAACCCAGAGTCAAAGCATACATAGAGGTGGGAAATCAGGGGGTTTATAGTATGGGAGCACTTTGTTAATTTGGATATGCAAACACTGAAGGTTTGTCACCACTGGTCTAACAAATCCATTCATGGACTCTGAGAGCAGATGTCAACAGCAGGTTCAAGTAAAGCAAGTTCAGCCCCTATGATGTCTGTGTCAGATTCCTGTTCCTGTGTGATCTGATGCACACGCGGTTGTTTCTGGATAGGAGAGGAGAGGACAACTGAGAGGTGGATG
Organism: Apogon talboti; assembly: GCA_037367365.1. Classification (NCBI taxonomy): domain Eukaryota; kingdom Metazoa; phylum Chordata; class Actinopteri; order Kurtiformes; family Apogonidae; genus Apogon; species Apogon talboti. The sequence goes on along the minus strand of JAPQRQ010000005.1, from coordinate 31,131,454 downwards.
ATCAGTCTTCATTAAGCGTTAAGCATTAAGCTCTGGCTGTGAGCTGAGGTAACAGCCTCTGATGGATGACACCTTTAAGTTCCCATTAAAAAGTAAGCATTGCTCATAAGCAGCTTCTGATTAACACCAGGAGAGGTGAGCTGCCTACTCTGCAAAGACAAAACACCCAGGCTTCACTTTCAGTCTGCAATACGCACCACAGGCCCAAAGGCAAACTTTTATTTTCATTTCCTCTCACTGTGTATCTTTTACATGAAGGTCTTAAAGAACAAAAAGACAAAGAACGGGACATTTGGCAGCGGTGACCTCAGAAAATCTGAGTCGTGCTAAATGCTCGGAACGTTTCACCTTTTATTTACTGAGCGACTCTGTTTGTAGAGCTGCTGAGGTCTGAAAGGCGCTCCTCCTTGGAGACCACCCCACGGGGCCCAGGGTTCCCATGAGGCGAGGACAGCAGCAAGCTTTGACTTGCTGAAACAGTGTGGGAATGGATAAAACTCCCTGGACAACCCCATGAAAAAAAAACCGACAACTCCACTGGTTTCCAGCTCTGCAAAACGGAGGTTCATCTTCCATCTGACATTAGATGTTCATATTAGCACCAGCATTACCTGTGGTGTCCACGAGGTAGTTAGATTGGCTGTGTCTATGCACTGATGAGAACAAAACGGGATTTATCGAGCCAATCGAGGGCAGATGGAGGTAAACTAGTTACTCCCCTCCTCCATCCGCCTCTCTGCTCCGCTGCCTCTCCTCTCCCTTGAGTTGAAGGTTAATGATGAAAGAATACGGCAGAGGAATACAGATCAGGGAGACGTGGATGGAGGTGGAGAGACTCTTAAATCCTTGTAGAGGAGTTGTGGCAAGAGGTTATGAGAAAAACAAAAACATTAACCAACCAAAGCCTTAAAAGTGCTTCTGAAAAACATTCTAAACGGCATATGCCAAGACAAGTTTACACATCCATGTGCATTAATGTGTTCATGTTGCATCTTCCACTCATGTGGAAGCAGAAATGAAAAATTTAGCTACATTCCTCACAGTATCTGACACTGACCTGGAAAATACCTGGGAAGAACGCCAAGACTTCAACCAGCAACAACAGGAAAACGAAGACTGACTCAGTTTTAGGACTTCTGCTGCCACAACATTATACAATATTTGATTTGCCTCTGACATTCAACATAATTGGATTTCTTTATTTAATACAAGTATGATAACTGCAGCGCCACGACATTCTTCAAAATGGCAGGTTTTACCAGCAGTTGTTGCTGCACATGACTTCAAGCAGACTGAAATCCAGCAAAGCATCAGCTTCGAAGCATGCTCCCCATGTAGCTCCAATAAACATCGATCTTCCAGAGCAAAAGCATATTAAGGTGCTATGCATACACTATTAATGCTGATCAACAAGCTAAAAGCTTGAGCATGCTTTATGCATGCGTATGTGCGCACTCTCAGAGCACACTTGCATAGACTTGAATCATTCATCGGTGTGCGCCAATTTCATTGATTCGTCATAAAATTGCAGATGAGGAAGCTAGCTGGCAGTAATCCGCATCTAAACACACCTGAGACTCCACGAATGCATCAAAGACACAGATTAATACTTTGATATGCTTTTATGCTATGATATTAGGATTATTCACTATAGAAGTGAATTTTACACACATAGGAAAGCACATGTTTATCACTATATCAGAGATGAAGCAAACACATGTATAGATCATCCTTACATGGAACTTCTGAAGAGGCACAAAAGCATGATATTAAATGTAAAGCTTAAGTAACACAAACAAAGCAGCTTCACTGTTATGCAAAGTTCTCCATTACAAAAAGCATTCTCTGTGTCAGTTACAGCTGAAGTGTCTTCTCTGCTTACTTGACTCTACTGTCAAGAGCTCTCTGAGTGAAGCGCCTCCCGGACGAGCTTATCACAGATCAGGAGTACGTAATGATGACAGCAGAAGGAGTAACACTTGTCTCAGGACACTACGCTTCACTGGATACTCATTGGACCCTCACTGAGTCAGAACGTCCTAGACGATACAGTTGAGGGCAGCACAGAGAACGTCTGGACACGTGACACAGAAACTGCAAAACAAAGTCTAAGCAAACGTCTGAGCATGAAAAACAGATAACTGTCCGTCGGTGATATCACATGATGAAATGTAAGGAAAACGGCAAACACACAAGAACCCTGAGCCTGCGATGACGGCGCTCGATCACTCCCTATTAGCCCTCTGTCTATGAAGCAACAGGCCTGTGACAGACTTGAGGGCTGACTCTCAAATACTGCACTTGAGTGAGCAAATGACAGTAATGTGGATCTATTTGCCGTTATGATGATTTCCAAAGCAGCTGAGTTTTGATCTAGTCGCGCAAACACACACGTACACACACACACACACAATCAGTCTCTAAGAGAAACACAGAATATCCATTTAGTAGCAGTTCTGGAGCTTTCATTAGCATCACATGAGCTTCCACAGTACATTAGGTTTGCTCAGATGTCATCTCATGTTCATTTTGCTGAGGACTTAAAGCACTTCGCTGAAGTTGAGGCTGAAAGTTAATTCATTTACTTAAAAAAACATTTTCTAAAATACCCCCACAAGGTGAATTTAGTAGCTGTTCTACTCCTCCTCAGCACAGCAGATTAGGGTTTAAAAGCATTTAAATTTCCATTTTGCTGAGCAGATAGGTTCTATTTTTGACAACGCAGTTCACTCCTCCTTCAGTGCGGTCTCTTCTTTACGTTTTCTGGCTGAGCAGGTGAGTAAGAAGTTGAAGGACCGGAGAGTGAATCCCGTTTCAGATGAAAAACAAACAGCATACTAAGCGCATTGATGCCTCAGTGACCTTTGACCTCGTACAACAGAAGCCGATGGGAGTAAATCAACAGGGGCTCAGGCGAAGACAGAAAGGGAGAGTCTTTAAAGTGACCTTGACCTGCTGTAAAAAGTACAAACAGCTTAAATAACGGGTTAACGCAGGTGATTACATCTGTAGGTAACAAACATATGACGGCATATGTTTTCCCTCCTTGTCTAAATATAACGGTGTACATTTGTTTACATGTTTGATTTCATTTTCCTCCAACGCGAGGTTGTTTTGACCGAACAGGCCCGGATTCTCCTCCTAAAATAACAATCCTCAGTGTTCATATAAACACTGCAGCCTATACTTCAACGTACCACCAAAACCTATACTTCAGCTCAAACCTATACTTCAGCGTCCTGATGCACCGAAGCATAAGAGGAGAGCCGGGCTGTTTAACGTCCACGTCATATTTATGATAAACACTCACAGATATAGACTCTTCTGACGGCTCTAACATGAAAATGGAAGAGGTGCTTTTAAATCTTGAGCACTATTTACAGGACATCGCAAGCAAGTCAAGAACCACGCTAACTGAAATCAATAACAAAATGAATCATTACCCAAAGCTTGTTATTGTTTTTCCCCCTCTAACATTTAAAATCCTTGATGGAGGTTATTGGGGTTCTTTTCAACACACGGGAACCATTTCTCCTTTCTGATCCCACAGCACAAACTGAAATAGACAAAAGGCTTTCATGTACTCGGCTGCTTCTCTGCATGAAGCTCATTGCCAAATGACTTCCCAGCCGAAGAGTTAGTCCTCCTCTGTGAGTTTACAAAGACACCGGAGCATGTTGAATGAAACTCAGTGAGAGGGTTTGTCACTGCGAAAAAAAATAAAAAATCTTCTATCGCTGATCTCAATGTTTTATTGGCTATTGTATGTTACTACATAGGCTTTGAGATTTTCTGAATATGCTCAAGCCTTTCAATGTTAAATTTAAAAGCTCTGACTTTGACTTTTCCACTTCCAATCAGAAACTCAGTGAAATGTTTCAGCCAATTAAGCTGCTGATGGCAAGCGTAGCAACAATAAATGACCAATTATGAGGAATAATGAGCGGATTAGCACTGTGGAAAAGGTTTTAAGTGTAAAAACCTGCATTTATCTTCTCATTTTTGACTGGCTGCACATTAGAGTGAACCTGAAAAAGTCAAGACAGTTTTAGAGTTGGTATTAAATTGCCTACGGTCTACTATGTTCACTTGAGTGTATTTGTAGCAGCGCTCTTCAGATATTCTTCAGTCCAGCTCATGGCTCAATAACATCACTGCAAACTACGATACAGGCTGCAACCGGGGAATACTACAGGGGCGTTCATGTCTGACCTGGAGAAGCTGCTGCATTTGCTCTTATATGAAAAAATAACTTCTTCTATCTTTGCACTGATTAACAGCGAGGGTTTGTTGTGGAGTATGGGAGTCTACAGCGAATGTGTGCCAATTCATTTCCTCAAGGTCTGCTGCGAGAAACCTCCCTCCTCTCATACAGCCCACACGTGGAGAGATTACATCTTTTATTTATCACTTCTTGGCTCTATTTTTCCAGCAAATTCCAGGCTGGGGTGCAATCAGCCAAGAAACCCTCCCCATGTGTGTGTGTGTATGTGTGCACTACTGTTATTTCTCTTTGTAAGCATGCAGATCGAACCCCCCTCTTTCACTCTCTGGAATAACAACCGAGATTCAGTTTCTTCCCCAAAGAAACATTCCCCAATATCTGGGAATATATAGGCCTCTGGTTTTGGCAGGACAGAGGCTGGTGTGTGTGTGTGTGAGCGAGTGTGTATTCCCTGTGGCCCTTCAACGAGTACACAAAGCCCACATGAACGGGCTGCATTTAAGAGTGGAGGAAGAGGGGGGACAGGTCATGCAGAAGCTGAAGCGTTCAGATTGCATTACAATTCAAATTAACCATGCAGAGTAATGGGATTACAGCCCTCGGTGCTCAGCAAAGGTGTCCCACATCCACTGAGCTCACAGGTGACACACTGCAACGCAGTCTAAGACTCTCCTGCGACGGCGATGGCACTAAAACCAAAGTGTCTTCATTCAAGTGAGCGATCTCTTCAATTCAACACACCGTCTGCTTCTCCACAGTCAAGCGTCTTTTTGATTACAGATACAAACAAACAACACAAACCTGAACCAATTGGCTGCAGACTGGTGTGAATCATGGCCCTTTTAAAGGAATCGTTGTGCTCAATACGCTTCCTCCTTCCAAATCTCTTCTATTTAACAAGGGAGTGAAAAGATGCTTTTGTTTGCTTTCCTATTGGAGGCGACAGGAAGTTTGAAAGACACAAATGAACATGAAAAAAGGGACAAAGTGCCAAAATCACAATAGGGATGCCCGGGATTTGATATATGTGCTGGTAATTAAAATTTCAAATAGGGTCCTGCTTTAAAAGCATGAAAAATAGCAAGAAATATACTAAAATCTAATTGTAATGAGTCACCAGTTTGTGGTGTTGATGGAGAAAAGTTATGTGAGTGAGCAACTATCAGCGCAGCACACAGGTGTCTGTCCCTATTTCACTCAAAATAAAATCCACAGTGCCTTTCAGTGGGTCATAAAGAAGTTGATGTGTAATAATCGGGGATCTTTGTCATTTTTGCCATTAGGAAAAACAGGTATCCAAACTGTGTAAAGATAATTCAACTGCTTTAGTAGTTAGAGCTCTGATATAGAAAGAAGCCATCAGTGAGGCAATGTGAGGCTAAATACAACTTTTAGTTTAGTAACATAAAGTGTTTCAGTTCACACCCAGCCCAGCACTACTGTAGGCTTCCTTTATTACCCAATAGTTTTATGTAATCATTTAAAATTGATTTTAAAGGTCAGAAATTTCACCAGATAATCAAGACTGTGAGAGATAAAAAGGCATTCTGAGAACTTAAGTCAGTTTGATGACATGTTACAGACACTTGTGGGTGTTTTCTAAAGTTACCAGCAAACTGTCAGTACCATGACCTGACCTGAAAACAGCTGTGGGACTTTCTGAAACACACACTGACACGGTTGGGTCTTCTACTGCTGTTCACATCAGTCCCATGTGTGGACTCCTGTAGACCTGCTGCTACTGAGACACAGATGTGTTCCTGTTAAAAGTTTCTCAGTGAAAACAGGTGTCGTTGAGAATTCAATGCCGTTTGTGTATTTTATTTCAGGGGGTTTATGTCCTACATTCATATTCAAACGGCCCCAAGCAAAACAGGATTGAAATACCCCAGTCAGTCACACATCTCCATTCATACCATGCAGATTTAAAGCCCCATTGTACTAAAGCCTGTGTGTGTGTGTCCTCTCCAGCCTTTGTTATCAAACCCCGTTCCTTCACCACCCTCATCTCTGATCATCTGCTTAAACTGGTCATACTGTTTAATGAGTGATCATCTGCCACGGGTTCCGTATTTTTCCGTAGTTCTGGTTTTACTGGTCCTGTCACTCACCGACTTGCAGTACGTTGTCCACGCAGCCGCTCTCCAGTAGAGCGATGCCCCGACGGAAAGGCAGCCGCGTCTCGTCGCCGTTCTCCCCGCTACTTCCCATATCCTCCCCGCCGGTGTTGAACGACGAGTACATGCAGATCTCCCGTTCGCTCCTCGGGAAAGACCAGTAGACGATCCGTCTCTGAACGGGCTCCGGGATCCGCTCGAAGCGCTCCTCGACCCGCTGGAACGGCCACTTCTCCGCGACTTTCCTCGCCGCGATGTCCAGGAGGGTCTCCGGGCTCTGGGTTTTGCTCGATTCGCCCTGCGCGGCAGCCGAGCCGCCACACGGCGCCCCCGCGGCCCGCTGGCCTGGTCTACATGTTGCATTGTAGCCCGGTCTACAGCAGAGCCGCTTGGCCGGGGGCTGCTGTACGCGCTCCGCCATGATCGCTCTGCTTTAACGCCGACGGAGGAAGTCAACGCACCATATGAACGGGATGGGGAAGGGAAAGGTTACCCTCGGTCTGATTGTTGGCCGTGTATGGCCAAATCATCCTTTTAAGGAAACATGGGGGCTGGGCTTCTCCGCGCTTGTCAAACCCCTTTGTTGACAAATGAGAGGGGGGCGGGGCCTGTCCGGCTCCGGAGCTAAATGAGGACCGGAGGGCGGAATTCCCGCACGGCCGCTAATCCTTTGTGAGAGGAGAATAAAAAGCTCTGAAAAGGAGGTCGTTTTAATGACGCCTGTCTCTCCTCCTGGGCCGGGGCTTCACTGGAGGGCGTTAACACACATTACACACAGGGACAGGCGGGCGGCTTTGTCTGGCCGTGGACGGTCAGAGTCTGACTGAAGGCTGGGCTCCGAGGGGCGGTGATAGGCCTGTCAACACCGGAGCCTCGTGGTTTGGGGGGAGGGGGCAGTGGACGCAGCACCGCCCCCCACCGTGACGTTTAAAGGTCCACAGGAATGTGGGTGCTTTAAGGAAAACAGCGTGTTGTGGGAAATATGACTTCTAAGTTTATGAGTGTACATTTACAGGAAAGGCACACTTTTCTGAAACACTGAATCAGCGGGGATAGTAACATACAGTTACACATTATAAAGTACTGCAATGTAATAAATAGGATACACTCATCCACTCTGCCGTTAATTGATATTTCACTACAACATTTATTTTGACTTATTTTCTGACATGTGCAATAAACAAAGAATATATGAACCAGTTTTGAAGATTCCTCATGTTATTTTATTGGGTCATGTATGACCATGACATGATAATTGCAGTTCTTTAAAAAGCTGGTTACATTCTAAGACGTGTGTCCATCAAAAGACCATCCAAAGACTCATTGAGTCCAGAGAGTATTCCCATGAATATATTTTTTTGTAGCTTCATGCAGATTTGATTTCTTGGCTTATTAAACATCACACATAAATACATTTGGAGCTTTATCTTTTTGTTAATATTACCTCTGCATACTACAGTACTAATGGAGTCAGCGTGTGTTTTCTGTTTATTGATCATATAAAGGTTCAGTGGGTGATATTTAACAACATCTAGTGGTGAAGTTACACAATGCAACCGACTAAAATCTTCACCTATGGTGGCCACAAGAAAGAGGAAGTCCCTCATTACAGCTAGTGTTTGTTTGGTGTGTTCTGGGATTTTTAGTAAAGGGCATATAAACTGTGGTCCACACAAACATAGTAGGTGGCTTATTACAGTATAATACTATAAGAAAGAAAAAAGGAGGAGCTTGAAACACAGTGTTGCATTCAAATGGTTTCCACAGAGGCAATCCTCTCCCTCTGTTCATGTAAATGACTCATTCTAAGGTAACAAAAGCACAGTGATTCTCATTATAACAAGATTATACATTAATGAAAATATAATTATGAGCATTTTCTTTCATTTCTACACTTAGACCCTTGTAAATCTTACATGCTGGACATTCAAAACATAGACTACGTGTATGAATGTGTTTCAAATCATTACTGACAATAAAAACAAGTTGCTAAATTACATTTTAAATTAAAATTACAACTGTCACAAATCTGTGGTGTAGGTACTTTAAATATCAGGCACACTAGACCTAACACCATTAACAATGTACAATAACTAATACTCCTTATGGATTAACAAAACTCTTGCCAGTGAATCCATCCAACAGAGCAACGCCTGCTGATGTAGCTGCCATTTTTTTCTGTTTTATTTCTGTTTTGTTTGTACAGAGAACAGATAGCTGCCTCTTGCTGCTAAAAACGAGGTTTACGTGCATGTTAGTACAGAAAAATACCATAAATGAGGATATGATTTATTGTAATGTATATGATATCTGCAGGTTCTTCTGGTTTATGTGAAGTTGATGGATTCAGTGCTTACTTAAAACAGACTGATTGATGAAGCTGCCAGAAAAGTGGGTATTATCTGGTCTCACTGGTGGTGGCTGCAGCTAAAGGGGAAAACATGATGTAAAAAGTGAAGTATAAATGTAAAGGGCAGCAAGGTATTTTGTAAATGGACTGGTTCGGGAGAGCGTGTTCCCTGTTGTTTGCGTGTTCAGACAGGAACACCACTGGGGTGAGAAGCATGAATGATTCAGGGGGCCCAGATCTTGACAGGAGCTCAAGAGGAGACCAGGGATTAGAGATATTTATTGTGTCAGAACTGCTGCTGAATTGTAGAGAGGGAGACCTGCATTTCTTTACACTAAAAACCACTGTTCAACATTGTGTAACACTGAACTTTATTGTAAACCAGACACATGTGGTGCACTCTGAGCAGATCTATCTCATATCTTTTTGCGATCATCACCGGGAGAACATTTTAAACAGTTTTATCCATGCATAAATACACTGTTCATCACTGTAATGAGTTTATCTGTCTTCTTGTCTTCCCATTTCCAGTTACAGTACCACCTGCTGCTTTTTCAGGACAGAGTTATCAACAGCCTCATTTCAGCACACATGCTCCATGCTGAGTAAATGATTTAGACCCCCCCGGCTGCAAATCTTTACTATTGTCTCATTTTACCCTGCAGACAGCACAGTAGAAGCACAGTAATGACTGAGCCTATTCACCCAGCATGGAAGTAACCATAGGTGGGCTGGGGGAAGACAGCAACACACACACACACATGTAGTCGACAAAGCTTCTACCTCCTACTAACAACCAGACTGATGTTCATTTTTTATGAATTTAGGTGCATTTTTCTTACATTGCATTGAATTTACATTCCAGGTACTCATTATGTCCAGAGATTCTCCTCTATTTTTTACACTATTACATAAACACAACCCCTTAGCACACAATAGTACTGTGTTTTCATGTTTTTATTTGACTGAATGCACCAAGAAGGCATTGCTCTTCACAAGCTACTGTACAGTATATTGTTAGCTTTTGGGCAAATATTCATGCATGCATTGCACTCAAACAGATTAAAATGGGGAGTAGCTGCAAGGTTATAGCACTTTTTTCCACACACTGCATACAAGAATATCCCACACATCTTATCAGATATTCATGGTGACTCTCAATTGTAAACTTGCAATGTTTTATTTTGTACCTACATGACTTAAGGTGACCTTTATGTCTTGCTGAATTTATCATACCTTGGTGAATAACATACATGCAGCTTTATGGTAACACGCTGCATTATATGTGACAAACTATTCAGGTATTCAGGCATAAAGAATTCTCCCATTAATATGATTTCTATGGACGGACTCTCTCTGCTCAGCTAAGATGGCTAGTATGGGTGATAATGACACTCTCGCTCACTCCTGGGGATAATCAGACTCACACACACACACACACACACACACACACACACACACACACACACATACACAACACAAACCATAGTATCCTTTCACGCTGGGCTCATTTGCATTCTCATCAGTATGCATGAAATTTCTGGCTGAACTTTAATACCCTAACTGCTGCATAATACACTTTAATGAGCATAAAAGTGAGCATGACAATTAAAATTCGCATTAATCACTAAACGCTGAGGGGTGGGGACGTGGGGATGAAATGAGAAAGAGAGGGAAGATGTGGGAGGATACAGAGGACTGGGGGATACTGAGCAGAAAGAAAAGAAATTGAAAAAGGTAGAAAGGATGGAGCCAGTGGATAGTATGGAGCAGAAAAAGGAGGAGGAGGAGGAGGAGAGAATGACAGAAAGAAAGAGGCAATAGAGATGAGAGCTCTTCTACTTAAGTGTTAAGGTTGATGAGGAGCTGGCAGCGGCGTCACCACGGGAACAGCGGATGAATGATGTGTTTTCATCTCAGAAGTGTGTGGACAAGCATAGCCCAGCTCTTCCTGTTCCAGCTCTTTTTTCATCCTGTTTTTTCTATCGTTTTCCGCTTTTTCACTGTCTCTCCTTTGTTCCTCTTTCACTTAGAAAACTGCCAGAGAGAAGGAGTACCTTGCACAAAGAGGATTATGTTCCCTGATAAAGAAAACCAAGCACTTCTTACACCTATACCTTCCCCCCCTGCCTTGTTCCTTCCCTTTGGAGGTATGAATATTCTGCTCAAAAAATCAAACGCACATGTGATCCCATTTGGATTTTTCACACCTCTGATCTTTCCCCTAATGCAACACCATGAAGCTCAGTTGTAAATTTTACCCTCCTCTGTGGCTGTGTTTGTGTATTTCCAGATTTTTTGATGCCAATTTGAGTGATGCCACTGGGCATGCATGAAATCTTACCGCCACTCTGTCTCGCAAATATATGCTTGGGCAAATATAAGATTTGCACATTCTCAGAAATGTGTGAACACACAAACATAACCTCTGAATGTACAGACAAAGATATGGCACATATTCACTTGGAGGCAGCACACTGACCCACACATGAATTATTTTGCTGCCAAAAACACTGTATAATTTATTGTGTTCTTACACATTGTAATTACAGCCATTTAATATCAAGATGTCCCCGTTCAGCACACACACAAGCACACAAGATGAACACATACACTTATGATCTAATCACCATTTTCGTTGCAGAGTTGACACATTTCTAGAGTTTGACCCTCCTTTGTCCTTTCTTTAGCTGAACCCACCAGTGAACCCAGAAGCAAGTGCGTGTGTGTGTGTGTGTGTGTGTGTGTGTGTGTGTGTGTGTGTGTGAATCAGGAGGAGGCATAATAAAAACCCCATCTGCATTTCCATAAATCAGAGAGGCATGTTTGTTGTCACCCAGTTGAGGGGCCCGAGAGCGAGGCCCCAGGGTCTGCAGGGATTATAATCCATGCAGTCTATGTGAACACACATGTGTGTACGCGCATATTCATGCAGATACAGTATAGAACATTCTCTGTAATGGTACCCACAATTCATGCTCAGAACATCCATTTATTGTTTAACACAGGTCTTTTCCCTTTTCTTGTTCAGTCCATCCGGTCTCTTTCCTCCCTTTTTAAATATCTCTAGAACATATTAAAATATACTTGCAAGAATTTTTGATAATGATAGAAAATCGATTACTTTAAAACAGTCTTTAAACAATTAAATTTAAAAAAAAATCTTGCTTCCATTTTTGAGATTTATCAATCTCACAAGTATGCATTTAAATGAGGTGATTAACATGAATACATATTTACACTGGCACACTCAGTTAATCCACTTCATTCCATTTTTCTGTAAACCTGATCAGTGCCTGTGTGTTTTTGTTTAAAGTCAATCAACAGAAGCTCCAGAGCGACAAAGTGCAGCAAGCTATCAAGTCATAGCCACTGAACATAAGTATAATCCTTAATAATTTATACTATAATGCTAATATGATAATATTAATGTAATGATAATGTAAGCTATGTACCAGACATGAGTTTTAAAGTGAGTCGTCCTGATGAATAATTTATTTCATGAACTTGCTTAATAAATGTTTTAATAATCTGGATGCATTCAAAACCTATTAGTGTAAAACAGATTTGAAGGCAGATTGTACAACGGAACACTTTCATTCACATCAAACTCAGAGGCTACTTTTAAAATAATACGCAGCTCATTGACAGCCTTTGTTAAATGCATCTGTCTTCTTGTTTCTGATATGTGAAGCTGTCATTCTGGTTCGCCAGGAAACGACATGAACTATATTTGAAATATCAGTGTTTTTTTCAGTTTATCACATCATATAATTCATCTAATGTTCATATCAAACCTTGGAGGATGTGGTACATTTATGAGGGAGGTATATCAGGGACAGCTTCTAAACATCTTGTAGCTATTCATTTTGACTTCTTGGCCTGAATATTATTTGCTTTGCTTCAGGTTATGTTTATATCAATAAGTGTCAATTATGTAGAGTTTGAGAGTTCAGAGTTCCCTCACTCTGCAGGTACCATTTAGACCAGTGTTTCCTGTATTCTCTGCATGTGCTCTTCACTTGTGAGAGGAGCACATTTGTGCATAAATAAATGTCCCCAACAATTTTACTGCCAGTTTGTTCCACAACACTTATAATCATATACATTGAATAGGTAAACCAGCTATTTCAAATCACAAACTTGCTAAATGTTACAATAAATATTTAATAAATGTGATCATTACATGGCTTTAGACACAGTTAAAAGGATCATTTTTTTCTCTGATCACTAAATAACCAGAATAGTTAGCCTTGTATACAAAATTCAATGTAATAAGTACAATTATGAACAAAACAAAAACATGCTTCATATGACTGACACAGAAGAGTGGGAGACATTTCTCACCCAGTGGATGATCTGTGATAAATTCCTTTCATAGAGTTTAATTTCGAGTGTCTGCACCAAATTCTAAACTACAGATCTACATTTTATGGCATTAATAATAAAAAAAAAAAGATCAATGCTTGATAAATGTTTTCCAGAATCCTCAAAAGAAACCTCAAAAGTTCTTTGCACCTATACCATCAAAATATGTTTGACTTCTGCACATTCTTTTGTAGCTTTAGGAAAAATATTTGGGCTAAAATGTAACCGTGAGCCTGTAACTACAGATGAATATTCATTTAGATAGAGGGTATTCTGTCATATTAATAAGTAAACATACTGTGATAATTTAATGGGACAAAATTGAGTGAATATGAGGACATATATAACCTGCTGTGTGTTTGCATCTGAGCTGTGGGAGTCTCATGTCCCTGCATTCCTTGTGTCTTAGGACTGTGGGTGTTAGGATGACAGAGACAAATCTCCTATTTAGTCAAATTTCACAAGTTGTAGACATACCTTCCTTTCCTAATTTTTTTCCCTTTTTCTTTATTTTAAACATTAGATAAAACAAGGACAGAGTAGGAAATGGAGGAAAAAAAACTGACCCAGAGCCTCTGGGCATGTCATGTAGCAATTTAAATTAATTTGAGACTCTTAAACGTCTCCAAGCCTATCATTTAACCCCCTCTATCATCTATGCTCTTTTCAATTACACAAAGGATCCTTAAACTGTTATTAAACCACAACCCACCCCCCTAAAAGTTAATCAGAAACTTTCAGAAAGAGTTTTCGAGATAAGTTTTTAAAAAAAAAAAAATTTCATCCTCTTTTTTCGTTGAAGAACTACCCCCAAGACTTCACCCCGCTCCTCTGAGGGCTCCCATCGTCAAAGATAGCGTGGGCGTATGTGTGATTGTGTCCCATCTGATCTGATCCAGTGGGTTTGCAGTGGTGAAATTGATCCCTGTGGTAGCTACACTGACAGGCCTGAGGAGCCAGTGTTCAAATGAATTAGGAAGAGGAGAAGAAGACAGCGAGGGCTTTCTGTTTGTTCTGCCTCTAAATAATACAACACGATGACAGCCAGCAAACAAAAGCATTTGTGTAACGAAGAGCGATACAGGGGATAGGATATAACACAGTGGAATGCTTAAATTACAGATGAGAATGGAAACATCTTTTCTGATGTTTTGTTGTCTGTTAAACATTGATGGGAGCCAAACCAGTGGGGACGGAGCTAGTGAGGAGGCTACAAAGAGCTGGCTCAGTGGTTGTCCGTCCAAAAATCCAGGAAAGAAACTGGAAGCCTACGAGCAACAAACTGGAGCACTGGGCTCTGCTCCCAGATGGACACCACTCACTTTTTTCATATTCGCCAGCGTCATATGTTTCCAAAGTTTGCTCCATTTAATTGTGTTGCTTGGGGGTGAAAAAACAAATGACAACCAAGTGATTGTATCTAAATTCCCTGAATGTGATTAAACATAAATGTGTAAAGGGTCGGCAGGGAGATTTAGCACTGAATAATTGACAATGCTGTATTATATTGCTGTAGGAATTATTCTTCCTTAAAATACTCATTTCACTGTGCATGTGTTTTTTAACATTCATAGCATCTCAAAAATAATTGAAGGGCCTGTGTGTTGCTAAATATTTCATCTCCTTTGCCTCTTTTCCAAATTTCGCAGGATGAACGATGGCTTTTGCACCCAAAAAAAGGAGGATATGAATATTTCAAGCATTTAAATAATTAAGTCCAAAGTGTTTGGGGCGGCAAAGCCCTGATAAACTAATCTGAGACGGAGAAAAGAAAAAGGTCTGAGAGGGACATTAGAAATTTATTATTTTATCAGCAGCTATTTATTATTAACATAGCGAGATCCCATTAGCATTCATAGACAAAGGGACTCCTGGGAGGATGCCCTGTGGATTTCAAGGTGATACATTAAACAGAGAAGTTATAGGAGGAGACGGTATCCACCACTGCCCTTCATCTGCATATTAGCCAACGTCTTTCACTCACCACAAGCACTGGGATATCTTCAGGTAGATTGCGCGAGTGGGTGGCAGATTTGGGACATGAAAATGAACTCTTCTGACTTCACAGTGTCACATGCTGAATACTTCATGACAGAATCTCACAATAGGGTCACAGCTATGACCAGCAACACTTCACTTGACGGTTTAAAGCAGCACTAATGAATATTTTCATATGACCAAATTAATGTGTAATGTAAAGGTGCTGTTCAAAGTGTAAAACTGGCAGCAGCAGCATCATGCAACTCTGCAGCTAAATACTATTAAAAAGATTCAGGCCAATAAGTCACAGTGAAAGGACATTTTAGTATTTTTCACTCAGTAGTTTGCTTTTATAACCCACAATGTTAACCCTTTAAATCCTATGCCCAAAATGGTCTGTCTGGACTTTTTTTTCTAATTTTGACTATGAAAAGGTTAGAAAATATGCTGTGAGTGAGTCCTTTTGCCCATTTTTCCAGAGTACTTAAAACTTTCAAAATCTAGAAGTCATTTACAATTTACTGCATGTTATAATAATATTCTCCAGCTTCTAGTACAGACATGAGTGAAATTACCGTAATGACCCAATAAAGCCTATAAACTGCAACCTCTCAGGTTTCAGAATTCATTGATAATTTTCCAATTGCACAAACAGTGAAGGAGTTACAGCCATCCAAAATGCATATGCAAAAGGCGTGTCAGCGATGACACATCAGGTTTTAAAGAGTTAAGGATACAATTCACAGTCCCCATTCATATTAAACCACAGATGCAGAGGACATTTGTTTTTACAAAAAAAACTCCAATAATCCCTCTTCACACCGTCATCTTTATCTGCCTGCAAATGACATTAAAAAGGCAGGAACGCAGCAGTGGACTTATCTGCTAAAGTCTTAGATGTTCATCTTAGGAGGTAAAGGAGACCAAACCAGCTAAAAAGGAAGGTGAATTTGGAATTCATTCTAGGCTTTGGAAAAAAAAACCCACCACAATCATTTCCTTCTCTATTTGTGCTTTTTTTTTTTTTAAGGTTGCCATAGCATTGGATGGGTTTTTCAGTTGGTTTCACCATCACATATCACTAAATATTACACACCGGAATGAAAACACTTACATCCTGCAAGACAGTGGAGAAAGTCTTAACCCATAAAGACCCAAACAGCCACTGGCAACCAAAACCATCTGCTGATCTAAAATGTTTAATACCTGTTGATCCACTAATCCTATCAATACATGTACATAATTGACATAAAATACAGTTTGTCATCTTTTCATGGTCATCAGATATGACCCATTTGGACGTTCAGAGGCTCCATAGAGAACATGGAAACATCGTCAACTTCTGCGACATTGATTCAGCAGTAATACCCATATAGTTGGGTAAATGACAGTGGATGGAGACATTTGTATTATGTTCAGTTATTGGTATCTTTGCTGGGGAAAAAAAAAAAAAAAAAAAAAAAATCGCCTTTTCTTCAGTTTTCTCTGTTTTCATTTAATCTTGGAATTTACTGAGCTTTTACAAACATCTACATCATTGTTAAATTAAATATAGGAAAAATACATGACTTTCCCTGAAAAATGAAAAATACAGAGGATAATATTATAATAAATTACTTAGGAAAGGTTAACTAGAGAGAAAAATGAACTTGGGAACTGCCACAAAAGTAGCATCATGTCTTTATGGGTTAAAGTAAACCTCCAACCCAACCCTATCTTGACCTCTATGCATCCACCCTATATTCAACTAAGGACGTGAAAATTTCTTGACATTGTGTCAAAACAATCCAATGGTGAAATCTGACACTGAAAATCAAATCACACTGAAAAAATCTCTTGTCTGTTATTAAAGGTTAAGATGCTTTATTGTCCCCATAGGCAAATTCCATCTCTGCATTTTATCCATCCTAATGTTACTCCCAGTAACAGGAGAATATAGCAGAAATAAGGACAGTTCAGTGTATAAAGTTAAATAGTTTATTACAAAAACTCTATTTGTTAATTAGGCCCACCTTTAACCCCTTTAACCTTACATCCCGGTCATCACCTCCAAGACAGGGGTTAAACAACACAGCATGCTCGAGTGCATAAAGGCAGAAAATTTACACGCATAGTGATACACACATAAAAGTTGCACACAAATCTGTTCACTGCAAACATATCACACCTTATGCCTGCCTTGATGGCCT
>JAPQRQ010000005.1:31089542-31105118 GCA_037367365.1 Apogon talboti | reverse complement strand
CTACTACTACTACTACTACTGCGACTACTACGACTGTCTCCTGCATCTTCTACCTGCATGTCCTCCTTCCCCACTTCCATAAACCTCCTCTTTGGTAGTTCCATCTCCATCATCCTTCTAAAATGTCTAAACCATCTCAAATGTCTAAACCATCTCAACTTGGCCTCTTACTTTGTCCCCAAAAGGTCCAACCTGAGCTTGTTCCTGATCCTGTCCATCCTTGTCACTCCCAAAGAAAATCTCAACCTCTTCAGCTCTGCCACCTCCGTCCCTGAATAACACTAATAACATAAAATGGCCATATAATTTTAACAGTGTGTAAAAATCAACAACAAACAGATATTATTTAGAATTGGACTTGTAGAAAACAGAAAACTACTAGAGTGTTTTTGTTGACCTATTACCGTTGCTGCCACATGATGGTGCCCAAGTAACATTTTACTATTTTTTTTTTAAAGAACTTTATTGGTTAAGAATAGTATGCAATTAAAGTATACAATAAGAAAAACAAAACAAGATTGCCAGGGGGGAGGGTTATTCAGTTGTATAATTACAATATAATGTCAAATTTAGAACAGATGTTAATGGTTTTAATAGCCTTTTTATTTCCAGATTTATCTAAAATTTTTTAATAAAGTTCAACATCCTTTAAAAAGTAAATAAAATTTGGTTTTATGTTACTGAATTTACATTTGTGAATGAAGAATTTAGCAAGTAAGGTAAATAAATTGATAATAAAGAAGTGTTTTTCTTCCTTTTTGGGATATCTGTAGAAACAAAATGATACATTTTTCTGGGACATGACAAAGTCTTTGAAAACATGGTCAATAATAACTCTGCTGAAGTCTTTCCATAGTTTCTTGGTGTATGAGCAATGCCAGAGGAGGTGCAGTACAGTCTCTGGATGGTCTTCACAAAAACAACAGTTTGTGTTTATGTCTTTTTTGAATTTCAGCATATAGTGATTTGCAGGATAATATTTGTGGATAATTCTGAAGGATACATCTTTAACTTTGTTGGTAATAAGGTATTTATGGGGAATCATCCAAACTTTCAACCAATCAATAGCATCAACAAAACGATTCCAATCTGATATTACACATGGGACAGAGACAATATCTTCCTGAAATAATGCTCGTATATTTCTATTGATATTTTTATGAGTGCTCACAGAGAGACAAATCTTTCCCACTGGTGAGGCAGTTGAGTCAGGCAGCGAGACAGACGCTGGTGGAAGATCATGACTATCTCTAAAAAGCATTAGGGCGCCTGAGGGAATGGCGTCAAAGACTATGGCAAACTCTTTGGAAGTTACAGGAAAGTTGTACTTTGATAGAAATTCCCGGTACGTTAGCAGTAGTCCCTCATTAAAACAACTGATCCACCAGAAGGATATGGTTTTGAACCCATCTCTCAAGGTAAAGTGACTTCCTTTTAAACAAAATGTCTCTGTTGTTCCATATCATATACCTGTGTGGTGAAAAGTTGTGTTTATAGATTATGGACCAAGTTAAAAGAACCTGCTTATGAAAAGCTGATAATTTCACTGGGAGTTTGTCTACATCACAGTTACAACTAAGAATAATTCGAAGGCCTCCAAAACGGGCAAAAATATGATGAGGAATAAAGTTCCAGATTGAGACTGGATTTTTGAGGAAGCCCAATTAATTCTAAATGTATTATTAAGCGTTGTAAAGTCTAGAAAATTGAGTCCACCAAGCTCATATTTGTTCATAACAACTCCTTTCTTAATATTGTGTGTGCAGTTTTTCCAGATAAAATCAAAAAGCATCTTATCAACATCCTTGCTAATTTTAGAGTTGAGTTGTATGGAGAGAGCTGCATAAGTGAGCTGTGATAAGCCTTCAGCTTTAGTCAATAACACTCTACCTCTTAAAGAAAGATCTCTTTGTAGCTACATGTTTAATTTGGATTTAGTTTTTTTGGAAAATAGGAGCAAAATTGGAATTGACATTTTCACTATTTTCTGAGCTGTTTCTGACATCAGAGATAGGTCAAATTAATAGTTAGCTCAATGACAATGACTAAATAAATAACCATGAACTGTTGGACAGATTAAAACTCTTAGTATGTGGAGCCTATGTGATCAAACTTCAATCTAATTTGTTAAAAATGACAGGACGTCGCACACTTAATATCTTTAATATCTTTTAAAAGACTTCTTTCCTCACTCATATCCCATTTGTCACTCCTGATTTTTTATGTTCTCAACAAACAACACATAACTAAAACTGAACTGCTCTGCCTTTTCTCAGCCAAGTCCCAGAGCAGTCATTTATTTTTAGAGCGACTTCCTCTCTCCCTCTCTCCTTTCCTCTCAAGTCATCTCCCACTTTGTTTTGCTTTTAACAGAGCATCAGATTCCTTGCGTGAGAGTGTCGTATTGGGTCCAGTTGAATGTGATATTAGGTTACTTTATTTTTCAAGTCTTTAATCCCCCATTCAGACAGACCAGTCAGCCTTTTCTTCAGGGACAGCTTGGATTTCTGAGCTGGAGAGAGATGGCCTTGGAAAAAAAAAACAGCTTAAATACAGGTTTTGTGCATATTTCTTTATACAACTAAAATAGTGGTTTAACATTGCATTAGGCGATAGCTCACTTAGCGAGGACTCAGGAATGTAGGAGAAAAACCTAAAAGAACCATGTAAGAGGTTGATCATTTGAGTAGATTGGCTTGCAGCACCTCAGAACACCGCAACAGGAAAAGAGAAAGATCTGCTGTGGTCAATTAAATTAATTTGACAAGCAATCAGAAGTTATTAGGTGGATTTATGTAAAGGTGCTGACAACTAAGCAGTTGTGTGTTCTTTTGTTTTCTTTTAAGAGCTAGTCAAAGACAGAGACATTCCTGCCCAGAGGAAACTGTACAGACTGTGAGGGGAATATGCTGTGTAAGCTCAGAGTGGTGGTTACATAATGGCTTGTGGGAACACATATCTCAGAGGAGGGCTGATATGGGAGCAGGAAGACTAGAACAAAACAGTAAATGTGCCATCATGCCCACAGATAGCCTGCAGATAACAAAGAGGTTTGACGCTGAAGCTGGTGCTGCAGATGGAGCAGATGATGCTAATGGGCTGAACCCGATACCTGCTTGTGTCTCGGTCTGTTATAACATTGGCCCATGACACAGTTTCAACACAATGAGCCAGTGTCCCTATGTGAACTGCACAGATAACACTACATGTGTGGCATGGGAATAATATATGAGGCAAAGCGAGAGGTTACAGCTCTTTAATGGCAAAATAAATTAGACTTGTCCCTAATGGTTATATCTGATACACAAAGGACTCAGCTACAGTGTAACATTACACATAATTACAGAAACAGAATAATATGGCAACCTCCTACAGACAAATATCCATAAATGTACATAGTTTGCTGCATGAATGTGGTATGAGTTAAAAAGAGCAACAAAACACAAACAGATGAGATGATTACATTATGTAAAATCATAATATGTAGTATACTTATACACTTCGGACTCACCCTCATTTAAATCTTCACAGTGAGCGACAAAGATACATTTCTCTCATAAGTAAAAGTAAAAAACAATGGGTAAAAAGTGTACTTTATTAA
This sequence comes from Apogon talboti, assembly GCA_037367365.1. Lineage (NCBI taxonomy): Eukaryota > Metazoa > Chordata > Actinopteri > Kurtiformes > Apogonidae > Apogon > Apogon talboti. Next base: position 31,101,517 of record JAPQRQ010000005.1, on the reverse strand, counting down.
CTATAGACCCAATAAGCCTTTTTAAGGCACTTTTTTAAAGCACAGAAGCTCTTTTTGCCTTATTTTTGGTTGAGTTTTATTTATTTCTAGCAACTGCAGCAGTTGTTTCCATGTTATGTGTACTCCTGTCTGTTCGGATAAAAAGACTAAATATAAAGATAGATGATACGACGCTGTAAAATGTGAAGCCAAAATATCACGGTCAGAGGAGCTGGCATGTTGCTTCTGTGTTGACAAAGTCTTAACAGTGACTGGTACATAAAGCTGTCTAACACATGTCCAAAGACACCTTTGAAAAGACACCTACAATCCCATGATCCTCAGTCAGGGACGACTTTGTACAAGAGGTACAGAATATTTTGACCTGTTAGGAAAAAAAACCAAACAAGCTGTTTTTAGTGTGTTAGAGATGCATGAACAGTGGTCAGAATAGAAGTAGATGCTCAATTTAAATACATGGTACAGTACTTTAATACTGTATTGTATGTGTTTATGTCTTACATACTTACTAAATACAAAACAGCATTTAAAATATAGTTCAGTCAGACGTCTTTTCAACAAAAAGGTGTTGAGAAAATATTCATTTCTATTAGTTTCACAGCTAAACACATCCAAAGTCTTTGGAGACCTAAACAAAGCCAGTAATAATAATAATAATAATAATCATCATCTTCATCATCATCATCATCATCATCATCATCATCATCATCATCATAGCCTCTCCTTGGTCACAGAGAAAAGGCTGCATTTTCTCTAAACAAACTAAATGAGTCTAAACTAAATGAATGAGTCGATTATTTGCTTTGCTTTGTTAAACTGTACAAAGTCATTTTTTACTGTGATGTGTAACAAAAAGCAATACAAACAACCATACTGATACAAACTGCAAACAAAACAAGAGTGTTTTTACAGATCCGCACTGTGATATACATTCAGTATGAACAATGGATTGGCTCCTCCTTGGGAGCAGCTCAACATTTTGTAATTCCTCAAACTCCGTGCTACAGAAAGGCTGAAGTTTGGGTTTCGTCTCTTCTTCACATATAAGTCTGCATGAAATAAAGCCTGTTGCCCACATCTTCCATTTACCTGACTGAATACTTCAACATAGCTGGTTAATTGCAGTGTGTATAACATAATGTGTTTAAAGCAAATGACTGCATAGGTGGTTTGAGAGGATGACATCTGCAAACATCAGCAGTGTATTTCTGAACAGTGCTTATTTTACTTGCAAGTCTTTAGTTGTGTGTATAAAAAGGTAAAAGAATACAACATAAGTGCATTTAGTGGACACTGGTCAGAGTGAGCAGCTATTGGCCAGTGTTCTGGGAAAGGTTTGCAAATGCAGAGAAGGTAAATGGGTTGATGACATCGTTCATCATGGATCTGTGGGAGAAAAGGAAATACTGTTATTTGTCAGATTAATTCCTCTAAATTAGGGTATTATTGCAGTTCATTAAGTCCACTTTATCAGTCAAAAGCCTCCTGACCTGAAATCTTTACAGGTATGCAACATATTTACAGATATAATTAATACAATCCTCTGAAACTACTGACAGATGTGAACTTATAATTGAACATTGGTTTGATGTCACAATCACAATCAGAAATACTTTATTAATCCCTGGGGGGGAATTTGTGCGTTACTGTTGCTCCAACACAGTTAAAGTACAGAAAGAAAGCAACTCAAGAGCAAGGAAAAGAAAACTAAATAAGTAAACAATGCTATGCAGTTATGTACTAGTAATGTACAGAAATGTACAAGAGATTTACATGAGATTTACAAGGGAATGTGACTGATATAAAGCCTTTAGGTTTCATAATGTGTAGTATTTTAAGAGCTCATCTGCTGTTAACATTGAGAGAAAAGCACAAAAGTTAACAAGGCATTCATCATTCAAACAGACCACTTATTTACAAAATTTGAATGGATATTATAGTAATCAAAAGCCACAGTCTTGATTTTGTAGATCAGTTGATGCTAATATGATGCACCCGGAGTCACAATAAGTCAAATCAACCGGGTATTTCCCAGAGTCCCTTTTGTACAAAATGGCTCTTTTGTTTTTACTATCTCTAAAAGCTGCACAGGGAAATAAAAAGGGGATTTTGCATTAAAAATCGATCCTCCCAAATCTAACTAATCCTAGCGTACTGTGTGTCCATTCAGGTTATGTAAGTGCTTCAGCTGTCTGTAATTTAATTTTATGTGCAGACGATGAACAGGACTTTAACTCCCACAACGGTGGACACTTGAAATACTTCATCCCCATTCTGTGATTGGATTCACACGGAGAGGCTCATCAAAACAGAGCCAGAACTGCCTGTGGCCTACTTCATACGGCTTCTACGACAAATCAAAACCATCTGGACGAAGGACTGGGACATAGTCATTCTAAGTGAGAAGTAATCCTTTAATATAAGTCAACCACCATTAATATTCTAACCACATTTTTACTCAAAAAGGACTGGAAAGTTACTCAAAGTGATGTCTGTACTGCATCTTACCTTTGATTCAATGTTCCTACAGATGAGTCAAGACCATAATGATTAGTGGGATATTGTGACCCAGCTGAGTTCAGACCCGAGCCGTCTCCTCCCAGATCACCCACGCTGATGTTTGCACAAGGAGCCACCTGCATCGTCCCCTCATGTGGAGCAGTGATCCAGATGCCTTCAACTGCAGCAGCCATGCCTGGATGGGGCATAATGAAGGGAGTGTTTGTAGTGGTCTCAGCGGACCCCGCAGAGCAGGGCGGTCCCAGGAGAGGCCCGTTTTGTGCGGTAGAAACAGTAGCAGAGTTCGGTATGTGACCTTCTCTGTTTCCATACTTGCAGCTGCCTGATAGCCGCTGCATTTGTGAGCTGTGCTGGAACGACGGAGCTGCGGGCTTCACACCGGCCGATGTGTGCGAGGAATGTGTCAGTGTGTCGCGGTGAAAACTTTGAGGCAGCTGCTGCAGCTGTTTCCACGCTGTTAGTTCACAGTGTTGTTGAGATGCACCCTGACCCTGTGGCTGTGGAAAAGTCTGCTCCAAACCTTGCCCTCTAACTAAACCTGCCTGAGTGTGGTTTAGTGGATAATGTACACTTGGGTTCATCTCCTCTGAGCCACAACAGTGGCTGCTGTGAAAACTGTTGGTGTTTTGTGCAGATGGAAGCCAAGTCTGATGTGACACTTCAGGCTGTGGATGAGCAATGTGGCAGGATTGTGTAGACGCCATTTGATCGTCACAGTAGTGCGTGTTGCTGTTTGAAGGCCACAGCAGTGATGTGTGTCTCCTGTGGGTGTTGGCGTACTGTGTGAGCGTCGGTGTGTGTGCCCCGCTCTGAGTCACGTCTGCAAAAACACCTTTCAGTCCAGTCTGCTGCTCTCTTCCATTGTGGTTAGGCTCGATGTCTATCATTCCCTGCACAGAACCGTCATGCTGAGCTCGATTGGACAAGCTGTGAACTGTCTCAGCTGCATGAGATGTAGACTGATCTGAACCTGGCAGATACCCTCCAGTCTCCCTCCTCAGAGCCTCCTCTACATATGAGAACACATCATTTGGCAGGATGTGATTTAATTCCCTCGATGCGTCTCCTCTCTCCCTGTTCATCCTGATCAGCGTGTTCTCCCAGTCTTCCAACTCTGTCGCCTCAACTTCAAGATCCTCTGCCCATCCATCCCCAATGTCTCCCAGTATCTGCTCCAGTGACTCAATCATGGCTTCTGATGTGAGCTCTTCTACACTTGTCCTCTTCGGGGACGTCTGCGGCTGACCCGGTACGTTGAGCAGAGCGTGGCTGTCCAGGAAGGCTTGCTCAAAGGCCTGCTGGGGTTGGTCAAAAGTGGAGTACTCTATCTGGGTGAAGTCTGGGAGCTGGGGGCTGGGCTGCTGGGGCTGGGTGTAAATAGAGTGGTCCTGCTGGCGGAGGGATCCCAGCAGAGAGGCAGGGTCCAGGGGCTTTTCTGCTGCGGCGCCAGGAGGACCAGGGATGGATGCATCCAGGGAGATGTCATACAGGACGCCCTCACCTGTGGCGATGTTAAAGGGGAGCTGCTGTCTTCTCTGGCGCAGGTGTTCCTCTCCTTCTTCATTCCTACAGAAAAACCAGGAGGGACAGTTTTATATATACTGGAAAATAGAAAATGTTCCTTTTAAGCTGCACCTTTCAGAATACTTTTATTTTTTATTGATTTTACGTGACTTATTCTAATCTTATTTATTAAATTTTTTCATGGTTTTGATCCACATGTTAATTCTAGCTATTTGTTGTACATTATCTTAATGTTTTTTAATTCACATATATGATTTACATTAACTGTGTTTCTATTTTGATCTTTATGCACAGTAACCTACATGGCACCCCACAGTGTGTTTTGCTTGTCCTAATTAAAACCCTTAGGAGTCCCTGGAACCGCCGTTGCGTCCAAATCGAGACTGATTTAACATGACGAAGCAGCAAGACATCAGTCATCATGTTTGGTGAACATTCAGTGCAGGAAGAGAAAGTAAAAATGGGCTTCTAAGGGAAGTGCTTTCATGAAAAAACCCATGTGGCATCATATTGTGACATCTTATTTTTTTTAAGCAGTTGTGTGTAGTTTTCCTAAAAAAAAAACGCCTGAGCCAAATAAGTTATACAGAACTTTATTTGCTAAATTCGTAGTTATTTTTTTGAAAGTTTTTAATTTATATGTTCATTCTAAGTTATAAAAATGGTTCGTTCAACTTATTTTTGGTGAAAAACAGTGAAGAATCTAACTTTTTCCTACTTGGATTTCAAGTTTTTTGTGTGATTTTAGTTTCAGTGTGTCAATACAACATGTCAAATGAAAAAATACCTATAAAGTCACGCAGGTGAGGTTGTGCTGAAAAAAATGCTACTAAACAAGGTAACATAAACATTTTTTTTAAATGAGAAATATAAAAGCAAAATGAAAAGTATCGAAAAATGGCCAAAATGCACTCAGACTCCTAAGGGCTGTGTTAAGGAAGTGACTTACGTGAGGGCTTTTTGGCGAGCAATGATGAAGTCTGGTCTCTCCCCCTTAAAGACAACCCTGGCAGAAGCCTGGACCCACAGCCAATGCCCCGTTTTGGTCAGTAGTCTGAAGAATGTGAAGCCACTGTCTCCAGTCTTGATCACTGAGAACAATGGTTGCACAACTCAGTGTTAGTAGTGGATTGCACATGCCACTCCTCATTGTGTGTGATATATGCAGTAGGTCTAATAGAGTAACTCACTCCTGAGGTGGTTGTCAGCACAGTACATCATGTCAGCAGCATGGATGAACTGATAGCCGGAGCCCACTGTGGCGAGCTCCATCTCTGAATAACCCAAAACGACCTTCCCCCTGAAGAGAAAATAAAACACAAGGCCACGGTTCAACAAAGAGGTCATTCCACCTTCATACTGTCCTGTGTGCTGCAGAGTAAATCTGACACCGACCTGGTGTCAATGCCCATAGGGGCAAAGTCCATTCTGTGTTTAGTCTGGAAGATCAGGGACTTAGTGCGGATCTCCATGACTGAAGGAGGTTGTACAGGCATTGCAATGGCGAACAAGGCCAGCTGAGGATGAGCCACATTCCCCTCAGCCTTTACATGTTCTTGCATATGCAGGTACTTCAGACGTCCATTAAAGTTTAGAGCCTGGGTGTGTGGAGGAAACACATGTATCAAGTTCAGTAACTCTAACCCTTTCTTGGCACCGATGCCGAGGTGATCATAGTTACCAGGAATCCAGAGGTGTTATCAAGGAGGCAGCGAACGCGACAGCAGAAATTTCTTTCCAGGAAAGAGGAGTTCTCTGGAGGGATGTACTGAGGCAAGAAGCTTTGAGAGCTGCTGCTGCTGCTGCTGCTGGTTTTAGAGTTTGGCTGCACTTCTGTAAAGAAACACATCAACCCAGTATGTTTCTATACTGTTAAACCTTTCATCATATAAATGTTGTTACCCAGGTACATCTTATGAACTGTAATCCATGTAATCTATTTATAAAACATATTCATCTCCAATATGTACCATCTGTCTTAAAGCTGCAGGAGCAACAACAAAATGCCAGAATTTGAAGACGTAGTCTACAGCTCTCTCCTCTCAGTCCAGATCAAAAGACTTAAAATAAATACGGATGACCTGATGTCATTTTATAGAGTAAAGCAGTAGAGTCACGTCACATCTGATAGAATCTCATCAGTAACTTGTAATTACAGCTTGCAGTTGTGTGTACAACCCCCTGCCTGTCTGAAAACACCTGATCAGCCAAAAATCTGTCACGGAATAGATTTCCTAAAGGCTGAAAACACAAAGAAGGAATAGATGCAGGCATCTCATGTCCTCTCAGACCACTTGAATTACGATATGCTGAAAGGTAATTCTGCATTTTTTGTCTAGTGAAGCTAAAAGACTGGCGAGCACTGAGTGTTTATAATAATACTTGCGCATTTATGGACACATGGAGACGTCTTGGCCCTTTTAGTCTGATTAGTGTTTTTTAACAAGTGACTCAAAAGTTGAACACTAATTATTTAGATGTACATGTACAAGTAATGTAATTAAATAATATTTTCAATACAATTTTAATCTCACAAAATCTGGTTTTGCATTTGCTTTTATTTTCAAAACAGGGTCAATAAGACATCAGGAGTTTTTGCAGTGCATCTTGTGATGATGTATTGACTGTGAAACCTTTGGAGGAACACACCTACCAAATTACCTACCTGTGTTTCTAAATATCTACAAGTGATCAAGTGATCTGTCAAAAATGTAGACACACAGATTAGATATCGACGGTCAGAGATCATACCTGAACTGGTCCCGCTGGGGTTGAGGGCAAAGTGGAGCTGACACTTAAATGTCTCTCTGTCGTCCATGTGAATGAGGTCATACACACTCTGATAGACCACATCAGACTGACGACAGAGAAAAAAGAGAAAGAAATGATACACATTTAATCACCAATCTCTACAGCGCAGAAACACAACAACACCGAGGTGTATTCAGGGCCCCGGTGTTACCTGACGGAAGCCCAGGTAGTCCTCAATGGTCCGGGACGTGTAGAAGATGGTGCCATCGCTCGTCACAACCAAAACAAAACCATTCAGTGCCTGCAGAAATGATGCAAATACGCCAACACAGTAACACTTTTACAGCACACACTTGCACATATATAACTGCATGTGGACCGTACCTGGAGAAGGAGCTCTCCCTCTGATAAACTGACTCCATCCAGGGACACGTTGCTGCCGTTGCTCGGAACCAGACATGCATTTTTCTGGTGTGCTGCTGCAATGTATAGGAAGTACACAGCTTAACAAAAACACCTAATGTTTGTATCTTTACAGAAGGGTACATGCAATTTTAGTACTCTGAAGTAGAGTTAATGTACAATATACAGAGGTGATAAAAGACAAATAAGATGCCAGAAAAATATTTAATGAGTCCAAGATAAATAAGAGGAGCATTTAGTCTCACTTTCTGAACCACAATCAGCTGGACTGACATTAGTTATAAAACTTAGAATAACAGAGCCTTCAAATAACAGAAAAAGGACAGCTGATTGGATTACAGATCCTAAAAACATTACACAAGTCGCCTTTACTCAACTGATGGAACCTCAGTATGGGTGTGATTAGAAAAATAACCATTGTACCATTGTTTTTTTGACTCATTGATCCCATTTCCCAAGCACTGACTCAAGCCAAAATATCCAGTGTGGTTGTAAAACAATCGCTGCATGTGTCTTTGCTGCTTAACCACATCCCTGCTTATGTTTCACTGGTTTGATTCAGGGAAAAAGTATCAATGAGGCAGACCAAATGCAGGCCAACAACAGAAAAATACACAAATCACACCCTGCGAATCACAGCATGTGCCTTAATGTGTTTGCGAAAGAAGGGCTCACAGACATCACACATGAATGCAAATTTAACCGGCCACATTAGTCACTTAACTTACAGAGACATTCAATGTAGGGGGTTTTAGAGTTTAAAAAAAAAAAAAAGCCCCAATTTCATTTTAAAGTTCAGCGAAATCCTCTGTAATCTAATCTGTGATCACTGGCATTCAGTCAGCTCAGCAATGCCTCCTTTCCTTTTCTTACAGTAATGACTCTACTGCACGCTAACAAACGTTCGTAGCCCCCCCCCCTCCATTTCCTCCCACCTCTCTCCCTCCCTGTTTAAAACAAACTCAGGAATGTGCCTTGACATCCCGGTCAAGAGAAGCTTTCTAGAACTCAGCGAGTGAAAGAATCTCGAGTTTGTTATTATAGTATGAACTGTAACTAACTCTGGGGATCTGCTCAGTGGAGTAATACATCAACATGTCGACAAGAGTTAAGCTCTGCGTGACACCGAGACATTGGACATTATGTATGACATACACAATGATGTGAAAGACTAAACAAACTGGACAGATTTAGTGACCCTGTGTTCCCCCTCGTCCTCCTCTAAGGTGTGTGTGTGTGTGTGTTGGCGATGCAATGACCACACATCACTGTAAGTGGCTTTAAACTAATGTGAACAGGCTCAAAACAGTACAACGATGTAAATAACCAGGTAAGGCTATGTGTAGCATTAATTATCTGACAGCACATATCATAAAATCTAGTTGAAGCTAATTGATTGTGCAAGTATGTAGATATAAACCAAGGGATTTCAGGATGAACTGGCAACTCGTCCAGGGTGTACCCCGCCTTCGCCCTCAAGTAGCTGGGATAGGCTCCAGCGACCCCCATGACCCTAGTGAGGACAAAGCGGGTAAAAAAAATGAATGACTGAATGAGGATTTCAGGACAAACAGGAACGATTTGTGACCCTGCTGGTTACTTAGTGATATGGTCAGAATGTGATGATAAAAATAAAATAGTTCTTCTTCTTCATCTTTTTCTTCAGACTAGATACTCTGCTGGTGTTTTACACCCTCTACTGGCTTGTGATGAGTGCATGTGCAACAAGTTGTTAAATTGACATTGAAGAAAATTAGCCTGATCAAAAAAGTCCCCCCTAGATTTGCAAAAATAGTTGAAATCCTTCCATTTGATAATTACTACACTGATTAATATATTTCAGCTGGAAACAAGTGCTTTAACTTTAATTGATGCAGTGAACAGCTTTGCATTTCTTAAACAACCGTCATTTTTGATAAAGCGCATAAAAACTGGATAACACCAGTATTCATCAGGCTCATATTGTGAAAGAGTGGTTCAGGGAGCATGAGACATTATTTCCACACATGAGTTGGCCACCAGAGACCAGACCTGAACCACATTGAGAATCTTTGGGATGTGATGGAGACTACATTACACAGCGGTCTGACTCTCCGTCATCAAAACAAGATCTTGACCACAAGTTATTGCAACTATGTTCATAAAAAATGTTGTGACATATATCGTGACACTGCATAAACATACTGTATGAATTGCTGAAATTGTTCCTTAATACCACCATGCCCAAATTTCTCGGTAATCCTCCCTAAAGTTGAGACATTTTACTTACAACCCAACTTATGACCAACCAACTGATCCATGTTGCTGACTGGATCTAATACAAACACTAAAAGTAAAGAAGAAATGGAAAGCCATTGGTCTGAATGCTGCGTTCATTAAAGTTTGTTATTCATATATGCTTTTGAGTGACAATACTGAAAGGACACCATCGGCTCTCAGGCTAGTGTATGTGGGTTCATCACATTTATCTTGTAGCATACTTCTCACAACACTAATCTACTTCCTGTGTTCAGAGGTGAACAGGGAACAAAGCTGTTCTGGTTCAAAGTTGGGTTTGGGCAGCTGGGATTATGGCCCGGATATGGAAGGTTTGAGTAATATCCTGGATATACGCCGCTTCTTTTTGTGGTCATGTTACTGAAGATACAATATGGTTGTAACATGACACCTGAAGTTATCTCGCTGCAAAAAATTCAACATAATACATAAAATAATAATAATGTTAATAGTGGCTACATTTCAATTCGATACTACAATTTTAATATCAGTTTTCTGATACCGAACAAACTGTCATGGTTAGTGGGATATGCATGTTATTAATAATGTACATGTACTTTACATTACGCCTAAACAAACACAGATCATCTCCTATCAGAGGATAGATTACATTGCTTAGTTGCTTAAAGGTTTTCTTTTTAACATGTATATGGCTGTCTTCTGTCAGCAGGGACACGGTGTCAACCTTTGTTCGACTTTCTGTTGTCAGCCTCCAGGTGTGTGGTCTCTGTGAGGGGCCTCAAAGGGTAGATGCAGAGAGGGAAAATATACACTGACAGCAATAAAAACATGGAGAACTGAACTGAGAAAGTCAAATGCTTCTTATCAGTGTAAAATCAAAGGTGTAAATTACCTGAAATGTTAGAATAGAGGATATTTCTGCTAACTCAATAATCTGCTGCCAGTCTAAAATAATATTAATTTATTATAATAATAATACATTTTATTTGTAACACACTTTACATTTGAAATCAAATCTCAAAGTGCACAGTCTAAGAACATAAACAACAACAGATAAAATCAACCAGAAAAGGCTTTATGTCCTTTTTATGTCCCAATTAAGCAGCAGGCTCCCATACACAGTATTCACACTCAGCATCTCTGTCCTGTCAATGACTCAGTGGTGCAGACACAGATTTATCTTTCTGGAAAAATGCAGCTGGACATTGAGTTAATGACCACACTGACCTCGCCGCAACCTCACTCACCCCCATTATCAACAAACACAGGAAGCAGACACACCAGCTCACCATCCAGCCACGACCCAAACAAACACTCCTTTCTTTGTGGTGTCTGACTTCCTGGAGAGTTCAGACTCTGCACCTGTTGCTATGATGAGCAGGAGTCACCGTGGTAACCTCCACTCCTGGTGATGACATTGCCAGAGACACTATTTACTTGAGCATCATGCTACAAACCTATAGAATAGAACAGTAAGCTTCACTGGCCTTTTATAATGCGTGTTGTTGGACTGACAACCAGCCCTTCCAGTTCACCTCTCTACTGGTAAATCTGGTCTCTACATCAAAATTCCAAACACGTTCAAGGATGCAGAGCTTATATGGGGACAGATTCATAAACCATTCTTAAATCTGATAAATGCTTTAATTTTGTTATCTTAAAACCTACACTCAAGAATATAAATGATCATTCCACTACCATGACCTAGAATCCAGTTAGGTTTATTAGTTTTACCAAAGGCAGCATGGTGGTGTAGTGGTAAGCACTCCTCACAGAAAGAAAGGTCTGGGTTTTCCCCTGTGTCTGCATGGGTTCTGTCCAACTTCCTCCCAGCACATGCACTTAATAAGCCAACTTAAATCACCCGTCGGTGTGGATGTGAGAGTGAAAGGTTGTATATGTCAGCCCAACGATGAATTGATGACACGTCCAGGGTGTACCCCACCTTCGCCCAATGGGAGCTGGGATAGGCTCTGGCATCCCCGCAAACCTTTTGGTAATTAAATGCTTCCGAAAATGAATCGGTTTTACTGTCTAATGATGCTTCTTCATTTAGATTTTTTACGATGTTCGGAATCTAGAACAGTAAAAAAGATCTAGATTCAGTTGGACTGGATTGGACTTTGGTGTATGTAAAAAGCTGAGTACGGTTCTCAAAGTGAGGTTTTCTGGCCTTATGTTATCTTGATAATATAGATAAACGTTAGCCTGCATTTGGGGAAAAGGAGAAATAAAAATATTTCACAAACATAAGTGAAAGTAATTTACAGTATTTCAACAAATGCTTAAGCACTTCTTCCCACTAAGAAAGTCACCAGACATGTAAAAACACTTACACAACAGCTTAAAGCTTCCATTAAATATTAAAATATATCTATTATTTTCAATGTAGCTGCAGCCCTACTTATATGAAAGTGTCATACATATTCCTGCTAATATTGTGAGGTGACATATTATGGGTGGCCAGGAACAAAATAGTGTTTCAGAGCAAAACAGAGAATTTGTTTTTATTTTACACA
>JAPQRQ010000005.1:31056211-31074087 GCA_037367365.1 Apogon talboti | reverse complement strand
CCATCCATCCATCCATCCATCCATCCATCCATCCATCCATCCATCCATCCATCCATCCATCCATCTATATATATATATGTATATGTACACACACACAGATATACAGCTTGTCCATAGGAGTGGATCTCTCCTTCACTGTGGTTCTCCCAGAGGTTTCTTTTTTTCCCACTGGGTTTTTGGAGTTTTTCGTTGCAGAGAAGGAGGGTCAGATGCCCCGGACATTGATCCGTTTGCTTCGACTGTTTACTAACTGATTACTTGACTGTTTGCTTATTTTCATTGTGTTTTTTATTTATTTCTTTATTCTTTTCAATTCAACAAATCCTGTAAAGTCCTGTGAGGTGACCTTGTTGTTATATATTGGGCTCTACAAATAACATTTGAAACAACGGTGCAGTCTTATCCACAATTACTTTGGAAGTCACTCTAAAAAGAATTAAGACATCAGTCTATTTTTTAAAGACATTCCCATCAGGCTGGCTTTCACACCATCACATTCAAGCAGGGTCTTTTGAAATACCTCCAATGTTCTCGTCAGTTCTTTTGGGTGTCTGAGGTTAAGAGTATAAATCAGCTCCATAAGCATGACACAAGCTCTTGCAACATTCAGTCGTCCAGGACGTCCACTACCTCAATCATTACTTTTGCAGAGACTGGATCAGACTTCAGAACAGTATTGCTGACAACAATCTTCATAACTTCACCAGAATCTGTGTCTTCTTCATCCTGGCATGGGCAATTAAAAAAAAAAACATGTTAGATTCTTTCTTTTTCAAGAAACCATGCTATAAAAATTAGTATATTATGTCTCTCTCTCTATAACGCTCCATATATCTCTCTATAGACCTATATATCTCTCGATTTCTATACCTCTCTATATGTCTATATATCTCTCCCTATATTCTCTCTATATATCTCTATATCTTTTTTCCCTCTGCAATTTTTTGTGATCAGACTCCATTTTAATCATTTGTGTCTAATTTGATTCAACATGTGATCTTTGAAAAGATCCTCCTCCTTCTCCCTCAGTTAGACAATTAGACAACGGCTGGCCACCTCCCTCCCTCCTTCTGTCTACTGACTCATCCTAATGGGAAAAAAGAAATCAATTAAAACTGTTCTTTGTCATGAATGCAATCATGATTACATCACACTGAATGGTGTCTTGGAGGAAGGTCTGTGTTCATTTTTCTTATCATATGTCACTAAAATGATTAAGGTTCACCATCCACTTCAAATATCTGTACCTCTAACATCAAGTCCCTTATATGTTAAATCTTCCTCTTGACAGCCCCTCCTGCTGTCAGCCATAGACATGATCTTCTCCCAGTTTTGCCATGAATGTTGGTTCTAGCTGGACAGTTGTGATCCTTTCAAATTCAGCATTAATCTTTACAGACATGTGAAAACAACACTTTTGTTCATTAGAAAATGACCTATACAGGACAGGAGTCATACTGCTAAACATAAGACTGTTTTTTCCTTGACAAGTGGATTACATACTTTAAAGGCATCCACGTATACAATAAGAGCAACGGCTGCACTGCTTGCAAAAAATAATGTATTTTCTTTAAAATATTTGCCATCATAAAATGACTTGTATTGTGTTTCAGAGCTGGAGTTTGCTCCACAGCTTTGTAAGAGTAAATCTTGGACCTCCTGGTTTCTCACAGTCTGCTGTAGAGCCTTCAAAATGGGCACATATTGAAAACTTGTCTTTTCTTTTGCACAGAGCAGAGACTCTTTGGGTTCAACCACTGAAAAGTGCTCGTTGTAATACTCTCTTCTTTTGTGGGAGGTGGACAGGGAACCATTACTACCCAGCGCTAATGTAATTGGATTACACTGACAGATGTCTGTTACCGTGTCAGAGATCACGAAGTCATCGACCTCACACTTGTGCTTCTTTAAACATGACTGTAGTATCTCTGTTCAAACTGGGCTTGAAGCTGATGATGAAATAAAGTGAAGTTCTTCTACTAGCTCATCAGTACACCTTTGATGAACGTTGAATGTACTTTCCAACTTCTGCAACAGGTGGGCTATATTTCTCTCAATTAAGTGTGGCAGTTCTCTTATGTCGTCATCAAAGTTTTCACAAACTGCACCTTCAGCATCATCTTCAGTGACAAAATCATCTCCTGCATTGAAGGGATTAACATACCTCTGCAAAAGTTCAGGCTCCAACTAAATCCACTGTGTGAGGAGTGTGTTTCCGGTTGCTATGACAGGGAAATGTTCCATAAGTGTTTGTTTTGAAAGCACAGTTCTTGAAAACACAAGACACAGTTTCCTGTTTTTTTTCAATGACGTCCAATGTGCTGAAAGTATTTTCTCTCTGTGGCAGTTGTGTTTAAAGAGCAACACAGACATTTGAAAGACAGAACTTGTTTCGGTGACACTGTTTCATGAGACGAATGGCTCCTGGACAGATGTGACCTGAGACTTCCTCAGGTTTTGAACGTGCAATAACATTCACAATAATGAAAGCACGGATACTCCCCACGTGTAACCTCCTAAGACCCAGGAGCCCCACAGGGTTTTGAGTTTTGGCTTTTTTTAATTAAATAATTGCTTATATTGGAAACATCATGATGCAACAGTTTTTTTCAGATACATTCTTAAAAAATTTTATGGAATGTCATTTGCGGTGGACAGTTGTTTCTTTTTTTTTCTTTTTGTACAAAGCTGTGAATTTCTTGTCCTCATACGTGGACAGTGGGTCCATAGGAGGTCAAGGCTTTAGGAGACGAGTCTTTGTTGGTGTTTCAATTTTGCAAAGCTTATAAAGCCACTTCATTTTTTTGGAAACCTGGATGAAATACAAAAAGACAACTGATGACTAATATCAAATGGTTTTAGGAACTTGTATGTTAAATTGTTTATTTAGGAAGTCAATCTCAGCTAGCTTTCCTGCAGCCTTTTCACAAAGGGCCCTTGGCTTTCTGACCCGCCATAATTTAAGTAGAGACAAACTGTTTTAACTTCAGAGCAGCAAGTTTTTAGCTAAAAAAAAAATAAATGTCTCAATTAGTGTTCAACTACTAACTACTTATTCACTATAATTCAAACAAGGATAATTGGTACAAATGTTAATGCTTTATCAATGTTAGCTAAGCATTGCTTAACCCATGTAGCATTGCATTCATTTAGCACAGCACTGAAAAGTTTCATCAGACTCTCAACAAGTATTGTTAGTGGCCGTTGTAAACTGAATTGGAAAAAGATCCACTTACCGAGTAGTTATGTTTAAAGTGTTGGCTGAAAAGAGTAATGTCTCCTCATGCACATGTGGGATGCCATGGCTGCAAAATGTCCGTGTACATCCAGAGGGTCTGTCCACTTGGAAATGAATAGATGCAGTTCAAACTCAGCAGATAATTAAACTGAACCAACTCAATATTGGTGGCTGTTCATTGGATGAAGAAAAATGAGTTGAAAATAGTTCTGAATTTAAGTAAGGTCAACAGTTTTAGTTTCACCTACTCATTTGAATACATTATGGACTTAAAAAAAACTTTTTTCATGTGAATAACTAAGGTTTTTAAGTTGAAAATCTGTTTAATTTTATGACTGATGAAGTAACCCACTGAATCATTTTTATTATCCCTCGGCCGAGGGGTATTGTAATCGTTTGGTCGTCTGTCTGTCCATCTGTTTATCTGTCCATTCAATGATGTAATGACATTATCTGATGAATGCATTGAGATATCTTCACAAAATTTATACTGTGGATGCATCTTGGCATGGAGCTGAAGCCTACAGAAAATAGCTCCATTCTAGCTGAGGGGTCTTAGTGCACAGCAGGTTCTGTTTTAGAGTGCACAAGACTCCACAAGCCTCATGTCTAAGAATTTTTGAGGGAGGATGTACGGTTATGGATTAATAGCACTTTGTTTGAAAGGTGGTTTCTTAACTCTGCTCTGCTGTTGCTTCGCCGTGCCGTGACACCCATGTCTTCTCCATAAGACCGGGGGAAATTAGTCATGTGACGGCACAGAGGCTATAGTATAGTGCAGCGGTCACCAATCCTGGTCCTCGAGGGCCGGTGTCCCTGCATGTTTTAGATATTTCCCTCTTCCATCACATCTGGATGCCATTACATTGTTATCAGTCTTCTGCAGAGCTTGGAGATGAGCTGATCATTAATAGAACCAGGTGTGATGGAAGAGGGAAATATCTAAAACATGCAGGACACCGGCCCTCGAGGACCACGATTGGTGACCCCTGAGATAGAATATACACACCCAGTAATATACGCACAGGCCACTTACATATATACGACTGTACATATGGTACTGAACGTGTGACTTGTATATAATACCTTTACACCGTGTCTTTTCCAATCAATTTCAATTCACTTAGTGTTTTTTTATACTTATGTCTATTCTATTTATGCTTTTTTGAGTTGTTGGCCTCAAATATAATAATGAGTCTAGAATATATACCATTATAACTTTCTGAAAAAGATTAAAAAATATTGGAGTTGTTCATGATATTCTAGTTTTTTAAGATGCATCTGTATGTAGTTAATTAAACCAACTGAAAATTGGTCTCTGTGGTTAACGATCAATATGTATGAAGGAAGATGATAATAAAGAGGTACTTTTGTGAAATCCAGAGTGAAAATCATCTACAATACTGAGCACACGTTACATTAGAAGTTATTATGCTAAAGATGAGATGTAAATGAGAGTAGGTCAGAATATTACAAGGCTTAATGAGTATTTGCTGTAATATAAAGTAATGTAAGTGCTTTTTGTGACAAAAAAATGATTAGATAAAAATGTCCATATCAGCTAATATCAGAGTAAAACTATCAGAGTAAATGTCAAATTATTATTGCTTTCAGGACTGAAGGTTGATTTTTGGTTCTGAATGAAAGTTGAAGAAACCAGACAGTTATTTCTGGTTCTATTAACAATTGTTTATGGTCAGAACATGACAAACCTGAACATTTGAGAAATATAGAGGCAAAAAAAAACTACAATAAGTCCTGATAACAGGATAAATATTTCTGTTCTTTATTTATTCACAATATAAAATTATTTCTTTTTTATTTTATTTTTATTTAGTCCTGGCCAAAATAGACAGCAGCAAATACAACACACAGTTACAAGATTACACAGTTAAAACACAAATAACAGACACATTTAACAACAAATAATTAGTAAAAAATAACATTTAAGAGCAGATTAAGAAAAACAAGTGCAAGTTATGGAGTCGGCCTCAAGAACTCTCAGTTTCCAGTCTTTCTGCAGCTGATTCCATGCATAAGGTACAAAGTAAACAAAAGCCCTTTGACCCAGTTCTGTACGGGCGTATGGAACCCAAAGCAACACATGATTATTTGTACAGAGAGAATAAATATCATAATTTCTCTTCACAACTAATGTATTTGCTGCTGTACTACTGTTGTTTTCTGTATTTGCAAATATAATGACAACATTTATAACAGTCCATTTCCTGTTTTCTGTTAATGTCCTCTGAGTTAAAGTTCACTTTAACTGCGTCAGTGATAATATGCTGATGCGATGCTGCTCTTACAGACTCATGTGTCATACATGTTGTCTTTACCATGTGTGAAGACTGATCTATAAAACCATTAATCATCAAGGTTTGACTTGATGAAGCACCCTCTGTCTGCGCAGATTAATGCCAACATCCTCTTTTTTTTACCCAGCCAAGGTGTTTTATTAACTCTTAAGGGTCTGTAGCAGTGTTTTTTAGATTTATAACTTCACATACAAGCAGAGGAATGTATTATTTCTTGCCTTGTGTTACAGCTAATCCTCCTCTTCCACACCCTACTCTCTACATCCTCTTATAAGAAACTGATGATGCAGCTGTAACACACACATTGGTTCCTGTAATACAACATATGATGGGAAAAAAGCTGAAAGAGGGGAAGGAAAAGTGAAGGGGGAGGGTTTAGTTTTAAAGTTGTACAGTGAGAATCGAGCCTGCTGTAGCCAAAATAACAGATAAAGCAAGTAATCAGTTTAATTTACCAATATATTGACTTTATTTTCACTCTGCCGTGTAGGCTTGGAATAAGAAGATTAATCTTTTACCTCTAGAAAAGTCAAACCTTTCAATATTTGCTCAAGATCAAAGAGAACATCAGGATTTGGACTTTTGTCTTGTCCCAGCACGGGACAAAAACTGCTCAAATTCTTCGATCTGTGGACTGAACTGAGCAATTCATGCTTTAAAACAGCTTTAAGTCAGTATATCTTAATTCGCAATCTATCGCTCATTGGTTCCTCTGGTGAAATAACAAGCCACACAACACAGGACAAGAGGAAATAAAGTGAAGCAACAAGTGACTTCACCCTTTATTGCCTTGCAAATCTCTCTGTGGTGAACAAACACAGCCCTTTGCCCAGACATATCAGCTCAGCGTTGGCCTGCATCTGATCTTCTCCCAGCTGATGGTATGTAAATCACATAGATCTGACACGAACAGAACAGCTATGCTCAGTTTAACTAAAATGTGAATGTTTTCAGCTTCAAGCGGTCATGTTTTCTGGGTGATACTAACGTATACGATTGGGATGAGGATGTAGTGGGGGTTGCTCACAAAAAGCAGGAAATGAAAGTAGAACATGTTCATCCTATGAAATCTAGATCTTTGTCGTGGTGATGACTGGCTGTTTTTTTTTTTTTTTAAGGCCAATAAAGCTTTGATTGAGGCAGTAGGTAGTTAATGAGTAACACAGAAGAGGTGCAACCTTCAGCAGACATTTGTTCTGCTCTTACTGTTATGACTCATACGGTCACAAGAAGAAGCACACATCTGCACGTTTGTTTATCGTCCTGGGGAACAGGACTTTGTGGAGGACTTAATTTTTCACATGAAGCTGAGTTCTCCTGTTGGATTTAACTGATAATTAGTGCTGCCATGGTAAGTAGGGTTTATGTTTACACTGTAGTTCAGTTTGTTTGATTTTCAGTGAGGTTTTATCCTTCCTTTGTTCGTGTGACCAAAGTGAGGGTTGATATTCTCTTTGTTTAATCTAAAACGAGTAGTTTTCTGCCTCAGAAAGCCTCCCCACTACATTTCTTGTTAAGCAGGGCTACTGTGTAACTAGCGCTTGTGGTTTACATGTGACAATCACACAGGCCTATGCAAACTCAGTCACATCTGATAGCCTACTTTCCTGTTAGCACAGTTACAGGAAGTGAGCTCTGGTTATTAGAAATTAGACGTAGAGGGGCTGTGTTGTTCCTGTGCTTCAGATTTTACTGTTAAATAGTGGTAGTAAATTTGAGCCAAAGTTGACCAGTGTTTCCAATCTTTCATGCAGGCTGCCCCAAACTCTCAGTCGCCTGCCACTGCCTCACCGACCAAACTGGACCAAGTGCAGGGTCAGGTGAACGAGGTGAAAGTTATTCTGAAAGACAACATCAACAAAGTGCTGGAGCGAGGGGACAGATTAGACGATCTCATTGGCAAGACTGATGGCCTGCAAGCGTCTGTGAGTGTCTGAGACCCTGTCAGCTCCATCAGCTTGGAATTATTGTATTACATGTTTTTTTTTTTTTACAACAGGGCTGTTAAAATGTGTCCTTTATGAAGGTTTTATGTTTTCTTCACAGGCTGACTCGTTCCAAAGAACATCCACACGGGTTGCCAGAAAATACTGGTGGAAAAACATTAAAATGATGATTATAATAGGCGTGATTGTGCTGATCATCATCATCCTTATCATCCTCTTTGCTACAAAAGTAATATAAATCAAACCACTTGACTTTAACCCAGACATTTCCTGTTTATAAGAATGATATAAACATGTTGTCTTCAACAAATATAAGCATGTTAGTGTCCCCAAATATAAATACATTTTATTATAACGTACCGTTTTATTCAATGTTGACCCGTTTAAACATTTGACAAAACACCTCATATGATGTGACAAAACTAAATAATTTATTTGTATTTTGAATTTAATGAATTTTCCAAGTGATTCCCCATATTGATACTGATCCAAATCAAATCTGAATGAATGGGAAATTGTGATTTTATTTTTGTTATAATCATGACTGTTTTCATGTCTTAGGTTAAAATAGGGCATTTTACTGTGATATTAGGCGCTTTTCCTTCCATAAACATGTTCTGTAAAACCTTAAGTACACACTCAGTGCAGTTTGAGGCATAAATTGAGGATTACCGCCTAAGTATTAATGTCAGAGGACATTTATACATTTTAAACAGACTTGTGATTGAACTGAGGCTATAAACAGTAGGTAAGAGGTTGCTCATAGAATGCATTCATGAGCACTTTCTGCTTTTAAAGACATTTCTATGGATGACTGTAATAGTGTATTGTCCAGATAAACCAATGGTATTTCCAGTCCGTTGGTCCTGTGTGTATTGTGGTTTTAAAGGGTTAAAGTGTTCATGTCATATTTGACCTCCTTTGCTGTGCTCAAGACTGAAGATAATTAATATAATTTAAGAATCTCACCAACAATTTCCACCGAGCCATTTAGTACCAAATTGCTCATATGGGTGAGCTCATCATCTTCTACAAGATTTTTTTTATATTTCAAGATCAAAATATTTATGAAAATACTTAAACCTGTGTAAATTCCTTGAACAGGTTACTCTGTGATGACATCTTGTACTGTGAAGTTAAAAACCAGAGTTGCAGATTTCAAAATGTTTAAAGTATGTCTTTTAACACTCCAACTGTCATTTACATGTAACGCAATAGAAATACATTTCACAAAGGATCACGACTACAGATAAGCGATTTAATTTTTTTTTTTTTATTTTGTGGCATTTCTTGATGACCAATACACTGTATATACTGTATGTTTATGACACTCAAAACTCTGTAATAACACATGTATTATAAGACTGATGACTATGATAAAGAGCATAAACTGTAAGGATGCATTGTGTTTCTTTGCTACCACCGTACTGTAAATATCTGTGATCTGTTCCGTCACTGGACTGTTGCCGCTGTGTAGTAAATGATGTGATTCACAAAGAGGCATTTTAGAACATTAAATACAAAAACAAGACAGGATAAGGAACTCGGCGGATAAAACTTGGCAGTAATCTAAATAAATGCAAAACATCAAAATCCAAAACGGTAAGATACAACAAATACTCTGGTAAATATTGAGAAAATGTAGGTCATAGTGCTCCTCGTTATTCTCTTTTTTTTTTTTGCCTTTTTTAAAATCCATTTACTAATGAACTTTGCTGGATACCATCATCTCTCTGGAAAACGCTCCTCCTGTCCACACGACAGCGGTCTTTCAACACTCTGAAACCTATGAAAAACAAACAAAAACAATTTAGCTATAGGTGAAAAAAAATTACCGTCAGGCTTACACCACAAAAATAGGAATCCCTCGTGTTTATAATGTCCAATGTAAAAAGCAAACTGAGAACAATTATTTTAACATTTTACAGTTACAAAAAGTTAGTCCATAAGCTAGAAATCCTGAAGTGCAATGAATTGAAGTCAAAGCCAAAATACTAAATGGAAGAAACCTTCAATTGGTCAAAAAAAAAAAAATACACATTAAAGAAAGCATTACATGCAAATTTCTGGAAATGTAATGACACTTTGATTCTTCTTGTTTTACAAAAGGTTAAGAGGAAAATTTGTTACAGGAAAATTATAGAGGAGTCTTTTCCATCGCTGTCAGTAACAAAAAACAGAGTAATACATGTACAGAAAAGTAAAGCACTTTATCCCCCAACACAGTAGAGTCCAATACGAACCAGGTTTTAGCTCATGGACTACTGGCTACAAGAGCTAAATAAAGAAACAAGCATTTTAGGTAAGATTAGGAATGCATATATTAACAATAGGAACTGGAAAGTCCAGAGAAAGCTGTACGTATCCTTTGAAAAGGAAATAGTTATTTTATCATATTTATAATCATTACTTGTGGGGGAGTAAGGGCCTGTAAAAAATGACAATTACATGTGTATATTTTACGTTTTACATTACATACAGTTGCAAACAAATTAAAATAGAAAGAAAGATGACAAAGCTGGACGTGTCCCATATTGTTTAGTTTAGAAATGCTGATACAGGATGTTGTAAGACCATACCAAATGGCAGCATTCGAGAGCGTATGCTTCTCGTACCCGGTCCGCATTGAGCGGGCCCTGAGAGTATCTGGGAGTCAGCTCATGGCCTGCAAGGAAGCTCCGCTGGCAGGTACAAACAAGGTATGTCAGAGTTAGGAGACAACATACTTCCTTTTCTGTTTCCTTGCACATCCTTAACTTTGGCATCCATTTACTGTAGTAGCAGTACTTTACCTGTTAACTTTACAGTTAAAAAAAAAAAGAAGGTGCAAAAGAGGCAGCAGAAGGCCGGCTGTGTTAAAATAATCGCCACAACAGTGTAGCCTCTATGTTACCACTACTGTAAAGCACTTGTGGGTGCTGAGAAAAAGAAATTTATAAGAGGAAATTATGCATAAAGTTACCAAACAGCAAAGTAAATGTAACTACTTAAGTTTAAAGCAAGTAGTGTTGTGTGTTTTTACATACCTACTGATCTGGAGGATTTTCCCCATCAATACGGCTTGTAACTGTTTGAGTGACCACCACGCCTTGGCGACTTTCCATATCCACCGGACTGATCTAAAAGACAGCATTATGTCATTGGATAATAGTTAAATAACAGCTGACATGAGACATACAGTATAAAGGGACAGATTAACTTACTATTGTAGTCACCATATCCACCATAGTAGTTGTTGTAACCAGAGTAATCATAGCCTCCGTATCCTCCATAACCTTGATTACTGTATCCATAATTTCCATAATTTCCATAGCCTTGATTCCAGTAGTTGCCATAACCCTGGTTCCAATTTTGACTGGGACCTGCAAATAAAGAGAAAGTGTAAAAGGCGAGGATGTCACCTGTCTTCCTTATAGAGTTTCATCAGTGAAAAATGAACGTTAATAGGGATGGAAAAGTAACTGGCTAGTGACACATTCTGATGAATTTAAGTTATGGTATGGATTTAGTGGAAATGGTCATTCTGACATTTCATTTTCAGAAAAGAAAAATATAATGACGCTGAACTCCAACAGAGAGCTGCAGGAAAAGAAGAAGCATGTAAGTCACAAACTCTCAGCAGAGTATCTTTGCTATATGACTTCACTGGTCGACTGGCATGTGCCACTTTTTACACTTATTGTAGATAAAATTATAATTTTATCATAATCTCATTTGGACATGTTGGGCATATTCTGACTTCTATACTATTTAAATTGTGTTCAGTCCTAAAATATATTTACTTTACATGCAACCCTTTATGGGCATAAAAAAAAAACGGCCTCGTCCACTCACCACCACCTCTTCCTCGTGACCTGGATGAGTATCCACCTCTGCCTCCCCAGTACTGCTGCTGCTGGTACTGCTCCTTGGACATGGCCACTTTGATTTCACACTGAAGAGAAGCAAAATTACCCGTTGTGTCATCACACCTCTGTTGTGAAAAATAATTATAATGAGGAAATGGTTTTGCTGAAGATAACAAATATGTACCTTGCTTAGTCCAATATTATGGTACTTCTTCTCCATGATCTTCTTAACTGGTTCCTCATCATTGAAAGTTATGAAGCAGAAGCCTCTCCTTTTGTTTGTTTTGTTCTCCATGGGAAGTTCAATTGATTCCACCTGTTTGTATCATCATTATTTCATGTACTGAGTAAAAAGTCACCTATAAAGAATCCTACTGACAAGATGTGTTTGTGTGCAATTCTGAGAAGGTTACATGATGAACATACCTCTCCGAAGGCATCAAAATACTCTCTGACTTTCTCTTCAGGAGTGTCTGGAGAAAGACCTCCAACAAAGATCTTCTTCACAGGCTCCTTACTCTTCATTGCTTTGGCCTTTTTGGGGTCAATGACTTTTCCATTTAGTTTATGTTCCTTCTGTGAGGCAACCTATTGAATAGAATGGGAATTTTAGATAAGGTAGCACACAATGAAAATATGACTTTTATGCCAGTGCAAAGGACACTGTAATGTTGTGGCTCTTTCCCATTAAGATTATAATCTTAAATAAGGTAAAACAGAGTGCTTAATGAGACAGGATAATACCTTATCAACACTTTCAGGTTCTTTGAAGAGCACAAAACCAAAGCCCCTTGAACGGCCAGTCATGGGGTCGAGTTTCAATGTGCAGTCTACAACCTCACCAAACTTGGTGAAATAATCTTTCAGGTCTTTCTTGGTTGTGTC
The DNA here is from genome assembly GCA_037367365.1 of Apogon talboti. NCBI lineage: Eukaryota > Metazoa > Chordata > Actinopteri > Kurtiformes > Apogonidae > Apogon > Apogon talboti. The sequence continues at coordinate 31,061,852 of JAPQRQ010000005.1, read as the reverse complement.
CCAGCTCAGCCCTCCAACAAACATTTTCCTATATAAAAGAGACACAGTTAAAAAGCATGAATAGCAGTTTTACTACATACTAAAAACATCACAGAACCTCTGTAGCATCAACCTTTTCAAGCAAAAATGCCAAACTTCAATGGCTTAAAGTTTATCAAGTGTGAGAATTGGTTTGGAGTTAGTTATTTATAATATACACATTACCTTTTACTGAGAGAAATTATACTCTTTGTTGTTTATTGTTTGAATATAATACTCCACCAGTGTTAAAATTTAACTAAAGTTGAAACAATAAAATAAAAAAAAATGGATATAAAACGCTAAAGGATTTCTGGAGTCTCTACAAAGCTGCATCTGCAACTTGACTACAACATACTAAATCAGTTATTGACAACGTTTTCTGTGTTTTTAATACTTATTCTGTGCTTAATCAGACATCAAACATATATCAAGTCCTACTCAATGTTTGTAGTAATATGTTCATAGTGCAGTTTTGTGTCGTCTTGCTGCGTTCTCTGCAGCTCCGGAGCCTTTCACCTTGGTGAACTGCGTGTCTCGTTAACTCACCCCTCATCCTCCTCGTTTTTACTGGCGTCAATTCTGGATCCCTCGGCCTCTCCCCCCGCCAGGCCAGACTCACAACCGGCAGACATCGGGTCGTCACTGTTGGCTTCTCCATCCTCCTCCATTCTCATCATGGTCGGGTCATCGCTGAATTCATAGTCTTCCGACATGATTAGTCTTTCAGGTGGAGGATAGCTGACTGAAGTTAGTGCTGGTATACTGAAAAACTCACGCTACGTCAGAATTCCCTAAAGATGCTAGCAGGCTAGTTAGCTGTCTGCGCTAGTGCTAGCTTGTGGTTGGACGACAATGTCTGGTTCTATTTTTTGCCGGTTCGTTTAGAGCAGCTGCAGGTTGAACAAAGTTATTCAAGTCGTAGCGTTACTCTAAAAACAAACTGTGCCCTGTTAAGGCAGTTTTCTTCAAAACCTACAAACTGTATGCGTCGTTTTGTTTTTATCGCTGTATTTTTCCTCTTCCTGTCGTTGTCGCCGTTGGATACATACACAGTACCGCCCCCCACTGAGCGGGAAGATGAACTGACAGCTCTGCACATGTGTGTTCACTGCTGAGTCAAGTCAGAGTTAGCTAGGAAGCGATGCGCCGAGAGCTAGCTAGCTGGCTAGCTAGTTCCTGACAACTACCATTAAAACGCTCCTCAGGTTGACAGATTCCGCTCGGGTAATATTTGTTCTGCTTCGTTTTTCTGTGTAAATCAGTGGAACCAGTGCTGCCTGGGTTCAACTTATTGGTGCTGTAAATTAGATAAGCTAAAGTCAGCTAGCCAGCTGCAGATTCCTTTGAAAAATGGCTACTGTTTCAATACCCGCAAATACTAGTGCACTTTTACTGGACATCGAAGGCACAACCACTCCGATCACATTTGTCAAGGTAAGTTATAACGGACACACACACCACATGCACAAGTTAACATACAGTCCAGACCGGCAGGCCAATCCTATGTCGATACTGAGTCACTGTATATGAGTTATTCAGTACATATTTTACATCTGCTCATTTCTATGTGCATTTATTTATTTACGCGAATGTGACCAGTATTATTGCTCTTAAACCGTATATTGCTAAAAACTTCAACTGACACGTACCACGTATCACATATCGACTAAGACTATGAATTAGAAGTAGGATCTGATGTTACGGATTGTGGTTCAACCAAAAGAAACAAGTGTGTCACTGCTTTGTGTCTGTAACGAACCTGTGATGGTTCATGTAATGACTCTCTGATGCCACTTGCAGGACATCCTATTCCCATACATCAGGGAGCATCTGGAGGATTACCTGTCTACTCACTGGGAGGAAGATGAGTGCAAACAAGATGTTCATCTTCTAAAGAAACAGGTAAGGGGACAAAGAATGATCAAGTGTTATTCACAACTGATAACACCCAGTTATACAGAGAGTTATACTGTAAAACATGCTCTTCTCCTGCAATTAGTGTTCACCAAAGCCCACTGATTACACAAGTACTAATATAGAGCTGAAGGAGTGAAAGCTGAAGACTTTGCCCGTACAGCATGTCTTTTTATGTAGAACATGTATTACAGACACTTTTACATACTTTGGCTTTATATTTGATATAAACTGGGAATGGGAATTTAATTGCATTCTTAGGCTGAATAATCAAACCAATTTAAGTTGATTAGTCATGATATCATCAGTAACACATGACCTCCACACAAACAACCACATTATTATTGTTATTGTTATTTTTTCCGCTTCATAAGCTTAATTTCTGCATCTCTCTGAAGTAAAACATTAAACTCTCTCTGTCACCCCATGTAGAATTATTGAGCTGTATTTACCATTTTGACTAATTGATTATTCATGCACATAATGTAAACAGATGACAGTAATCAGAACTTCAAACTAAGTGTGTTTGTTACAAAGCTGAAAAAAAGAAGAGCAAAATGTGAAATAACTGTTGAAAAACTTTGTGTCTGGTGAAAGAAAAATCCAGACCATTGACTGTTTTTTTTAAACAGCAATAACTTGTTATGATTTATCTGTTTTATAACTTTTTAACATTTTTACAGTAATTATCCATTTTAAGAGGTAGTTGGTTATGAGTTGGGTGTGTGTTATTGTAATGCATGAGCTCACAGTAATCAGGCTGCATGGGTGTGTACTACAGTATGTGCAGTGATGCTTCCCAACATTTTGTTATCTTCATATTAATGTAATTCGCTGAACACACTACAGTGCCCTGCTAAAAAAAACTCACTGTCCTGACAGATTGAAGAAGACATGAGGCAGAATCGGGCGTGCCCTGTACACGCCCTGGACCAGACGGTTCACACAGATGAGGAGAAGGCCATTAGGGAAGTAGTGGATAATGTGCTGTGGCAGATGGCGGCAGACAGGAAGTCGACAGCGCTCAAACAGTTCCAAGGTCACATGTGGAGGACGGCGTATGCATCTGGGAGAATCAAAGGCCAGTAAGTGATTCTCCAGACTTTTATTTAAGTCATATTAACTCAATAAAAATCAAACATTGTTACTTCTTTACATTCTGATGATGCTCCTGTTGTTACCAGGATATACCAGGATGTAATTCCCTCTATCAGAAGATGGCGAGCACAGGGTCTAAAAGTATACATTTACTCTTCTGGGAGTGTGGAGGCACAGAAACTTTTGTTTGGATACTCGGTTGAAGGAGATGTTTTAGATGTAAGTAGCACCACTTCTCTTATCGTGTACATAATACTCATTTCATTGAGATTAATCAGTTGAATTTTCTTTTTTAATATTTACCTTAAGAAATGACCAGTTTTAGTTGTTGAGGCACTTGCTCAGTCAAGATATGGGAGCTAATTAATATTCTTATACTTCCAGCTATTCGACGGCCACTTCGACACCAATATAGGTGCTAAGGTAGAAAGTAAAAGCTATGAAAATATAGCAGAGAGGATTGGCTGTGGAGCAGAAGAAATCACATTCTTGACAGACGTTACTCGAGGTAAGTACTGTTCTGAATGCTTTTAAAAATTATGAGACCAGCCTAAGAGCAAAAAATCCAATGGATCAGTTCCAAAGTTTATTTTGCATTTTGCTTATACAGCTTTGACAATTCACTGTATAAATGCATTTGTACTTAGTGATCTCTCCTCCTGTCCATGACATGATCTGTTCCAACATGTGTTGGACTCATACTTTACCCTTTCCATAAAGGTCCATGCAGATTGTTGCAGTAGTGTTTTGCTTAATACTTTTGACAGACAACAAGTGAAAAAACACACAAGATGATAGAGCAACACGTAAAGAATTCAGCAGAATCTACTAGACCTACAACTATGGCTTGGAGCATGTCTTTGTAGATTGCAATGACCTGATGTCAGCTGACGTGGAATTACAGTCTCATTTCCATATGTTCTTACATTTATTTGTGGATTTGTCCTTTAGAGGCTAAAGCCGCTGAAGATGCTGGAGTGAACGTGGTGGTGGTTGTAAGGCCTGGAAACCTGGAGCTGACAGATGAGGAGAGAGCCCACTATAACCTCATTACATCATTTAACCAACTGGAAGTAATGGGACATGCTTAATGCAGAGTGTGGAGGGAAAATCTCACTGACCACATTTCATAATGACTTGTTCCGTCTCCTCTTTTCTCCCTTAATCATATTTGCAACGTTTTTTTTTTCTCGTTCCATGGTGATGGTTTGAGAAGTGTAGGAGATGCCACTGGGACTATACAGTTAGCCACCAGTAAGGCTGCTTAAAACCCAGACCACGAAATGCTTTGGATCCCTGGTAAATGTACATGCATAAGTCTATGGAGGGGAAACATCACTTTCTCATGGGGTCGTCTCATTGACTGGAAGGAGAGGAGAAAAGCTGTAGATAAACAGGTCTGGGTACAGGTGTAATAAGTACCAATCCTGAATGAAACTGTACTTGTAGGGTTATTTACCTTTTTACCTTTTAGATGGACAGTAGATGGTCACCACTTTGGAATCACATCAAGTAAACTTTCCAATTCTGTGTATTACGTGTCAGTTGTATCTGTCCGTGTAATGATCCATTCATGTACTGTTTCCTCCTGCTACACATACACAAGTGTTGCAGATGTGTGGAGTTTTATTCAGTGCTCAAACTGTTGGAAACATAATGTTGTAGAAGTAGAGCTGCAGTAGAGGTGCACAGGAAGTTTTCATCCGGCACTTTGTTCAGATGTCTTAATTACAGGTGAATTATTTCCGTTTACATGTGCCATTCTCATTGTTCATCTGTAACTGTATCATAGGTTAACTAAAATTGCCAAATTGTTAATTTATATGTGAAACATAATGCAGGAAACTGTAATCTAAAAAAATAACCTCCAATAAATGCCTTGTATCACATACCGTGCTGTTTCTGGCTTCAGTCCGTGTATAGAAATTAAACGAGTTTGACAACTTTGCAACTACTTTTGATATTTTTGTAATTTTACAAATGTACTGTCTATGTCAAAGTTGCGACCACTCAAGAACGGACATGAATGTGGGTGACAAGCATGTCTGTGCAACATGATACATTGAAAAATCTGTAGTTTTAATATGAAAAGTACTGGATGTATGTCTTCATGAAGAACTGATCACTTGACTTGAAGCTATAGACACTCAAAACATTTGGGGTAAATATTTTAATGCTTCCATCTGCAAACAGAAATCATACCCATACAAAACTAGATTAAATGTTTCAGTCACTAAAGTCAAGTCATCATCTTAAATCTAACCAGTTTTGGCTGTTCTATACAGTAAGATATCTATGAGATAAGATTAAAAAATACATATTTTATAAAATATGGAAATGAATACAAGTGGTGATATGGAATGGTAAATGGACTGCACTTATATAGTGCTTTTACACACCTTCAAGGTGCCCAAAGCCACTTTACAAAGCCTCGCATTCACCCATACACACCAGTGGGCGGCTGCTGCCTCTGGGAGCAATTTAGGGTTCAGTGTCTTGCCCAAGGACACTTTGACATGTGGACAGTCACAGCCAGGATTCGAACCACCAACCCTTCGGTCATTGGACGACCTGCTCAACCAACTGAGCCACAGCCGCCCATGGTTTT
>JAPQRQ010000005.1:31019618-31047329 GCA_037367365.1 Apogon talboti | reverse complement strand
CATCGTTATCAGGCTTCTGCAGAGCTTGATGATGAGCTGATCATTAATTGAACCAGGTGTGCTGGAAGAGGGAAATACCTAAAACGTGCAGGATAGGGGCCCTCGAGGACCAGAGTTGAACACCCCTGGTTTAACATTTTACCTTCAACATCTCTTAATTATTTTCCAGGTCTTTTAAAAACATGGATACATTTTTTTTTTATCCTTTGAACTTTTGGAGTACAGTGTCAGTATTAGTGAGAGGAATAATTTGTCAGATCTCCAAAAATGACATTACAGTTGTAATTGACAGGAATTATCCTTTACATAAAACAGTCTGAATTAAAGAGCAGAAATGTTGTATAGTCAAATATCACTAAAGGGAATGTTTATCAGTGTTTCAGAGAGGACGTGAGGCAGGAAAATGTATTGTATAAACTTGTGGTGCATTTGAGTTATTTTCATTTCACTTGCCAGTTCCTGAAGGTATCTTAAAGTCACAGAACAGAGCTTTACCACATCAAATCAGTAACACTGAGGCTGGTGTCTGGCTTTAGTGGCCTGTAGATGTACAATCCAAAGACTGAAAATACTTACGCTGGAACTGATGGGAGTACATGTATGCAGGGGTGGAGGAAGGCGGAGGGGCAGTGGCTGTACCTGGCGGTGGCATCCCGTACATGGGGTTTGGAGGCTCCACCTGCAAGAAAATGACAGCACTCTGTGAAAAGTGGAATGGTGTTTCAAGTTGTAAGAAAAGGCAGTACGTTGTAAGGTGCCATGAGAAGGGGTGGGCAATACTTTGAATATACTTGATGATCTGTGGCTCTTTCTACATAACATGTAGTAAACTTGTACAGTATCATAAATATTATTAAATCATTAAATTATTAGATTTTGACTTGGCTTTTCTAGGCTTTACAGCACTAGGATGAAAACTTTACTTTTTGTGAGAAGTACATAGTCCAAAAACATAAATTGTCTTTCAGCCAAAATATATCAAGATCTGCTTTTCTTTTTTTTGTCCATACTGCCCAGCCCTACATGTGAGCCAATGTACATTTGCTGCCTAGCCAGGGAGGTGACGTGCATGTTATGAACCAAAAGAAGTGCAGAAGAAACAAATAAGAGGATGAGTGGAGAGTGTGCATGCATCACAGCCTGTGGAAACAGATGATACAACGGGAGGTGACATGGTGAATGGACAGGCAAGTGCAAGGCATTACCTACATATTAGAGCAGCCAAAGAGGAGTCTGGGATATCAGGCATCAGTCCCATTCATAATATGTGTGAGAACATCAGTAAAGCTTTGTGTTGGGATTGGGTGGGCGGTGAGTATACCTGTTGGTCTGAGGCGGTGCCTACTGGAAGAGGAGGAGGGACATTGGGGAGGGCTGTGGGAGTTTGGTTACTCCAGGAGGTAACAGTGGAGGCAGCCCTCACCTGAAGCACACAGAGACACACGGCACATACGAGTGATGGCCGCACCATGGGGGAAAACACCAAACACACCGCCACAATGCGCACAAGAGAGGGCTCTGTAAGAGCCAGGGTTCAAATGACACAAAACACAGTAACACCCCAACAAAAATATTCAGCATAAAGAATCCAAGGGCTCTAGTCCATAGAGTCTCTCCTGCTTTAACCAAACTGATCATTTATACTAACAGCACAATTTGAGCATGTGATTTAAACCCTGGCTGGAATGGAAAACACAAAACCAATCCATGAAATGACTACAACACAACAGCAATCTACAATGAGCTCTTCACCAGGTGATAGGTTAGTATGTGACCTCAGATGTCGCTAGTATTACAGGTAAAACAGTCAGTTATTGGATGAAAAACAGATAACAGTCTGCATTCAGGTTTAATAACCCAAAAACCCAGATCTCTGTGACTCCTGATGTATTCTGACAGCAAAACATTGAGCATGAAACACCAGGTCCCACACAGATTCAGGTTTAAGAATGCTATGCTTTAGTGTCAAAGTGAAGAGGAAACATTTTAGACCTCATGTGAAGCCATTCTGAATTACTATAGGAGAACAGTGTGACATACTGGTTGGTAATACTGAGGCTGTGCAGGGGCTGAGCTGGGCGTAGGCAGAGGCGCTGGAGCTGGAGCTGGGGCTGCAGCTGGAGTGGGCTGGACCGGGGTGTAGGGATGACGGGACATGGCTGAGCCATGTTGAATCTGAGAGGCAGGCAGCTTAGTCTGAGCCCTCTGGGTTTGGACCGGAGCTGCTGGAGCCACCGTTTTCTGCCCCAGAGCCCGACTGAGGCGGTCACGGAGCTGCTGTACAGTGATCTGTGTAGAGGAGATGGAAAATGAAAGAGATATCACCGTTTTCTCTGTCCAGATCCTTAAACTGGACACTAAATATATTATTTTACATACATATTATATTAGACATGTCATTATTATAAAAGTTTTGAATAACAAAAAAAATCTAAATGTAACTATTACCCTATCTTAAATACATGTAGGTCTGTTTTAACTGGTGCTTATTAGTGAAAAAAACATTAGTGCCGCAGCACTGCACCTAACAGCTCTTTGTCAACCATCATTAAGCAACTAAAGAAGAAGAATGCGTTCCACCAAGCACCAGTAAAACATGTTGCTCTGTCATTAAATACAAATGTGTAAAACCACAGACAACAGGCATCAAATTTCAATGTGCATCTCTTTAAAAAAAATAAAAGGTTTAACTCTGTCAGAAAGAACTAACATGTTAAAATTCTTCCACAGTTGTCTATGTATAATGGTTGAAAGGTTTAGAGTAAATATTGACTGCTATTATTTAATATCTTCATCTATGACGTACCTGGTTGGTGTTGTCAGGTAGGTAGGTGATAGCAGTGGACAGACTGCCCTGTGAGGCCAGAAGGTTGGCATACTGGCTCATCTTCTCAGCCAACAGGACACCAATAGCAGCAGGACCAGAGCGCTGGGTCTGCTCCACAGCGCGCTGCATCACCATCACCTTCTCCACCAGGTCCTGAGAGACGGAAACACTGCCTCAGCAAGAGAAAGTGGCTACAAAGAGAAACTGTTCTGGGCTGAAGCTAACAGGAAAGAATTAGAAGTAAACTTTAGGGCTCACAGGTCAAAGGTGTGCCACCTTTATTAGTAGACGGTCACAACTTTTCCGCTTTACCAAAAACTTAGGGCATGATTTTATATCTTGTGGGCTTGACCATTTAATCTCCATCTATGGATCTAATAAAAATTCTAAAATGAGTGCTGAAAAAGATGAGATGAAGAGCAAAGATGTGACTTTCTTTATACTAGTACGTAGTTATGTTTCAGACCATTTTTAGCTCCTCCAATGTCAAAGGCAAAACATTTGATGTAGCAGCATTTAGTTTTTATGTTCAAGACAACAGGAGTAGCCTGCATAAAGATACAATAAATAAGATGAAGACATGGAGTAACACGTCCCCGCATAAACACCTGTAGAGAGAGTGGACTGTGTCCACCTTGTGCTCTGGTCCAGCAAGACACCAGTTTCTCCACGTTGCCAGCACAGATGTAACACAGACAGGCCTGAGCTTGCAGCTGGGTGTCTGCCGATGCCTCCAGTCTGTCTCCGAGAAGGTCTAAAGAAAAGCGCTCAGTTAGGCAGCAGAAGTTTACAGCTGATGGATGCTTATCTATAACAAACTAATCACAGACTTTGGAATTACAGTCTTTCTCTTAAGGTCTTTCCAATAAACAGAGGACGTGTAAACGCACCACAGAGGGATGAAAACTCCTCTGGCTGAGCGTAGGTCATGACTGCAGCCAGAGCCTCCCTCCAGTTCTGCAGCTCACATGTCTTCAGGATGTCATGCCAGTCCTTCATCACCACTGCACTGATCAGCTATGACACAAAACACAGTCATGTCATTCTTAATTGCCTCTCACTTCATGAACACGGTGAGAAAGAAAACTGGTTCTTACCTTGGTTATTTTGCTGTGTGTTTTTGTAAAGTATTTCTTCTGGGTTTTCTCTAAGAGTTCAGCTCCTCCAGCAATGGCCAGGATGATGCTGTCTGCCATACGGTTGTCATGGAGACAGAGCTCCACAGCTCCTTCAAAGTCTCCAGTCAGCAGAGCCTGTGTGATCAGCCCATCCACATCTTAAGGCAAACAAAGAGTGTTAATAAATAACAAAAGACTAACACTGCAGTCACTTCACACCTAGTTTGTCTTTAATTCCTTTTTTCTGGTTAGAGCAAACACTGAGGCTGCTGTAGATATTATCTGAGGAATGTCATATCTGTATGAACCTACAGGAACTTAACATTTTCAGCAAACTAAAACTGTGTTAATGCTAAAAGTGTTTGACAGTTGTTACCTTGGCTGATGCTGAGACTGACTCCGTCTGAAGAAGCTGGAGCTTCAGGAACCTCCTCAATTGGAGCTGAAATCTCAGCAGGACTGGGCTCCTCCACTGCTGCTGTAATCTCCTACAACACCAGAGAAATAACTTGGAATGTCTTATTTCGTTTTAGTTTTGTTTTTATTTTGATTCAACACTTTGTATTGCAATTATTTTATTTACTTATCATGATATTTATCATATTATTTATCTATTTTTGTTACTTCAGTCTTTGTACTTTTCATTTTATCTATTTTAAATAAGTGTTTGTAGTAAAGATCATCTCTGTAAATGTAAAAGGACAATGATGAGTGTGCACCTCCTCCAAAGGGATCTCCTCCTCTCCTTCCTCTTCCTTTTCTTCCTCCTCCTTCTCTTCCTCCTCTTCCTTCTTTTCTTCCCCCTCCTTTGTCTCCTTCTCCTGCTCTTCCTCCACAGGCTCCTCATTAACAACCTGGTCTCCACCTTCTTCTGCTTCATCTGTGTTCTTTTCCTCTACATCAAGTTCTGTTGTTTCTTCTGTCTGTGGATCAGGACCTGAGTCCAGTTCCAGTGTGGCTGCTGGTTGCAGGTTTGCTGCAGCGATCATGTCGAACGCTGCCTCAGGAGTGTCAGCAGAATGAGCAAGGCAGAGCTCTGCTAAAGGCTGCAGGGTGACTGGAGCAGGCACTTCCACCTGGAGATCAAGGAGAGAGTATGAACCCAGAATCAGAGAACAAACATTTTAATAAGTACGGACCAGATTCAAGTAGTCATTGAGGAACCAGGACCAGGTACAGTCAGGTTTAGGGTTGGTGATATTTTTTTCACAATGTAACAAATTAAAGCAAAGCTGAAACTAAATGAGCAACTTCAGTGAGTTTAAAAAAGGGTAAATCGTGTCCACCTTCTTCAAAAAGTGAAGCAGCGTTGAAACCTAGCTTTATCTTACCACTTGCAACACTTCCTTACTGCAATTGTAAGACAGAGACAGTTTACAGTCTTACAGCATGTTAGCCAGGAACAGTAACACTAATTACTGCCAACTGTAGTCTATATTTTTTTTTGAACTGTCAGTGGAAGAATGTGAAAGGCACAGTGGGCAGGAACAAAAAACAAACAAATGGAGGGTGGTAATGTGCAATTTGGAATCATCTCAAGTAATGAAGAGAGGATGCGATTCCCCGATGTCACCCACAGTGATTTAATCTTTTTAACTGTTTGTCAATTTTTCCAGCTTATTATTGAAACTTTACATTCTAAAGCTGAAACTGCACCTCATATAACTTCAATAATCTTTGTAACTCTTACAGATTTTTAACCACGAGGATTTGATTATGTATCAAAACCTGCAACGTAAAATGATTTAAAACAGTTTACCTTTGGAGGATCGGTAGGCTTTTCCTCCAACGCTGCTGAAATCTGAGAAAAGGATACATGAATTAAAACACAGAGAATTACATCAAAAAACACTAAAGCAGCATACTTTGAGTAAAGGTATGGTGAATATTGGTCACATTGTATCTCACTTTTAAGGCTAGCTCCTCTTTGTTGTAACCCAGAAGCTCCAAGAACCTACTGCGGATATCACCATCGAAATTAGCCTAAAAACACAAAACACACAAACAACTATAAAACTGACAGCATTATTTATTTGAAATTGAATATGATGATTATTTACTTCTTCTTTTTGGATTCGTACCTTGAGAAAGGACCAAACAATCTTCTCAAACTCATTTTCAGCTGCATCGATCTTTTCCTGGCAGAAATCCACAAAGCTGCCTGCACTCAGAGTGGCCTGCAGCTGATCGGAGCGCTTCAAGAATGCTGTTTCTGTAACAACTTGGCTGATATGTACAATGTGCGATGTGGGCTGCTGAGGTTGCTGGGGGTTCGGCTTTGAATTCTCCAAAGATACCAGCTTCCCACCGAACTGACCATGAACAAAAGCCAAAACAAAGTCAGCGTTTTAGAAGGAAAAACACTGAAAATTAAACCTCAGCGAGACAAAGTAAAGAAAGACACTCACTGCAAAAGTAGCTCCCACAGGTCTGCGAATCCACTTGGGTGGTTTCTTCAGGGGGTTGATTGTAGCTGGAGGGGCAGACGTCTGGGGCAGCTGCAGCGGAGGCAGAGTTTGACCCGTCCCAAATGGATCCATGTTCCCAAACGAGTTACTAATCTGCAACAGATACCCAGGACAGAGGCTAAAATAAACTAAGAAGTGATTAAGAGTTTCCCATCCTGGAAATGAGCTTTTTCAGAAAGCTCAGGGTATGTTTTGAGTGAAAATGGAAATGAGATGAGCAAGTACAAAGATCATGAAATACAGTATTTCCAAAGCCTCACGCAATAATAGAGTATCTGAAATAACATCAATAAATACAAGGAGGCAGGAAAAACTAACACAGTCTTTTTCTAGTCACGCTCTGCTGTTACCTTCATAATTCAAATTACGTAAGCTTTTGATACATCTTCTTTGCTGGCCTCTTCTTACACTTCAAAGGAGTCAGATTTAGTCTTACCTGGTCTGCGTGTCTCTGGCTTTGTGCCTGATTAGTGCCTCCCATGATGGAGTAGATATCGATGTGTCCATCAAATCCTGCAGCTGAAAGCACTGCAGGGTTCCTGGGACACCACTGGATGTCAAAGCACCACTGGCTGCTGGTGGGCAACTCATACAGAACCTGAAAAACAAAATGACTTTATATTAAAAAGATAGGACGTAACTCAAGTAGATCCTCTGTATAAAGTCTTGATCTGTGTAGTTTTTCTGCTTCACTCGCGTTAAAAAGCTGTATGCAAGGTGGTAAACCTTTACCTCTGCTGTGTTTGGATTCCAGCACAGAATCCTGCTGTCCTTCCCACAGCTCAGAAGCAGCTCAGGATCGGCCAAGCTCCAGGCGATGGCCAGGACACCGCTGCACAAAAAGAAAATGACTTCAGAGTCCAACACACATACCATATTAACAACACAAATGAACAACTGCAAGCTGTTTCAACAGGCCTATTTACCGTGAGTGATTCTCAAATATTTTGAGAGGTGAGGTAGCAAAACGTAAGTCCCACATCTGGATGACGGGCATCCGGTCGTCCTCAGAGGCCAAGACCAGCTGAGTGGCCACTTCTGGGTTCCAAGCCAACCCAGAGCAATGCATCTACAGCCAAAGACATGAGCATCAGGACATTGTTTCCAATTAATCAAGATGTCTGAATAATTCCAAGCAAATAAAACCAAAGCAGTGTGCGTTCCATCATTTGACTCCAAGAAGAGCAACGTACTCTGTTGCTATGGTCGCTAACTTTAATGATGAGGTCATTCTTGCGGAGGTCCCAAACTGAGGCCCGCCCACTTGGGCTGGCAGAGGCAAGGATGTGTTGAACCTGTCTGTTCCACGCCACACAGCTGATATCCTCCAGAGGCTGTAACACAAAAATACCACCATTTTACTCACTGTCATCAGTTGCTGTCATCTAAACACTTACAAACTGAAATTAACACATTATATCATTAGCACTGAACTGCTCATTATTATCAAAAAATTAACACTTGATGGTAACACAAGAGATAATAATCATCAACAAATAGATATACCAAGGACATTCAGAGGAAAATTTGAGATGTCATTTTCCTCTAAATAAGAATCTTTATATTCTGGCAATGCTTTTCACATGCATTATATTACTATGCAATGATAGACTGAGTAACAACTTAGTAACTGACGAAAAGCACAAAACTCTGTGTACCTGTGTTTTAGGTCCTGGTGTCATTGGAGATCCAAAGTTATTCATATCCCAGATATATATTTCAGACTCATTCCCACCTGATGCAACCAGGTTTGTCTAAAGCCGAAAATATACACACATTAGTCACTGCAGATGAACACATTCTGAAAAGATGACAGGAACACAGTGTTACATTTACTGACTAGAGCATACCTGGAATGGGTTAACGTCGAGGGCTCTCACTGGCCCTGTGTGTTTGTCACTCTCAACGATGACTACATCGCTCTCTCCGGCGATGATCTTTGCAGGGTCATAAAGGATGACGTTGCCATTTTCCCCTCCAGCAATAAGGACCCCAGATGGGTGACCCTGAGCATCAATGCCAAACGGGCCCCACACTAGTTTGTGGTATCTGATGGAAGGGAAAAAAACGATGTGTGTGCCTTGAACAGCAACAAAGAAACAACTAGGTCAACAACACAAAAGTGGTCTGTGTACCTGTGAGGAGATGAGAAGCTGCCGCATGATTTCATGTCCAGAGATGGATCTGCCAAGTCCAGCTCGAAGAACTCCAAGGATGCATTGGTGCTGAAGGAGGCATCGAGCTGCTGTGCTGACGTTCCTTCAGAAAAAAGAAGCATAGGAGACTTTGGTGCATGTCATGTTAAAATGTTATTACATTTAAGGAGTGATGCAAAAGACACAATATCATTAAGATGTAGACACAGAGAGGTTTAGGCTCTGTTAAGTGTGTTTAGTTAAAAAAAACAAAGCAAAAAAAAAAGGTTCACAGTTTTGTTCCTTCTGATCATGTGGCCATTTATAGATTCCTAGACACAGTTCTTTCAGTATGAAGGACAAGAGGGAAAACCTGGTCTTTGGTCTCTGCAGATAAATATGTATTAATAAATTATCAGACGATAACAGGAATCTTCAGCTGTCTGTTTTATCAAGTGTATATCGCCATGGTACAGTCTTTTAATACCAAAATCAGAGTGTTTTCACAGTTTTGCTGTTGAGCTGTTAGGGAATTATGTGCCGAAATAGCTGTAACTCTGACAGATGCTCAAATTCAGATAAAAGCCTTAGATTTGCTTCAAGTGAAGAGGCCAGGTTGCTATTGAAAATGAGAATCAGTTCTCAACTAAATTACCTGGTTAGTTAAAGTTTAAATAAAATAAATGAATATATACAATTTTGCACAGAACTGAGGAATGTCGAGTCTGTCTTTCGTCACTTACATTGAAAGTATATTTTATGTAACTGATGGATTAGATACATCTAATGTCCACAAGGCCACCTGAAAATTGTTAGACTTAGAAAACCAAAACCCTCCTTTATATCCATGTTTAAATATCTGGAAAAAAAAATTGAATTATGTCCTGTTAAAACACGAAGCACCAGCGAGCCAGTGTTGTGATGCATGCCCATACCTGTTGCCAGGTAGATGGGGTGGTGCTGTGCAGGACTCCAGCTCTGGATGGCTGTACGGTTGATCTCTTTGAGTTTCATCCTGTAGAAATAAATACATACAAATACATTTAAGGACAACAAAACTACAAACTACTACTGATACTACTGAGCTATGTATATTTCTATCAAAAACTAATGCATAAACAATCAATAAAGCAGGTAAAATATAGACGGAAAGGGCTACAGGCACCTTTATGCAGCAACATTAACCTAATAACATTACTTTTGCTTTTCATCCGACTACTTTTTGTAAATTAGGTTTTTGCATTGTAATGCATATGTATCCACCACTAAAACATAGCAC
The DNA here is from genome assembly GCA_037367365.1 of Apogon talboti. Lineage (NCBI taxonomy): Eukaryota > Metazoa > Chordata > Actinopteri > Kurtiformes > Apogonidae > Apogon > Apogon talboti. The sequence goes on along the minus strand of JAPQRQ010000005.1, from coordinate 31,037,502 downwards.
CAGTAGTAACAGTGTTGTTCCCTGTAATAAACATGTTTATGCTGTAGTAATGTGTCCAGTACTCTCAAAGTGGTTTGGGTGCAGACTGTATTTTCTCTTCTGTGCCTCGTGGCAGCTACCTATTAAATAACCTCGCTATTGTTATAATTGTAAATACACAAAGTACATATAGTTAAAGGCGCAAGACAATGACCTTCTCTGATTGACACTGGTAAATACACAAGTATTGCAATTCGCATTTTCAGAAATAGCGTTTTGTCGAAGAAATCACATTGAATTTTTAGGTTAATATTAGAAAACAAAAAGTACAGTATGAGCTAGCAGCAAGCTAACAGCTGATGAGTCAATTAGGAGCCACACAGCAGGTAACGAACCAAAAGGAGCTCATTATAACAGAAAAACAGTCAATTAGCATGAAACAGGTTACTGATCACCGTCACCTTTTGTACCCGCTTAGTAGTACACGGTGTCTTACTGCTGCAAGGCGAAATAACGTTTTGCTGCCTGCTAGCTGCCTGTGCAGGCAAAATATGACAGTGGGAGGACTGTTCACTCTTACACAAACCCACACAGATCTTATTACTTCACCAAAGACGCTTACCTTCCCTTCTTTGCTCCTTTTTACTTTAACGCACACATAAAATGGGTTAAAAACAATATACACCCTCCACCCGTACAAGTTCCCCTTTCGGTTCTGCTTAAGGATTAAAGGCTGTAAAAATACTAGAAGCTACCGGTCCCGGCTGCGGACTCAGACAGATTTCCACGTCCTCACTGGTCTCCATCAACGTGGCACTAAGCAACAGTCTCCGCCTCACACGAAGAAGAAACACTTCCGGGGAATGTCCGCACGCCTACACCCGCTCGTATGCTAATAATGCTACATTAGCTGTTAAACGTTAAAGGTCAAAGTAGCAAAGAACATAACAGCACTTTACTGTCATGTTTTAAGGTACCCACACGGAGTTTATGTTTAAGGAAGTATGATATTTAAGAGTTACTTTTGTCACCGTGTAGGAAAGGAATGTTGAACACTATAATGTAGAGAAAAAACTCACCTCTGGTTTTACTTTTTTATAGATATGTTTATTCTATAAACCAGACATTACTCTCAAATTACAAAGAAAAATGTCCTTTAAATTATTTCTTTTAGGCTGGTCAAAGTAACAAATGCAGTGTTTTCAAACCTAATGCAAAAAGGCAACATATTAATTTGTGAACAGCACAATACTAATGTTTTGGTTTGGGAACAGTTTAGTTCTGTCACAGCTTTCATGTGAATGCATTCCATCATCCTTTACTTTATGCCACAACTACTGCAAAAGTGCAAGTTACTAATATGAGAACATCCATCTTGACGTTTCCAATGGAGTTCATGTCTGGAAATTTGAAGTGGTAATTTATTTAAAGTTTTTTTTAGTTGTAGTTATTTATTGTGCTCTTAAATGGTGTTAATTCCCTATTTTGTATTTTTGTATGTAGACATTAAGTTTTCTACTGGTTGATCTATACATACATCAATTCAAAGACACTGAATTGAAAAAGTGACATAAGGAATTATTAAAAGTAACTACAAATTATTTGTTTTGCATGAAACATCTGTAAAATCTGATAAACCTTAATGAATGTTGCCACATGTGCCATCTCAACCAATTTGATCACACATTTTCTGGATATGAAATTATAGGGTTAGGGTTAACATGAAAGAACTATAATAAAATATGTATATGTATGTACATATTCTAACACTCTGTAAACCCAAGCCACTGATTGAACAAATCCAGACACATCTACATTGGTTCACAGTTTTTATTCATTTAGTTGATCATATGCACCTTGGATATTCAATAGTTGTGTCAAGGCGTAGTCTCCATTGTCTTCGGCTACAGCACCCTGGACAAACAGAAGCAGATATTAATGTAAGCAAAAAAAAAAAAGAAAATTCTCACAAGAAAACAGAATGACAAGTCAAACAATCCACCCTCATTCAGAAACTGGTTTATAATCTCCCCCAAACATATGAATGGGTCAGATGGGTAGTGATTGGTATAATCATTGGGATGGTCGTTAATTTGAGAAGTTAGAAAATAAAACAAACAAAAGAACACAAAAAAACAACACGTACTTGTCCACAAGGCGCCCTCCTCATCTGTAAAAGAAAGAATTTTTTCGCATTTATTTCTTCACAGCACACATTAATGACAGACTTGTTCTACAGGGTAAAGAACTACACAGATCTGATCATAATGGGGTCAAAAGAAGACCTAACACACTGTCAGGGTGAGTGGGTGACCGCTGAGTCGAGAATACCTACAGAAAACGCTTAGACTTATACACGGCTCAAGCATATGGAAGCACCCCCCCCCCACCACCCCGAAACACTACCATTGTATGACCACGTGGAGCAGAGGAGACGGCCGTACTAAGTCTGGCTAAAGTTGTTTTTAACGTTATCACCAAATAATGAAATAAACAATGGTAGCTTTACTCTATTAAATTCACTTAGCGAACAAAGTCACATGTGAGATAAATGTCCGGGTTTATGTTACACGATGTGAACCTCGTAAACTGTAATTAGAAACATGAGCAAGCAATACCTACCTACACAAGCAATTTTACCCAAAAGTGAAGAAAATGTTACAAGAATGAAAAACGGGGCATATATTTACAGCATGATAGTGTGACGACTCTGCGAATTCTTCTTCCTTCTTCTTCGTCGTCGTCTTCTTCTACATCTACTACTTCTACTTCTTCTGTAGTCGTCTTCTTTTATTGGAAAAACATACATTACTTGTCGGCTCAGTGCTCTTTACCGCCACCTGACGGTCTGCGGGGGAGGAGTCTGACAGTGGGGGTCTGCAGCCAGACCCTCTTGAAAACAACTGCACTGCTGTGGTTAATCCTTACATTTGTATGGGAAAACCCTGTGGACGTTGAATCTTCACCACGGGCTGGTTTCTGCAGTGACATTAGCACTTGTTCTTTCTCACCAATGACATGCACAGGAAAGCACAGTGTGGAAAAGTTTTGCTTCTACACACACGTTGATGATGTCACAAAGAGGTTATAGACTGTGAAGTCAGATGAAACAATATTTCAGTTAACAGCACCATCTACTGGTGATAGAGACATTACATGTGAATATGTAATTACCATACAAAACTCAACTTTAGTGGGAGGTACATACCTGATGACTCTGATTTTACTACCAACTGTTGTTGCTGCTTTGCTTTTTAGGGAAGACCTAGAAACTGTACTGTATATACAGTGGATATAAAAAGTCTACACACCCCTGTTCAAATGCTAGGTTTTTGTGATGTAAAATAATTGCACCAAGATAAATAATTTCCAAACTTTTTCCACCATTAATGAGACCTATAACCCTCGCAGTCAGACAGATTTGAAGCATTTTTATAAAGAAGACTGGGCAAATATGGACACATCAAGATGTGCCACGCTGATCGACTCCTACCCACAAGGACTGAGTGCTGTAATAAAAGCCAAAGGTGCTGCAACAAAGTATTAGTTTAAGGGTGTGCATATTTATGCAACCAGGTTATTGTGAGGTTTTTTTTTTTATTTTTCCCCTTCAAAGATTTCAGTTTATTTTTCAATTGACTTGTACAGGTTATAGGTGTCATTAATGGTGGAAAAAGTTTTGAAATGATTGATCTTGGTCTCATTATTTTTACATCACAAAAATCTGGCATTTGAACAGGGGTGTGTAGACTTTTTATATCCACTGTAAAGATGGATGCTGCAGGTTGCTTCCTCCCAGTGCGTAAGCATTAGGGATGGGTGCTATATCCATATGAATCACAGTCCATGATCTGAGTCACAATATTCTCACCCGTTACAACCTCTTACAACCAAACATGTTTTCCTCTAGTTTTCTCTGTTATTTGATTAGAAACTGCATTTTTGCATTATTTTGGGCTGACTTTATTACAAAATTGACAACATCTAGATGAATTGAACAATAATGTACATTTCCCCACACACACACAGCTGCAGATGCATAAGACTGTGATGGCAAATGTATCTCCTATAGTTTTGTAATGAATTAAAAACTTTTTGACACCAACATAACTCTGAGGCATCAGTGGAAATCAGATTTGCTGCATGTTGGAGTTCAGAGGCCGGACCAACAGTGGATGGACTTAGAGTAAACCTTTGTCATTATTTCTTCAGCAGCAGCAAAACATGTTACATAAACTCTGCAAGTTAATGTAAACCGAGCCTGAACACTTAGTCTCACTAGCCTAGTGATGTGTGCAAGTCACATTAATGCTATGAACCCACAGGTTATTGCAACATGGTGGAAAATACTGTAAATATGCTGATAAAGGGCCCATTTAAAATAAATGATAGCCGAGTAGAAACATTTTGCAGTTTTAAGCTGTAATGACAAAAGCTACACACTTACTCTGAAAAGATTATTTAACCAATTCAGATCGATCACAATCATGAGTTTGCCAAGTGCTAGTAACCACAGTCACAAGAGCTGCCATGATGCTGGTGTGACATATTTACAGTCTGTCAAGTAAAGATGAGGGATTGATTCACTTCTGGTCACACATCTGATGCATTCTGGACCATGACTGGTCATTACAGCTGTCAGTCATCCATTTCATAACACCAATACCTTAATAAAAACTGACCAGAACAATATGAAATTTGTTGAGGGGCTTGGATCTAAGACCTGGATACAAGATGATTTGGTTTTAGTTTTTAGGAACCGTCTCTGTGTCCATCTTTATCTACAGTCTATGCCAGGGATGTCAAACTCATTTTAGTTTAGGGACCACATACAGCTCAATTTGAACCCGAGTGGCCTGAACCAGTAAAATAATAGCATAATAGCCTACAAATAATAACACCAGAACGTTCTCTATGTTCAAGTGCAAACAAGTAAAATTAAATTCTGAAAATGTTTACATGCACAAACTATCCTTTCACAAAAAAATGTGAATAACCTGGAAAACCTCAAATGCCTTAATAAAAATAAGTGCATTTTTAACAATAAGCCTCAACTTAACATTTACAAATGTGACCCGCAAATTCACAAAACATTTAGTAACAGGCAGAATATTCTTAAAATTTTAGAATTTGGAGCTAAAATGACTGTGTCCCCCTTAATTTAATATCTTCAGTGTAATTTTTGCACTTTGTAAATTCATCCCGCAGGACGGACCGAAACCGTTGACAGGCCAGTTTTGGCAAGCGGACCATATGTTTGACACCCCTGGTCTATGCTATGACCGGAGTCTGTGTGTTATGATTATGAAAAAAGCAATGATTCTCATTACTAAAGCTTGATTTATTTTACAAATTTGCAATTTTATCTTTTTACAGAATCTAAATTTTAAATCAACTTTATACATGCTCACAAAAGTAAATGTGATGAAAGACAGTACAAAACAGATCTGTGTACTGAAGGTTTGTGCAAGGCTACTTATGCTGTGAGTACTGTATTATATCAACAGTAGACAGTCATCTTAATAACAGGGTAGTTAATCATGTTGCGGCTGAAGTCAGGATTTTGTTGTCTTTCCGCTTGTATCTGTTATAGATCCAATGAGAGACAGCAGAGATTAGAAACAGGAGAAGCTGTAGCTCATGGTCTTAATTCAACTCAAGCATCAAGGGGTTGGTGAGCCTGGATTAAGGCGTTCAGGGAGATAAAACCAGACGCTAGGTAGGAAAGTGTTACTGGCTGCAGCTGAACAAAATATACACCTTAGGAAGTCAAGTAGCAACCCTTTAACAACTTCAGTACTGTCCCCAAACTAACATACCAGGGAAATGCAGGCAGAGTTAAAAGTAATTAACATTGAGTCAGAAGAGGCATATGGACAAGTGTTGAACTTAAAAACTGTGATACAGTTTAATTGAGTCAGGATGGGAGGTCATGTGACACATCTCATTCAGCTACAGCCACAGTGATGAATACCAACCCACTCTTAGCTCTACATCCAACACTCAGAAGAGGTTGCACGGCTGGATTACATCATGTGAGGTACTAACAATCCGTCTGTATCCGTCTTCTTCCGCTTATCCGTGTCCGGGTCATGGGGGCAACAGCCCCAGCAGAGCCCAGACAGCGCTCTCCCCAGCCACTTCCACCAGCTATTCTAGGGGAATCCCAAGGCGTTCCCAGGCCAGCCCAGATATTATCCCTCCAGCGTGTCCTGGGTCGGCCCTGAGGTCTCCTCCCGAATGGACACGCCCGAAACACCTCCCCAGGTAGGTGTCCAGGAGGCATCCTCACTAGATGCTAAAACCACCTCAACTGGCTCCTCTTGATGTGGAGGAGCAGCAGCTCTGCTCTGAGCCCCTCCTGGACGTCCGAGCTCCTCACCCTATCTCTAAGGCTGAGCCTGGCCATGCTGCGAAGGAAGCTCATTTAGGCCACTTGTACTCGTGACCTCATTCTGTCGATCATTACCCAGAGCTCATGACCATAGGTGAGGGTCGGAACGTAGATCGATCGGTAAATCAAGAGCTTCGTCTTTCAGCTTAGCTCCCTCTTCACCACAACGGACCGATTGGCTCCAAAGAGATTCTGGCAAACCTTCCGGCGCCTCGGGGGGGGCGACTAACAAGAGCATTTAAAATAAATTAGTTTAAACGAGATTAACTGCATTGATACATATTTCATAACAGAAAAATTAACCAGCTGTGACTTAACGGGGCCATTGTGCTTGTGATTTCTTTTAAAGACGCAACCTTCAACTCCAACTAAATACGTAAAAAGACTTTTGTGCAGACATAGGACTAGATGAGCTAAGTCTTATGGCGAATTTACAGATACACAAGAAAAAACAAATGCTCCACTTTAAGACTGTAGTTTTGTTCTATGTTTTGCATACTTTGTATCGCTTTGTATCTGTCCCCAAGATGAGATGCTTTTAAGCAAAACTGGACTGTCAAACAACATGATTTGTAGTTTTCAAAAGAGAGGAAACAGGTAGTGGACAAGTGAGGGAAAGAACATTGGAGCTCCCCGGAATACCCTGGAACACACATTACAAGGACTCTGAACCAATGCAACAGCTTTGTTGAGACCTGCACCCAAAATGGACTTTTTACTCATCCAGATTACTTTTTAAAATCACAATCTGGTCAGGCTTGAAGTTCATCCTAATCACAATTGGAGGTATTTGGAAATGCTACTCTAGTCTGATTGGTTTTGTGTCTTCTGCATTACTTGTAATGCTGCACCTAGAAAAGTGCTATGAAGAACAACATGGAGTTAAAGTCTAGTCTGAACAGATACCAAAACAAATAATCTGCAGGTATGGGGGGCTTCTTTATCAGTAAAAACGGAAGGAACACGAAACCATGAACTCGTGTCACCAGTGCAGCAACATACCTACAACCCATACAGTAATATCTGGACCAGGACTGAAGCGAAATGGAGAAATGTGGCTCTGTTTTCCAAGATTTCCGTTTTTTTGTGATTTGCAAAGGCACCACTAAATGTGACACTATGAATCTTTCATAGTGAAGAATTAATTGTTGCAGCTCACGTCTGGACGTCTGATCACTCGCAAATAGGAGTGTGGCCATCTGTCCTACATTATCTTATGTCTTATTAAATGTGTTTGTCCTGCAGTCTGCAGTGTGAGATGAATGCAGTCATTGATTCAGGTGTAATATTTGCTGCTGTGCTTTTTCTGCAGTGACACATGAAAACACTCACTCACTAGACTTGACTTGTGCTCCAGTGACACCAAACCAGCCATGATCAGTTGGGTGTAATTTGCTCTCTGCACTTGTGTTTCCTAAATTTGCTTATTATTAGGAACCAGTAACAAGAACATCACTGAATGATCCACAGTAAATTTCTGATTTACTTCTGAATTCATGGTCTTTATAAGCATGTGACAAATAAAAGTGATACCTAGGAACTAGGCTGCAGCACCATAAAATATTCCCCAACCCCAAACCTATACCTCTGCCAATCCACCCTTGTGTGTGTGTGTGTGTGTGTGTGTGTGTGTGTGTGTGTGTAAACCATTATGGGTGTACATTGATTTACAATTTCCTTTAGGATTAAACCAAACATTGCCTCTACTCATTCTCTTTCAAACAATTTAACCTAGGCTTAGTCAATAATTAACAATTTGCAGCACTATAAGCCACACAATATCAGCGCTCATAATGGTTACAAATATTTTTCAAAATAAATATCAAACGATACGTGTTCGTTTGTCTACTGTAAGCACAAATATACTGATTACATAAAAATTACAGGCAACTTCTTGGGAAAACCTTGAAATGGGAAATAATAAAGAAAAACAGAATAAAATGGAAGAACAAAAGTTGGGAGAAACTGATTTGCTAGCGTCTTGTAAGACAAAGAAGGTGGAGGAAAAGAAAAATGTAAGATTCAATTTACCCCTAAATTTCTGTTCAGCACTGGAGTCATTTTTGCTCACCGCAGCCAAGGTGAACAACTGTGATAACGTCATGTGAAGGCAACTTGCTCGGTCCATTTGTCCTTCAATTAGTTTTTTTTCCAAGCAGGTGAACAGTACAAATGACTGCTCCGCATCTGTTGTTCCAGCTGGCTTTAGCAAACTCAATACTGGGGAAGCCATGTATTCTGATGCCATTGTTCTTCCTTTTGATGAGGGAGACAACGTGAGAAGCCCCAGGGGTGAAGATGAGGCCACGCCCCTCGGCCCCCCACAGCTGGGCCAGGTCAGACAGTGGACAGAGTCACAGTGCTCAGCCTAGCAGTTGATGGAGGCACAGTCTACTTTGGCTTTCCCCGCTGAACTGATAATCCTCATGAGGCAGTGTCCGAACTCCTCCAGGATCATCCTCTCTGCCTCGGACTGAGCCTGATGAGTCTGTTCTGCCCGTTTGGCCTGTTCCAGCAGACACTCACACGTTGCTTCCAGCACCTCCTTTGTTACAAACGCATATGGTAACCTGCAGACAAAGGAAACAAGGCATCAATAAATTATTATCTGTGCCACCACCCCTCCTCCACCATTAGCAGAGGTGGTAAATTGTCGCCAGAGTTATAGGTATGTGACACAAAGTCTTGAAAGAATAGAGCTGTGAGTTCTGTTTCCATAAATGAAAGTTGTTGCTATCTATTCTTAACATAACCATCATTTGTGATACATTTTATGTTTTCACACGAGTCTGTAAATGGCATGTTGAAGCCTGTGTGGCTAATCCTCCATCACCTATCATTACCTGTTATAATTCATATACAACATGGAATAACCTTTAGAATATTCTACAACTGTGTGAAGGACTGAGATTTAAAAAATATTCTATCTCCAGCTTACAGTATAAGACACTTTATCATTATAAAATTCTTGAATAAGAGAAATACAATTAATAAGGATTTGAACATAAAAGTGGAAATAAAAGAAGTTTCATTTCACTGGTGCTCAATATTTGAAATGATAAAACAGAACTAAATGTCTGATGCGTGGACAGGACCAGAAGATCACAGGGGGACACAGGACATTTATTCATATTCAGGTTGGCATCCTAACACCGATGCAGAGAAACTGCAGCTAATTCTCATTTGTTCTAGATGCTGTCTGATATTTCACATTAAGCTCAACATAGTTAATTTCAGTCATAGAAAGTCTTTGCTATGCCTAACAGCCATGAGAAAAGAAAAGGCCAGAGGTATTAAAACTAAGTTATCTGTATAATTCAATCATATCATTATAGACCTGTAGAGGTCTCTTACTTTGTTGTTGTTGTATTAAAGTATTAGCGTACCTTCCGCCTCCACTGGAAATGACGGGTGTTGTTCTCATGAGCAGGTCTGAGATCTGTGATGACAGTTTGGTCTTGGCTGCAGTTTGCTGCTGCACTCGGACTTCTGCTGCGTCAGCTAAATGCATGAGGGTCTTCCTCTCTGGACTCTCCTCAAAGTTTTTACAGCCGATGCATTTACAAATGGACGAGCACATGATCTTTGCCTTTTAAAAAGAAGGAACACCCGTCAACCATCTACGTTGAGAGAAACACAACAAAACACCCAGTGCAAACGATTGAGTAGCTGATGTCTCACCTCGTAGCATTCACAGTAGTTCTTCAGGCAGCCTGATCGTTTACAGTTGCAGCCTTTGCTGTGTCGACGGTCTGACTCGCCCTCTTTGCCTTTACCAATTTTAGGTTTGAAGGCCTCTGGATTTCGGTCCAAGCACGTCTGTGAAGACACGTTTTGCCTTGATCACATGTTCCTGGAGATGCAACTCAGTTACACCAACGCAGACCCTTCCAGCTTACCTTTATAGCTTTGAGCCGCTCTGTCTCATGCTCCAGGTTATTGAAGCAGTTATTGCAGTTACAGTTATTGCAGAATTCTCCGTTTGCAAAGCAGTCGCAGTATCTAAGGACAACAAAAACAGGGCAGGTTTAGTAAAAGTGAAATACGTTGTCAATCAATTTTCTAGTCTGATACCAATACCAGTGGTTCAAATATAGGTTTGGCTCATAGCAAATGATTAAATTATTTTGTGTGTATTTTTTTTTTCTAAATCTTTATACAATATAGCTGTACTGTCTCATCCTCACATCATCTTTGACTTCACAATTTATCACCTACTGTAACAACTGAAATTGCATGTTATTCACCAATATCAGCAGTGTTACATAGCATCAACAAACTGGTCATAATTACAGTTGTACTTACAGTTTGAGACACTGTGACTTGGTGCAGTTGCAGGGTTTTCTCGGTCTGGATGTCGTCTCAGCTGTTGATAAGCTGTGAATCCCAAAATAATATAATTTATTAATATAACACTTAAGTTCTAGTACGTCAGTATTAGACCAGTTTTTCCTTTATAATCAAATGAAAAAAACATTTCAGACAACTTGGTTAATTAAAAACAAAACTACCATTAAAAACAGATATTATAAAATTAATTTAATATTTTTATACTCTAAGCTGCTTTCAAACAGAACGTTAGTGCTTCAGTTGGTCAGTCCCACACACTGTGCATTAAACATCTTCCTGTCAGTTCTTACCCGTTGAGTGGAAGTCTGGCCTGAGTCTGGATGCCAGCGGATGCTTGGAAACCAGAGCTGCTGGCAAGGGTCACGAAAGGTGACTGCTGGAGCTGAAAGAAATACAGGTTGGAAAGAAACAGGCCACCATGGATAAATATTGCAAAGTTTTCAACTGCATTTGCATTTTGTACATACTGACGCTGTCAACAACTAACCTGTGTGACATATTGTGCTGGCACAACTGCATATCCCACATTCCCGGCTCCTGGAGCTGGTGCCAGGACGGTGCCTGGAGGGAGGTTGGTGAAGTTGGGCTGGATCTGTGGTAGTGGAGTTGCAGGCATGATTAGGCGTTGCTGTGTCTGAGTGGTGGTCACCACCTGGGCTGTTGATGTCAAAGGCTTCGGTGCCACCTACGGGGAATGACTGAAGTCAGCTAAAAGTGTTTTCCAAGAAAACCTCATGTTGAATGAATACACTCCGTTCCGTTACCTGTTTCATGGTCTGTGCTGGGACAATTGGGACTGACATCCTCACTGCTCCTGTACTAACAACCATCGGCTTAGCTGTGGAACATTAAGCACCGGATGTTAGGACAGAAGAGCTTCTACACATACCTTTGCTTAGTAACGTTAGATGTCAGATGATGTGAGTCACCTGTTGGTATGGAGCTTGTACTGGGACCACTGGGCTGTCCTGTGCTGCTTGCCGTTGTGGCTGTGACGAGGCGAACATAGTGGAACCTGCTACCTGGCACCTGAATCTGCTGTACATTCGGCTGGGTAGCCAGTGGGATGATGGTCTTGAACTGGGAGCCACTGACACCTCCCACTGCCACAGACTGCACTGGTTTAATATTCTGTAAGTGGTCAGATTGAACAGCAGATGCATTAATGTAATTTTCTCAGCTCCTTAAAATGTTATCTTGTAGATGCAAACAAGTCATTTCAGAGGTGTACGTGTTTGATAGATCACAGCTTTTGAATCACAATGAAAAAGAGACAGAATAAATCAATGCCCTATCACCCACCTGAGGGTCGTGCCCCACTCTTTAGGTATAGAGACAATAACAAAACAACTCTACAAGGATTTCTTTTAAAAAGTGGGAGAATTGCCTTTTGTAGCGGACCAAGAAAAAAAGTCCTATCCAATAAGGTCAGCCCTGAGTCTTTCTCTTCCAACAGCTAAGTATGACAAAAACCAAAGGCCTATTCAGTTGTAAAGATTTTACAGCCATCCATTTGTAACAAAAGGAAAAAGGTATCAGATAAACAAGAGATACAAAACAAATATAAGTTATACACATTCAAATCCAGTACAACACTGATAAACAAACACAACTCATCTGCAACAAAATCCATGGCTTCAGTGCTCACGCTCCAGCTGATCAAACAGCTGTGGGCTCTGATCTCACCTGTGCTGTGGTTTGGCTGGTGGCCACTTTGACAGGCGAGGCTGATGTGGACTGTTGGACTGTGAGGATCTGCTGACCAAGTGCTACATTCACGGGCAGTGTGACGGACTTCTGTGGGACGCTAGGGGTCGGAGACGCCACAGATACCACAGTCACCTGCAAACATGGAGGAGAGTGGAATACTGTCAGTCCAACTATTCATCCAGTCAGACATTTTACTGTGTGTGTCTGTTTGCTGTTCGAGGTTACTGCCTATATTCAGCATATTTTCTCAATGCTGAAGCGCGGAAATTACTCTGGACATTAGTTCTCAGTAACATTTTATGCTGCGTTCCTCTTACGTCACCAATGAAATCACAATGACTACCTGACAATTACAACATCTTTCATTTGGTGCAAAGAAATATGAAGTAATATTATGATAGGTACCAAAACAGCATTTTAAAAAATGCATGTAACATTTACTGCTTCTCTTAAAACTTTACATGATTTTCAAAAAAAGACTGCGAATGTCTTCTTTTCCTTTCAACTGCTCCCTTCAGGGGTGGCCACAGCGAATCATCTTCCTCCATTTAACCCTATCCTCTGCATCCTCTTCTCTCACACCAATTACCTTTATGTCCTCTTTCACTACATCTATAAATCTTGTCTTGGGTCTTCCTCTAGACCTCCTGCCTGCCAGTTCGAACTTCCTCATCCTTCAACCAATATATTCACTATCCCCCCTCTGTATATGTCCAAACCATGTCAGCCAAAAAAAATTTAAAAAGAATAAAAAAATAAATAAAACTATATTTATGTAACAGCTACAATCTATGTAGTAGCAACAGCACAGCAACATAAAAGAACACTCCTGATCATTACTGTGGGAACTATTCCCATTGTTTTCCTTCTGTCACCATGATGTGAATGTAAATGAGATGCATCTGATCATAAATTTAAGAAAAAGTATTAAATTATGGAGTGTCCCATGTATGAGATATGTAAAATTTACCTTACTGGGAGTTTTAAGGGGTGAAATTGCAATCTTTTTGCCTGGCATGCTTTGAATACTAGTGTTATGGGGCTCAGTCAGAGTAATGGTCCTTGCAGGCATCACTGGGGAATTCTGTGTGAGGACCCGTCCTGTAAAGAGATGATTTAAGGACATGGATACTTACAACAGAACAGGAATGTCATGTCAAATACCTTAACACTAAAAAGTGTTCATATTTAACAACTGACTAATCAACAATAACTCTGAAAATACACTTACCTGCAATAACAGGTGACACTGATGACTGAGGGCTGAGACCTTTGCTGTTAACAGTTTTTGTGATGATAAACTTGATCGGTGCTGCTGAGGATGCTGGTGTTTTTTTAGCGATCTGCAGTGACATTCAGTAATAATTATGGTATTTGTATGTATAAAAACACATGAAAATAACATGTTTAATCTGACCAAATGCATATTAAATCTAAGTGAATTTTTAAAATGGCATTTTCTCATGCTTGTGTTCATTCTAGGAATAAATCAAATCCATTTGTCTTCTCAAGCTGATACACTTGCTGAATCTGTGTGTATGCCACTGCTACATTAGATTTGCATCACATTCTTATGTTTTACATGCACGTGTAAATTGTCAAATATTCTAGATGCAAATATATACCCACATGAACATCACTTTGCTCGAGTAAAGCTGCCAAATACCCGATCAACTGTGGCAACAGGTTATAGGCAGACAATGAGGCAAAGTAAAAAAAAAAAAAAAAAACAAGTCAAAATCAGGGTTCTGCTGTACATGGTCATTTGTTCCCCAAACTGTACGTTGAGTAGAGTCGGATATAAACATATGGCTTGTAGCAAATTTCTACTTCCCTACTTTCTACCTGAGTAACCAGAGAAGAACCTAAGAAAAGTAGAATGTCTGTACGATGATGATATGTAACATATGGTGTCTCAATTCAGCTCAGATCATGGCTGGCAGCCCATACGTTTACATGCTGGATGTGCCCTTCAGAAGTATTAATGGCTGGAAAATTGGCTACTGCAGTGGTTAGCAAAGCCAAAAAGATGGGATTCTTTTTGAGAGTTTATTTAACTCCACCGCTGTAAGTTGTTTTTTATACAATTTAAGAATGTAGTTATAACTCAGAGTTTTGAACTGGTGGTTGAATTGATATTTACAGATGCATTCTTGGGTTGAAGTACATTTGCACCAGGGTTTTAACTATTGCACAGTAACAAAAGGCACTAATGTTAGCCTACCTGTACAGTCTTCAGCTGCTGGGCCTGCAATGTTGTCACCTGGTTGGCACTACTTCCCACCACTGGCTTGAGCTCCGACCGTCCCCCAATAGTCACCACTTTAAACTGTGGGGTTTGGGACTTGGCGTCTCCTGAAGTCTGGGCAACACCAGCCTTACTGCCAGTGTGTGGCAACTGCAACACAATAGGCTGCCCTGACTTCCCTATAGCTGTAACCAACAATTTTTGTCCCTCCTGCTTAATGACTTGGGGAGATCCTGCAGACTTTGCTGCTTCAGTGGCCTGTGATGAGGCCACTTTGTTGAGAATGATCTGGTGGTTTGCAGCTGAGATGGTGAAGGGAGCAGTGAGCTTTTGCAAACCACTTGTGGAGACACTAGTTCCAGTCACACTATCTGTAGTCTTGGTGGTGGCTGTTGAGGTGGCCAGACATGGTTTGAGGGTGAGAAGGGGTGACGACAAACTGGAAATGGAGATAGGAATTGGATTTCCAGAGCTGATGCTCAGCGTGGAGTCTGTGGAGGTGATCAGACCCTGCTCTGCTGAAGCGGCATCTGAACAGAAGCCACTTTCAGAAGCCACAGGTGTATCTGTTTCCATTGGAACTGATGTGTCCTCATCGGGCTCTGACTGCACAGTGGTGCCATCGGACTGGGAGTGAGGAATGTCCTCTATAGCCTCAGTATCCATGATCTCATCAGGAAGGAGGCTGTTGAGCTCTGGTGACACCACATCCATGACTGCAGAGTCTCAGCGGTCCCTCAATTCTGCAAGAGCAATATAACTTTAACTGTCATTGTAAAATGAGTCCAAGACACACACTGTACTATAGATGGAAAAGCTATAAAATGTGGTTAAATACGCAATACCGAAAAAATGCAACTTAAAAAAAACAAAAACCAATTACTTCAAGTAACTATTTTAACCCAACATAAAACAGGGGATATACATTTGTGTTATATTCAAAATATACACTTAAATTAAGAACAGAGAACATTGTTTACAATTTGTTCTAGCATTTACATACAATATATTAACTGCAAGAATATTTTTAGTTTTAGTGCTTCAAATACTAAACAAATGAGGAGAATCATAGTCCATTTGAGAATATACCATTTTGCAAATAAAATAAACAAATTTGTAAAGCTGTAAAAGCTAGCGAGTTAGCCGTGCACTCTCAGCAGAGATACCCGTTTTGATAACTTTATGCCGGTCAATAAATTACTTATTAATATTCAAGTGACATTTAATCAATGAAGAAGCAATACGTTAGTCCCGTTTGCCTTCTGCTACTGTTGACAGGGCCTGACAGCTGATGCTGGTTTAGCTAGGCCGCACCGATCATCTCAGGCGGATCTTTGTCCTGCTGCACTCTACTCAACATTAATCCACCGAAACACACATATGAACCCTACCCACCCCAAGCCACTCACACTCAACTCACTGCTCCACATATTTTCACGTCCTCGGATGAAACAGACACGCGCAAACAACACGGAGCAACAGTAATTCATGTAAAAACATCTCCAGCAGTGGTCCCAGCTGGGGCAAAGAGTGGGAAAGCGACAAGCTGTTTGTTGGCTTCGTTACTATTTCAGGCCGGGGTTGGATTTCGAAAGATCCGCCATTTTTACATCGTCATCAGCTCAGCTAGCTTCCCGGCTAACACAAAGCTATGCAAAGTGAGAAGGTGTATTTAGTAATATTCACCCACGTAAAGGCAAGACACTAAGCAAGCAACCGCAAATCAGAACAACTACATATGAGCTACAGATAACACTAACTAGCAGCTATTTACTAACATTATTACTAAGTATTAAACTATTACTAACAGAGTCTGACAACGTAAACAACACTAGCTCTCAATAATTCCATCTGTCACTTGAGGCGTTCTTTTGGATGAGAATATTTTAGTGATGCACCATTTTACAGTACCCAGTTTATCCATGTATAACCCCTATTTAAAGCCTGGGATTTATGACTACATTTCAAGTTAGAGTGGCCTGACTAATTATAATTGACACATCCAAGTTAAACGTCAGGTAAGTCGTATTGAGACAAGAAAACGTATCATATACAAGTCTAGGTCCTACACAGCAAACATGTCAACTATTATACTGCTTTTTTTTTTTTTTTTTTAGAAACGTGAAAATAGCTAGCGGCAAATATAGCTAAACAGCTGATCTATCCCCCGTTACGTTTTGACAGGATACACTAAAGACACAGAAATCGGTAAACAGCCACTTTACCGCAAAATAAAACAATTGTCAATACGCGTTTCTGTCGTGCTAAGTTAACAAGTTAACAGATATTTTGCGTCATAATTTGACAACATATGAAAACACTGGTTATAAATGTTAATACAAACTCAACACACAGAAATAATCACTGTAGCTGGTCAGCTACATGTATTATGCCGTTCCCCGGGTGCTGTTTTGGTGTCTACCCTTTACTATCGTTATCATCATCAGCCTCATCAAGCCAACCCAGCGGGCAGGACAACTGTACTAGCAAACTTGCTGAGCTTGCTAACCCCAGCTAGCTAGCACTATAATATGCCTCAACATTAACCACATTCTTAGGTGTGCTGCTTTATACTGGATGGAGTGTCACAAAGCTTCACTCGGCCTTATACATAACTGTGCTTACCCGATTTTTTGCGCTAGGCAACGTTTCCAGATAAAACGGGGAAAGGAAAAAGCGATTGTTCAAAATACCGCGCCGATCGCCATTCCTCCCTGACATTTCACAGGCCGACCACGCCCTCTGTGCAATACGTCACCTAGATGTCACACTTAAAGGGCCAGCACCAAACAAACACTTCATGGTTTATTTCAATTTAACCAATATTCTTGATTCATTTCCAATAATTAAAATAAATTAAGAATGAGTCAGTGACCACCAATAATGTCATTATAACTAACAAAGAATATTTTAATGTGTGAATATAGTGTACACTATATATGGGCATATATAAATTAAGAAATATGATAAACAAAAATTAATGTCATTGCAAACAGTAACATTTGATGTGAGAACTCATGATAGACTTACGCACTGATGTAAGTCCCAAGTGCAGTTTGTCTGTGTCTATGTCTAACCCTATGGTGGGCGTACAGGTGGGAGAGGGTGACATGTACTGATGACCTGGAGCAGGGGTAGGCAAGTTCGGTCCTAGAGAGCCGCTGTCCTGCATGTTTTAGATATTTCCCTCTTCCAGCACACCT
>JAPQRQ010000005.1:30981040-31018819 GCA_037367365.1 Apogon talboti | reverse complement strand
TGTGTTACTTTTGTAGCTCCTTTAACAATAATACGAAATGATTAGTGGATAAACTATGAAGATCAGCACTTATATTATTCTAGGCTGTGAACCCTCCTTTCTCCGCCGATACCTGTGTTCGCCGCTGTGGTGGAAGTGCGCTCTTCCCGAAACACACCGGAAGTGTCGGTCCTCTCTTGTGGGAGAAAACTGATGTTGTTGACACTTCAAAGAGACGACAATGGCCACCGAAGTGAGGCAGGAGCTAGCACAGCTGATGAATTCAAGCGGATCTCATAAAGATCTCGCTGCAAAGTAGGGAATTGTCGAAACTTATCACTGGCTATTAATATCTGTTCGTGGAGTCTTACTTAGGATGTGAACGCTGTTGCAGCTAGCAGTGAAGTAGCACAGACAGTGCGAGTTAAGCTAACGTTAGCTTCTTAGCTATGTTAGCCATATATTTGAATAGATTCACGTATTTTTTGTCATTATTGTATAATTTTAACCGCAATCATGCACAGACCAATCAGCGACCTAACTACCATTATGCTATTGTTTTTAATTTGTTTAGCTTTCATTTAACTGATAGAAGATAGCTAGAGTTTACTAGCTGTACAGGTGGATTGACCAAATCACACATTTATATTTTTACAGATAATTCTATTCTCAGTTAAAAAGTTTCCTGCGTGGAAAGCTTTTTAGCGTAGCTTAATTGTTAAAATGGTTAATGGAGTTACAGATGTTAACAACGCTTTATTACTGCACTGGCTTAACAATAATTACTTGGTTTAAACTGGTTACTGTTAATTGGAGTGACAGTCAAATCAAATGTGTATTTGAAGGAGCTTCATTAACTAAACTGTGAATATTTAAAGTCAGCATATTAATGTATCACTCATTTATCTGTCCTTTGTTAGTTTAATTGTATTGCCACTTAAATATGTAACCTATAAAATCTTGTTATAGATATCGACAAATTTTGGAAAAGGCCATTCAGTTCACAGATGCAGATCAACTGGAATCCTTGAAGGCCTTTGTTGAAGCAAGTATGATGTGTCTGCTTGTTTTTAATGTGATCTTTGTATTTTGCAATTATTCTTTAATCACAAGTCATTTTGAAAACTGACACATTGAGTGTTGCATTATTCATGTCAGTGAGTGTAATATGCTGCTCTATATTTTACAGTGGTCAATGAAAATGTCAGTCTTGTCATCTCACGACAACTACTCACTGACTTCTGCACACATCTGCCTAACCTGCCAGACGCAACAGCTAAAGCAGTCTATCACTTCACCTTGGAAAAGATACAGCCAAGGGTCATCTCCTTTGAGGAACAGGCAAGTCATCTTATGGTCTCTCATAGTATCAATAAAATTGATTGGCTCAGGTGAACTTAAGCTGTCATAGGAAAAAAGCATCATTTGGCACCTCAGCAGCTGACCTGGTAGAATGTATTTTGCAAGACAAAATCACCGCTCTGGGTAGTGGTGGTTCCAGTGGCATAAAGCTTTGGTTTGAGCAGTCACTTTTTGCCAACTCCCTCTGAAGAGCAGGGACACACTTCTTATTAGGGAACGTCAACACTCAATGTTCACAATGATTTTAAATTACTATTAGTGTGTTGAGTCTTTTCCACTTATACAATGCAAATTTGACACAAGCATTTACACAAGCATTGATGTGTTTCATAACAGTGGAGTCCCATAATGCAGTTTACAGTTCCAAAGATAATTTATGTTTAGTACCCTGTAAAACATGTCCTTTTTGGACCTGGTGATGGAAATAGCTGTGGAGTGAGTGACCTTTCATCCTTCTGAACTGTTGACAGTTGCACATGTAGATAAAACATAACAATTAACTTTAATCTCTGTTGTCATTTAATAGCCACTCATAAATAAAGCAGTCTGTATAAGGATGTAAAAACTGGCAATGAATAGTAGGTTTTTGACCCATCCTCCATATCTCTATCTTCAGGTTGCGTCAATCAGACAACACTTAGCAACCATTTATGAAAAGGAGGGCGACTGGAGAAATGCTGCCCAGGTTTTAGTTGGTATTCCCTTGGAAACGGGACAGAAGTAAGTAACTAGAACGTTCATTTATTGAATCATTGCCTTTTTCTGTATTTAAAGATTTTCAACATGTTTGTGTTTTCCCATTTAGGCAATACAATGTTGATTATAAGTTGGATACATACCTGAAAATCGCCCGTCTATACTTGGAAGATGATGATCCAGTCCAGGCTGAGGCTTACATTAACAGAGCCTCATTACTTCAGAATGAGTCCTCAAATGAACAGCTGCAGATCCACTATAAGGTTCACATAAGCACATTTCATAGCATTTTATTTGCACTTACTGTTGTTTGGTAGTTTAAAGCTTTTCATGCTGCTTTCCGTCTTAGGTGTGCTATGCCAGAGTTCTAGACTTCAGAAGGAAGTTTATTGAAGCTGCACAAAGATACAACGAGCTATCTTACAAGTCAATTGTCCATGAGAGTGAACGTTTGGAAGCACTGAAACATGCCCTTAACTGCACCATACTGGCCTCTGCAGGTATTCCCACAACTGATACACTTATGTTTCAACTGTTGAAGATGAATATAAATAACAGACTTTTAGATGGCTTTCCTTAAATATGTATGATTTATTTTTTTCCTTTTTTCCTTCCTTTCCTTTTTTTTTCCTTTTCCTTTTCCTTTAAAGGCCAGCAGAGGTCTCGTATGTTAGCCACCCTTTTTAAGGATGAGCGCTGTCAGCAGTTGGCTGCCTATGGTATTCTGGAAAAGATGTACCTGGACCGTATCATCAGAGGAAACCAGCTGCAGGAATTTGCTGCCATGCTGATGCCACACCAAAAGGCCACCACAGCAGATGGTGAGTAGAGCTATTGGCCTTTTAGACACACTGTTGCCTGACTAGTTTTGGTGAATAAAAATGTAAAATATAAGGACAATTTGTAGTTTTGATCATGACAGAAGAAAATAGAATAATCAGCCTCTGAACTCCCTAATGTTTGTATTGGTTGCAGGCAAAAATGTGCAAAATGTCCACTATGAAGCCATGAACAGGCTCAGAAAACCATTTAATCCAAAATATTACAGCTGACTTACAGTAAAAGGCATGTGTGACACCTGATAGCCTTGACCTAAATCAGCAATGGAGAATTTTTTTATTTCCTGAATGACACAATGAAAAAGGGTGCAGGCATCAAAGTATGATACTAGTTCACTGATCTACCCTTTTATGGTGAAACTAGTGCGTTGACCCGTGGGGAACCACGCGTTCTAGATCCTCTGATACAGTTCATTCCTTTACTTTCTTTACTTTTTTGGTAAATTCCACTGTCATTTTCAGTTGAATAACCTCTCAGCTAGCATGTCTGTTTCTGCACATAAAATGTGACACCATGGCAACGTGGCCCAATTGTTTATCTGTTGCTAGGTGACCCACTTGAGTAATAATACTATGATTCAGTGTATCTTTCAAAATATTGGTCCTATCAACATGCCGTTTTCGCCAGTCTGATCCTCGACCCCAAATACATAAGTACTCCAAACGGCAAAGGCCAGCTCTGTCCAGTTTTTGAGTTAGAAAGTGGACAAACAGACACACACATGCACAGAGGCCACTTGGCTTTTAATATATAGATTCTAAGGATCAGCCATCATATTGAGCAAATGCTTCCCCACAACATATAGAGAAGAAGAAAATTGAACATGCTAATTTCTTGTGACAAAATGAAAATAGGTACAGAAAAATACAAAGAAGTTAGAATCTTATGTTTAACTTATGCATTATGTCTTTTCCATTCAAGGCTCCAGCATCCTTGACAGAGCTGTGATTGAACACAACCTGCTGTCTGCGAGTAAACTGTATAACAACATCACTTTTGAAGAACTAGGGGCATTGTTGGAAATCCCACCAGCAAAGGTGAGACCTGAATTAAAATGAACAAATAAAATGACACGGTAGATTCTACACAGATTCGTCAGCCAGACAAAGACATCTTTTGCATCCGAATTAAACACTTATTTTTACTGTATAATATGATTTGTGCTCCTCTTTGTTTAAATATTGTACCTGGAGAGAGTCATATCCTGTTTTTGTCTTTAGGCCGAGAAGATCGCCTCCCAGATGATCACTGAAGGACGCATGAATGGCTTCATTGACCAGATAGATGGCATTGTACACTTTGAGAGTAAGTCATCATAGAAAAGGAAAGGTTTTTAATGTTGTCTGCCTTAAAAAAATCATATCTTGAAAAGCGTAAGAGGAAAAAAGAAGGTACAAAACAATGAAGATATTCTATAAGTATCAGTATTTATTTATAACCCTCAAAATCAAACGTGATCTGGTCTAGGGGAACCTCAGCATAACCTAAAAAGTGATCTCCTTTTTCACCACTCCCAAAGAAGCCTGGCCCGGAACTAGTTGCAGCCCAAAACAATCAGTTTATTTACAAAAAAAAGAAAAAATACAAGAATGAGTTAACTATGAGGGAAAGCGAACCAACAAACAAAACACTCTATAGTCTTGAATTATTTGTTTTTTAATTATCTAACAAAGGAAAGGAAAGCAAAATACAATTTCTTACCTACCTAAAGTAAATGAAAGAGGAGAAAAGTATCAGAGAATAAAATAGCTGCTCACCCCAACTTATAACTGCCGATTTGAAGCATTTATGAAGATTTACAAGTATTGACAAACGGTCCAAAACACAAGTCACTGTACAGAATCACATGGTTGTCAGAATCATTTGGGATTGGAGAGAGAGTCTTCTTTTAAAGCTGGCATCATCAACTTTCCACCAATCTGCTACAGTACTACAGTACAAACTAGAAAAGAGTTAGAGCTCCTCCTTCAGGTAGGGAAGAGGAAAACACAGGATTACAGTAAAAAAACATAACCTGCTGCACACTTTTAATACCCCTCGGCCAGTAGGCTTCTGATCCATGCCAAGATCCATCCACAATATAAATTTAGTCCAGATATCTCAATGCGTTCTTCAGATGATGCAACCATTATGACCACAGGGTTGTAACAATTAAAACTTTGACTTTGTTGTCTTTTATTGTTGACATAATTATCAGGTATTATTGTGGCAGACCTGAATGTGGCAAAGTGGTGAACCTACAGTGACTATACACAGACACTGATGGGTATTGTAGTGTGTTTACTTGTATGAGTTACTTGTATGAGCCAGTCAGTGAGAACGCTGCATTATCCACTCACTGTTAAAATGTACAAAAATCATAACATACATATATCTGGTTGTTCATATATCCTCTATAAAGCAGAATCAAATGATCTATTCAATACTTTCAGCATTCCACCCGGTCCTGGCAAAAGTAAAATTGTTGATTTTTATTATTTATCCAGACATCTAGATATGATTTATTGTCAGCTCAAATGTTAGAACCTGTACTGGTAGCATTTTTCAGGTGTTATGATTTCTATTAAGAACTGTAATGTGTGTTCGTGTCCAGGAGGGGGCAGCAACTTTAACTGGAAGGACAGCCGGCTTTAACGCAGCATTCATCGAATCTTGCTCGCGTTCAAACATGAATTCTTTCATTCTATTTTCATGTAATGCAAATGTGACTAATATTTGTTATCCTCTGTCTCTGCTCAGCTCGTGAACCCCTCCCAACCTGGGACAAACAGATCCAGTCTCTGTGTTTCCAAGTCAACAACCTTCTAGAAAAGATCCGACAGGCCGCCCCAGAGTGGGCTGCACAGGCCATGGAAGCCCAGATGACCCAGTAAAATATCCTCTTCAAAATATTCCCCACACCACACCCTTGGCTCATCCTAAAATTTTGTCTTCTTGCTAGATAATATCACTGCTTTAGGCCCAGAAATGGAAGCACCCAAGGGAAACCCTTCTGGTTTTGCCATCACTCGTTACAGATGTTTCGCTTTTTGTTAAATGTTCAGAGAGCACAGTTTTAGTACTTTTTCCTCCATTAAAAAAGATTCAATGTTTTGCAGAGTTTCTGTCTGGCATACATATGATCACAACAACAGTAAGCGTAACATGACCTGTAGGTGTGGCTGTGTTGTTCACCTCCTGACTCACATGGCATGGGAAGAAAACACATGACACAGTAATTTATAAACTTAACAGAGTTCAAAAAGAGGTCAAATGTGTACATCTTGTCTATTAAAGCATTTTCATTTCCACACATTGTCCTGTTTTTTACATGAAAACTGTGATACAACTCTATCTGTCAAGTGATTCTGGATATATTGCTTCATGTAAACCTCATGACTCACACTTGTGAAATTACAACAAAGAATTAAATTCAAACAAGAAATTGTGTTCTTTTATTTTAAATAAAAGATTGAATTCACTGAAGTAAATGCTATTTATCATTGTCATATCTTTAGAGGTTCACTGCTCGTGTTTTATTGACAGTTCTCCTGAAGACACCACAGTTTGAGTTAATTTGAGTTTGTGTTATAGCAGCTACATTTAATGAGGCATTCTAAACCATAACCAAGTTTACAATGATAAATCATCAGTCATGTAGAGGATGAGAGGGGAATAAAGAAAACAAAGCAGTACTTTCTATGGGTGTAAAGCAATAAAGTTTTTTGTTTTATGCCAACATTTATTGTAAGGGTAAATATCCAAAGTATTCACATTACACTATTGGCTCATATACATTTTTTTTCCTACTAGTTAATATCACTGCTTTGGCTTTTTCATATTTTTTTTTTCATTTATACCAACATTTACTGTAAAAATGTAACAGTATATTTGTTTTTGATTTTTCACTTCAAAAACATTGACTATAGTCCTCTTTCAAGAAAATCCTATAGATAGACACCTGTGATATACATTACATACACTTTCAAGCTATGAGCTTGCATTATTAACAATTAATGTTAATAATGACTTTAAAACAGCAGTTTTCTGAACTTCCCATTAACTGGAACCCATAAAATTAGATTTAAGATAACAGTAAATTACATTTCACCTGAATGTCCCTAATGACTAATGTTTAATTGAGTTGAGTGAAGGAATGTCACTTCCCTCCAAGGATTACACTTAATAAACGGTTAATTCATCATTTCATCAACAGGAACAGGACAAGATCAAATTAAAATGCATGGTTTTCTGTTAACAGAATAATTCCATCAACTTAAAGATAAAACATTCCAATCATGTTCTAGAGTAGGATGAATATTCTGCAGGAGGTTTGTTCTCAGCTCCTTCCTGCGATCCATGTCTCGCTGCAGAGTGGACAGCACAGCGTCACCATTAAAACACTGCACGGTGAACCCTGAACACACACAGAAGATAAGAGAGGACTTAAGTCATCTGGAAGCTAAATATTGTGCCATATGTTACTCAGAGAACACTAAGAAAAATAAAGAATAGTGAATATGAATTTAAAAAAAAAGATTAATTAGGAAAGTTGGTGTAAAAAATACGTGATGCTGATTGGTAAATGAACTTGCAATTATATAATGCTTTTCAACCTTGACTCTAACAAAGTACTTTACAACATGTCACATTCACAAAAGTGTCCACTTGAACTACAAACTACCCAGTCTTTTAAGGTAAAAGAACCTGAAGTATTATAAGGTCATATTGGCCATTTTGTTGATACTGGTGTTGAAAGTAAGAATAATTATTGAACATTTGTTCGTTAAGGTTGGTTGCATCACTATTCCATGTCGTTGTTTATAGTTGTGTATCTGTCTAAGCCAAGACAATGAACCCTATATCTGAAGCATGCGTCACGTGATTTTGTCTGGATTTTTTTATAGTGTAATTGGGGCGAACACATTTTTACATCTGTCATGTGCAAACTGAGAGATGGTTGAAAATAGCTTTAAATCTCATTTTTTAAATCTTAAAATCCTTCTAATGAGCATTAAAACCTACTGATAACAACATTGCTATAACACAATGCCATTCTCCTTTATGACATGGTCAAAAGGAGTCTCATGGCACCATGTTTCTACTGAAAGCTTATACTGATGTATCTGGTCCTGTAGACGCTACGCATGGCCATTCTTAGACCACACAGTCAACACTCGTCTATGTCAGTGGTAATGGAACAGCCCAGACAGCAGCACAGACCGAGGCAGCCTTAGGCACAGAAGAGGAGAAATTATTTAACAAAAAGAAAACAAAACAAACCAAACCACAGCACATCTTGCATGTAATCTGGCTGTGATTACATTTCAATGTATACACGCAAAAAAAGAAATCTTACTGTCAGGAAAAAGTACTTACAAATGCCACAGTTATCAAAGCGATCACACAACCTGGTACAGCTATGATGAGGGGAAAAAAAACTACTGTTTCTGTGAGCACTGAAGAGAGTTTTGTCTCTGACTTTTGGTTTTTATCACTATTCTTATGGCCGACTTTCTGTATCTTCCCCTGCAGAGATAAAGTATAAATTACACCTCTTTTGAAACATCAAACAACATGGAAACAGAATGTCAGTTATCTGCCAGGGATTTCTCAGTCAAGCAGTCATTATGAGGTAAATCTTACCAGATGGATGAAGAGGTGAAGGATGGTGAGACTGGCCGATCTCCTGGACTACAGACTGAGAATAAAGGAAGTGTGAGCCTTTACAGCTGATCTTATTGTGCATTTTTTTACCCAGCAAAGTAGGCATTGAAGATAAATATAGTATGCCCAGTTTATAACAATACACCCCAGCATCATTATCATCTATCTTGTAATATCAGCCATCCTTTTTGGAACCAGAAAACATTTTTCATAGTTTTGGGTGAAAGAAATCTAGGTTGGATTAAAAAAAAATGAGTTCAAGAACAAAACAACACTGTATTTGATTTGTATCCACTCTATTAAAATGTTAAGACCATATATTATATAAATACAGTACTGTGCAGAAAACTGAGGCCACTTTTAACTTTGTGACAATACTTATTTATTTCTCATTCAGAAAATTCAGGGGGTATGTGCACAGCCTTAAAACACACAGAAAAAACTTGAACTAAATGGGTTGTAAAGGTTAAAGTCAGTATTAAGTATGACCCCTGACCCCATGACAAGAAGCAGCACAAACAGTTAGAAACATCTGACATGTATTGAATGACACCTGGAATAAAGGGAATAAGGGGGTCACACTAAATACGACCACTTTTGTTCATAGAAGCTGCTTTTTTTCAGAAACTTTTGTTTTTTTTGCTGTACATACTTCCTGTATATCCAGATTGGATCTTAATACAGAGACTAACAAAGGCATATGTGTATTTATTAGAACTATACCAAACCAACAATCCTAATGTTGGCCTATATCTTTGCACTGAACTGTATGTATGTTTTGTGCCTTTTAACACTAGTATGTAATTTTTTCACTTGTCGCATTATAAAAACTTCAGTGAACTGAATCACAAAAGGTTGCTATGTAAAGATTATCTGGACACTGAAATATTAATCAAATGACAAAGATTAGCTGTTTTTTTTACATTCTGACATCTGATTTTGAAAAAAA
This sequence comes from Apogon talboti, assembly GCA_037367365.1. NCBI lineage: Eukaryota > Metazoa > Chordata > Actinopteri > Kurtiformes > Apogonidae > Apogon > Apogon talboti. Next base: position 31,009,347 of record JAPQRQ010000005.1, on the reverse strand, counting down.
TATTATTAAACTACAGTATAGCAACCCATATTTTATGTTTTCTGTATCATAGAGATTTGCATTAACCCTCAAAGACCTACACAGCTACAAGTGACAAAAAACATCTATGGATCTAAACTGTTCAATAACTTCTCAGCCACTAGTCCTATCAATACATGTTAATAATTCAGGTAAAATGCAGATTCTCAGCTTTTTATCATCACCAATACGACCCATTTGGACGTTCAGAGGCTTTGCAGTGAACATGGAAACACTGTCATCTTCTACAACATTGATTCACCAGTAAAACCCATGGAGTTTAATAAATGACACTTGGTGTAGATGCTTATTTTTACAATCAGTTAATGGTACATTTTACTGAAAAAGTCACCTTTTTTTCAGTCTTCTCTGTTTTGATATAATAATCTTAGAATTTACTCTGAGGTTTTATGAATGTCTACATGATCAGGAAATTAACTATAGGAAAATACCCGCTTTTCACTGAAAAATGCAAAATTCAGAGGATAATATAAAAAATGGGGCTAAAGCACATGGGAAAGGTTAAATGTAGGGAAAAATTTATTTGGAAATCACCACAAAACTAGTTGGGGACAGAAATGATGAGAATGTAAGGATGTAGTTTTCTGTTTTATACTGTTTCTGCTGCTCTTACCTGTCCTCATTTATATCAGATGAGGACAGCAATAAAGATCACATACCACACATACATTGTGTCTCTTGAATTATAAGTAAAAAAGTGGACTATCCATGTACGCAAAATCACAACTTTTTAAAACTTTTTTAACCATAAAACACATAACACAGAACATATACTGAGTACAACACACATGGGTGTAAAGAAACGGTACATACATGTAGGTGTAAACAGACTCACGTGCTATACTCTTTTCGAACACATGGGGTCGCTGCTTCCCACAGACTCCCCACGCGTGTCTCTGTGTGTAGGATGGAGCATGTAATGACGACCTGACTGTAATGATATGGGCTCCTACATAATGAGCAGCTGTAACTAAAACTCAGGAATAGGCATGATTTTCAATTTCCTACAGACTAAAGATAGACGTGGGTAAAATTACACGTAAATACATTGGGCTGCCATTAGTTTTAGAGGAGCTACAGCACACACTCATTCACATTTTTAGTCTTAGGACACTGACATTATTGATGTATATCTATGATGCATTTTCTTATTATTATGACATCACTTTTGACTGGGGTTCATTCACAGTCAGTGCTATAATAATAATAATAATAATAATAATAATAATTGTAATAATATGTTTTTTCCTGGTGTTTTAAAAAGATCTCATGCAGGTCATAATCCTCTTTTCCAGTGCATGTGTTTGTAAGTTGATTTTCTATGTTTAATGTTAGATGTGTCAGTGAGGGGTGTATTCTTAAAGAAGCTGTGAGTGTTATTGCAGGCCTGGACTGATAGACATGCGCACAGCTGATGGAGAGAGGCACATCTGCACTGACGTCACCTCCCCCCTGAAAAAGCTGCCAATTTGAAGCTGTCCGGGACTGGGACATACCCGGTCTCTGCAATGTAGTGAGGGGAGCAGCTTCAAGCCAATTTTTTTTTTTTTTTGCTCTGCTGTTTGCATGCACTTTCTCCAAGCGGCTCGCAGAGTACCCTCTGCGACCTGAACTAACTTTTTAAGCCCTCTGAGCCATCACACCAAGTCTAGATTATAAAGACGACAGATAGGCTGAAAATAGAACTTTGTGCTGGAGCAAATCCAAGACTTTGAAAAGCTGAGTAACTTTTTTTGTGTGTGTGTGTGTCTAGAGACAGTGTCTGGTCTGAGATACAGTTGAGGCTACTTGCACGAGTGTCTGGTGTGAAGGGGAGAAGCACATTGCAGCTTCAGAGGATGGCAGAACCCAAAAGGAGATGAAAAGAGGAGAGCAGCAGAGGTTTGTGTGCGGAACTTCAGAGCAGCAGAAACCTTTTGTCCTGAGGTCTCCCTGCACAGTTGGACCGGAGCTGACAATGAAGATGAGCATGGTAACTATGTCTTTAACACTCCCCGTTTGTGTAGGATAAGACAGTGTCCTTTCAGACAGTTTTCAGTTTCAGGGCAGATTCGACTGAGGTTCTAAATCCTCCTATAGAAGCAGACTTGGGCTTGCAAACCAACAGTTTAGACTCATATCTGGGCGCTGCGAGTTCAGACACAGACTGGGGGTGGTGGTGGTGGTGGTAGTGGTGGTGGTGGGGGTTATTTAAGAAAAAGACAATGCATCTAAGAGTTGCACATTTAGTGTGTGAATCAACAGTTGCATTGCGCTCCGTCAACTATTGCATCGTTAATCCACATCTGCAGGGGCAGTCAGTCCGTCCGTCCGTCTGTCTGTCTGTCTGTCTGCGTTGAACTCACCAAAACTCACAACAGAGCATGCTTTGCAACAAAACCAAAGGTGTTAAAGTGATGTCAGATAGTCAGATTTTTGCGGTTGCAGCCCCTCCTTGGAGAGATCACGGTTGTGTTTGAGGTACCGGTGTGCGGGCCGGCTGCCAACTGTCTGGGTCAGAGTGGCCAAGTAGGTAGCGCTGCTGTCTGGACCGGCGGAGTCTGAGTCTGAAGAAATATACACAGCTACAAAATGCTCCTTTTTCCAAGGTTTTCTGTCCGTATTTGGAGCCCAGTTGCTTGGATATCATCCTTCAAGCCCGGATCACTGACGTTTGTTTACAGCAGACTAGTTTGCACATGCTGCCGTGAAGCGCGTCACTAAGTAGGTAGACCACTGCAGACCACAATCTACACAAATTATACTATGTCGACCAATCAGCACGGTCGGCTCTGTCAAGATTTATGCATTTGTGGAATACACGACTTCATTTTTTTGTCGCACTGCATGTAAGGTCATTTGTCATCATCCCCAGTAGATCAATATAAATGAAGCACCCACTTAAATACATTCCTCAGTCATCTTGGCATCTTATCTTTACTACAATTTGTTCTTTAAGTGTCAGTTACCAGACTTCTGTTGTCTGAGCAACAATCTAAAGTCCAGAGACAAGCAGAAAATCTCTGAACACCTGGGAGGTAACTAGACAGTATTTGGAGTTTTTGGTTGATAAATGAATTAAAAGTGTGACTGATTATGAAGATCTTTGTAGAGTGGATGAACTAATGCTTACAGCTCAAGTGTGGAGACGTCTGGTGAGACTCAACCTATGCATTTTCATTCATTATAAACAGACAATGTGATTAAGATGTCAGCTGCTTCTAGTTGAAATACAATAATTTGACCTCTGATTCCTTTTGCAGGAATGCAGATGGATTGGTCAAGACAAACTCCCGATATAGAGCTTCCTCTTTGGACTTACACCTGAATGTGATTGTCTCTGATGGATTACAGTGTTACCTATGAGCTGCTGACATGACTTCAGAAGCCAGTGAGACGTGGAAGCATTCGCTTTCAGGAGAAATCTGAGACCTGGATGAGCTTAGCGAGCACTTTGAGAGCATTTCACACCAGTGAAGGAGACAGACCATGGACTTGTTATGGTGTGGTGTCGGACTGATCGTGTGCTTTTAACCTGTTTGTAGCACCCTCTACCCCACCCCATGTCACATCCTTCCCTGAATTATGGAAATTTTGTGGAAGACGCTGACTTGGACACTGAGCCTGGTGGTGATGGCTGCTTCTGAATTCCAAAGCATCAATAGGCTTTCACACAACTCTCAAGGTATGATGTAGACAGGTGATCAGGAGGGATGTACAACCTATTGAAACCAATAGTATTTTCATGAACACGATCTTCTCTTCTCTTCTCTTCTCTTCTCTTCTCTTCTCTTCTCTTCTCTTCTCTTCTCTTCTCTTCTCTTCTCTTCTCTGTAAAAGAGGAGTTCCTGTCCTACCTGCAGCACTATCAGCTGACTGTCCCGGTGCGGGTGGATGAGAATGGAGAGTTCTTGAGCTATACTGTGAAACACCACCGGCCAGGCCGACGGAGACGGGGGGTGGCGGACCCCATAATGGGATCGCTGCCTGCGTTGGACCCCCCAGAGTCTCGGCTGTTCTACAGACTGTCAGCCTATGGAAAGCACTTTCACTTAAACCTGACACTCAACCCCAACTTGGTGTCAAAACATTTTACAGTGGAGTATTGGGGCAAAGAAGGGCTGGAGTGGCGTCATAACATGGTAGATAACTGTCACTATGTTGGATTCTTGCAAAATCAGCACAGCACGACTAGAGTGGCACTCAGCAACTGCAAGGGCCTGGTAAGTATAAAGCAGCCTCTTTGTTTTTATTCCAAGTGGCCAGTTCACACTGTCCGAGTGACACAAAGAGTTAACACTCCCCTTACCTCAAACAAACCCTGATACTAATGTCAGATAACTAATATATTCCTAGCTTGTGCTGCGCTTATGTGAGCCAATCTTTCAGACGCAGCGCCAAAGGATTAGACCAATTGTAGTTTGCTTAACAGAATGTTGGCTTCCTTCCACCGGCGCACTAAGTCTGCAGGCAGCTTGTGGTGAGGTGATGCTCATGGAGAAAAATCACCTCAGCTTCTTCAGCAGTGCCTTTCTTCTCATTCGGGCATTAAATGTCACACATTATTCTCACGTTTCAAAAGCGACAAGATGATGTTTTTCTTTGTAAATCCATAACGTGATGTGGGCTTTGCTTGCATTTTTTTTTTTTTTTTTACGTTTTATGTTCAAAAACAAAACTGAGCAACACTAACAAGGCATCTAATTATCCTGTCTAAGCTTTTAGTGCTCAGGCTTTCATCCTCAGACAGTGTGACCGTCCAGGTTCTCTCGGCTAATCAAGAAATTGGAAGAAATTTAATAGCTGTTATCCCTTTTTCCTTCAGAATAACTCTAAAGAAGGGAAAAGGGATCCTGTTTTTTATTGGCAAATGTAATCATGTGGAGAAAACATGTATTACCCTTGTTGTAGCCAAATGTGTTGGCAAGACCTACATGGAGTCATCATAAATTGAATTAGTGTTTGCCCTTTTTTCTAACAGCACCAAAAATGGACAAAACTGTGTCTGTGCTTTAATGTAATCAGCTGTCTGAGCAGTTTAAAAGCTTGACATCACACACCATTAAAACCTAAATCAAATCTAGCTTTGTGTGCTGGTGTGATATGTGTTTAATTGCTTTTGTGGTAGCTTTCACAGAGCCAGGAAACATGCCAGTGTTCTCTACAAACTCATTCTGAAGGACTTTTCTGAGATTATGCTCCACAGGGGGTGGTAAAGGGCAGCGAGTAATTTACCTTGGTTGAAGTCCAATTAACTGCTGTGTCGGTCTTGATGTAATGAATTGCTCGGGGTTTTGATGTTTAAGTGCAGACTGGTGATCAATGTATTGCAGGTGCTAAAGCATGACCCCATCAGGAAGAATGTAACACATAGTGAATAAATGAGTCATTTAAAAGGGCACTCTGGCTATTTAGTGTATTTAGTGCTCCTACAGCGTTTGTAAGGTTGGACAAGAATAAAAAGAAGCTGTCAAAATCATAGCAGCGGAGCCTGGTCTCAGTCTGCAGACTGGGTCACGACACTAAAACCCCACCATGAAGTTCAATCGCATCTTTCACTGGACATTTCCTGCCTTTGAAATGCATCCTCGGTTCATAACACTGTGTTTTCTGTAAAAATAGAAAAACCTCCTCCAGGCTATGTAAAATAACTCTCATGACATCATCAGGGGAACCTCAGTTTCACACATTGCAGCACAAAACAGACAAAATAACTATTCACAGCCTCACAACACCTGATATGTAAAACTAGTGGGATGCCCTTTTAAAATGATTTAAAACATAGAAAAATAGTCAGAATGTTCCCCTTTTAACACAAAAAGAAGTTGATGTGTATTTGTATGCCTTTACCTATAATGTTTCCTCTGTTTATAATGTGTCTTTCATTGATTCTCTTCCCCCACAAGCATGGTGTTATTACAACAGAGGAAGAGCAGTACTTAATAGAGCCATTAAAGAACATATCCTCCACAACCTCCAGTGAATGGAACCTGGAAGAAGCACAGCAACATGTTATTTATAAAATGTCTGCCATTCCCTCACCACAAGAGCATAGCCAGGAGTTCAGCTGTGGCATTTCAGGTTGGTGAGCCTCCATCTGGGTTGGACTTTGTGTGGGTGGGACTGACGTAAAGGAATAACTATACATAGCAGGTTAGGGGAAGCGCTGGTTTGGTTTTAGGCCCAGGTTCTGGTAGACATGACCAGGCCTCTTGTGTGCTATAGTTGCTCCTGGTCTGGACACCTTTCAACCTGTAGAGAAAGCCTCACTCTAGCTTTCATAAAAAGGCTCTTCAGAGTTTAATTTAAGTCTGTCAGACTTTTATAGACGCACAAATCCTATTTATAGAACTAACAATCACATTGAGATTTTTAAATCCAGACGACTCATTTATACCAAATGCCATGTCTGCTGTTATATGACGAATTGGAAAAAGAACCAGGTGGATATTTAGGTATTTGGGCCAAAGTCTTATAAGACACAGCAAAGGCTGTCATCGCCAGGAAGCTAGCATGCCCTAACATGTACCATCTTATAGCTTTTTCCCAGAGCATCTGGGTCATAAAGCAGAGGCTTTCGCTCCAAGGTTCAAAGGGGCAGATCCCCTATGTGCATTTACCATACACAAACCAGTAACACAACCTGTCCAGCAGATAGTGCCATCAATTATAAGCACATAATTCATGATTATATAATTGGGCACGACTAACTTGTCTTTTTCTCCCTTTCCCTTCACAGACCTCATTAAAAGCAGTGCACCTTGCCAGGTCAGCACACCTTCCCCGGTCCACTTGTCCCCTTTTCCACAAAATGACAGTGAGCAGTCTAACAGTACCCACAGACAGAGGCGCTCCGTCAGCACTGAACGCTTTGTGGAGACTCTAGTGGTTGCTGATAAGATGATGGTCGGTTACCATGGACGCAAAGACATTGAGCACTACATATTGTCTGTAATGAATATTGTAAGTTTGAGCCTACTTTTTGGTCATGATGATTATACATTGTGACATATGGACACAAATTGTCTGACTTTGTGTCTTTTCTTCTTTTCTGGAGGTCAGGTTGCCAAACTTTACCGTGATGCCAGTCTAGGAAATGTTGTGAACATTATTGTGACCCGGTTGATTGTTCTGACTGAGGATCAGGTATGAAAACCTCTATCTACTGACCTTTCTCTGCATTACTGGTATTTAATCAATATGTTAACAAAAACAAAATTAGACAGGTCTTATTATATTGCCGGAACCCTCACCTGTAGTTCAGTGTATTACTGATGGTCATAGAGTGAATGAGCGTCAGTATTTTATGTGATTACCTTGGTTGAATGAGAGGGTAGAAAACTTTTCAGATGACAGATGTGCTCATGCATCATACCTTAGGGAGACTCAATTGTAGATCTTTACATGCACTGTACATGCATATATGTATAATGAGAGAAGCAGAACATGTTCCTAGCATCTGTCTTTGTAAAGGGCTTATAGCTTTGTTTTATGTAGCATCTGGTCCAAAACACAAGATTATATTGTAATGTCAAGTGGAGCTGCTCTTTGATCCAATATGCATAAGTGATCTGTAAATAGTCGTAACGGTCATAAGTAGGTCAACAGATGAATGATAAATGGAGGGAAGTAGTCTGTTATGTCTCAGTCTTTGTGCTGAAATACCAATGCACTCATGCAGCAATGAGAATCACTGATGGGCTGTTGAGTTGTTCAGTATTGTCAGTAAACTCACATTCAATCAATAAATGTCTTTTGCAGACCCTAAAATTCAACCACTTCTGAAAAAAACTCCTGTGACTTTTTCCACTTTTGCATTTATATCCAATTTAGCTCTATGTGCCCAGAGGATAAAGCTAATATAGCTGTTAATGTTAACGCTCATAAAACTAAGCAAAGATGGAACATTGCAAACATTGTAGTAGCCTCGTTGGAGTCACCATATTAACATGCTAATGCAAAAGAGCAGCTGACTCTAAGCACAGCTGTTAGCAGGGCTGCACATTTCCACTACTGCAAGCTCTACTTCTAAAAACCTCATCTCTCTTCCTGCTGTAAATGTTTCTGCTTTTACTACAACAGCTCTTAAATCAAATCCAAAAACATATTGGCTGTTCCAGCAAATGCTCCTCTATCCTCACACTGATCCCAGTACATTACTCCTCCAAATAATTCCTCTAGGTCATTCCTGTACTCAGGCAATGACCGTGGTTTCAACTGTCAGCTTGACTTGACTCTAAGTTCATTGTCTGTTATAGGCTACTGCTTAAAAAGTATTCCAGTTATTCCACATATTCTCTAGGCAAAGAATGCTCTCTAGGTTGTAAGGCATTTACACTGTGCTGTGTTTGTACTATGTGGTCTTTTGCAGCCTAATCTGGAGATTAACCATCATGCTGACAAGTCTCTGGATAGTTTCTGTAAGTGGCAGAAGTCCATCCTCTCCCATCACGGTGACGGCAACAGTATCCCAGAGAACGGCATGGCTCATCATGACAATGCTGTTCTGATCACACGGTGAGTCTGGGCTCGTATCACGCACCACATTTTGCTTGATATAATTCGTAGTGGAATGGACTTTGTTAGGAGGGTCACTTTTGGGATGTAATAAGTTGGAGAATGCTTGTATCTCTGTTAAAAAATCTAACTTAATTACTTAATCAAAACATAGTAACTTATTGCATTGATATTTTTTGTTCGTGTTTCTAACAAATGTTTTAAACTGGGCAATTTCTTTGCTGCAAATGAGCAATAACAATGCTCAAGTTTGGAGTGCATCCCTTCAAATGAATGCAGCCTGTCTAGATGTAGTATCATCTGTAGTATGCACCACTGTTGTCTGGAAATCTGGTATTCCTGTATGGTTCAAAGGTACAACAGAATGACTATTATATTCAACATATAAGCTGTGTATTGAAATTTCAATGCATATTTTGTCTCACTAGCTGTAACATTTATTTTTTAATATAGTTTCATACCTGTTACATGTAACTGGTTGAGCATGGACATTCGCTAAACCTCAAAGAGTTGTTTCATTTTCCGTTACAGTTTAAAATAAGTCATTTTCTAATGTTAGGGTAAAAGTTTGCAGGTTATTTTCTGTGCTATTGATGTATGACGGGTGCTCAGCTGCGGTTCAGCTCTAAACTGTTGGGTTCAAGTGTTTCCTTATAGTGGACACCAGCTATGGCACTGGTTGTACCAAATGTCCAGCTCGTCTGCACACAGTTACTGAAAACTATTAAAAAGCTGATGAGAATAAAGGCCTCAGTTCTGAAAATAAAATGTGCAGACGTACTGTACCTGTCACACTGCAATTTATGTCAAGGGTGTTACCATAAAACAGCAAACCTCTGTCATTACCTGGAATAGACCTCATTGTTGCCAGAACTGTTTTGGCTACATAACCTAGCAACTACAGTACATATTCCTTCCCCTCACCGGTTTGTGTAAAGAGAGGATGGTGTTTTGTGATCGACATGGGCTAAAGCCAAGCATTTTGACTTGCTGAGCTCTGCACAAAACAGCCTTTCTATCATCTGTGTGCTCTTGTTTGTTGTCGGTGCGTCAATGTTTGCCAGCTCCTTTGGCTTCTGGTTTTATTATTGTTTTTAACTTCACTCACAAAGCATTTAAGGCTGCTTAGTGGAATCTACATGCATTTTTTTTATTTTTTTTTAAATGTTCAAATGTGCACCTATTATCTAGCAGAACTTAGTAACATGTAGCTCATAGCGTGCCCTGTTATATTTAGGAGCCATGCAGATCCACCCAGTGCTCCATAGTAGGCTAAAAGCAGAGAAGAACTGCAGCTGAAAACCAGCATTTCCACATCCAGATCTGCAGTATCAGTTATTTGGCTATCTAAAGCATTGATTAAACATTTTTCCCAATAGGGGGCAGAAGAACTCTAAAACAAGCAGACAGACACACACCCCCAACATATTATTGTCATATAATTATTATTGCTAACATTTAATAAACAGTTTCCTCTACCACCTTTATCTGTTATTAGGTTATTTGCTAGCATTAGCCGTCCCTCCTCCTTCACCAGCTAATTGCCAGCTACCATTTTGTTTCAATGATATATGGGTAGTTGGTTTAACCAAAGACTGTATAAAAGTTGTTTGAAAAAAAAACATTACTGTCTGTTTTGAGAAACAGAGATGGTATGATGACTATAGCAACTGCATCACAAGTATGTAGTTAGTATGACCCAAAACTAGTAACGAATTCAGGCTAAGCACAAAGTTAACTAATGATTTCTTGTCTTTATCAGTCAGTTATATAACATATTTCAATAAATACAACTGAAACTTTTTATTTTTAAACTTTTTTTTTCACATCAATGAGTAAGGTTTGGATTAGATTGGTGATAAGGGTACATGTGGCATGCTAGCTTTCAAGGATGTTTTGATATGACAAAAAAATGTAGCCATGTCATGTCATCAAGTATCATGATACATATACTTAAAATAACCACATGGAAGGCCTATTTCTTAACAAGTTGAATAATATACAAAACAAATAAATTGTCCTAATTAATATTTGAATATTTTTCTAATTTTATTTGGAAATGTTATCCAAAGTTCGAATTATGCATATAACAACATATAAATCATCGATATATAAAATGTAGAAAATATGGCTCTCATTCATGTCAAGCTACCTAAACCATGTCTGAGCATCAGTAGGAGCCCCTGCCTTAGGTGTGAACTCCTTCTTTTGTGTCGGTCTCTGGTTGGAGTCCCTCCATTCTGTTACAGTTACTTTCATCCATGTTTGTTCATATTGCCTTCATCCGAATTTCCTGTTTGCATCCATGCAGAAGAAGGCAAAGTGTCACCCAAATGATAAACGATATTGCCATGAGGAGTGTGATTTGTGACACAGCAAAATAAATGACCAATCATAATATGAAATGACATTGTCTATCATCACACAATGTATATTGTTATATCACACAACACAACACACAACAGGAAACATCTGTCGCATATCCTTGTATTCATTACTATAAAATAGACCTCTCTACTGTTGCTTTTGGTCAGTATTTGTGGCTTGTCACTTTCATAAGAGACACTGAGAGAAATTAAGGATATAAATCAAAACAAATTGACTTCCTACATGATGTCAGGATTGTACCTCATGGGTTTGATGGTGCTCTGCTGAGAAGGGGACTGAGCGGGAGGAGGATGAAGAGTTTATAGGGTGAGGGAGGGAGGACCAGGAGGACGAAATTAAATTTGCTGTGCCCTTGGTTTTAATAGATTAAAAGCTTTAGGAATGATTGGATCATTCATTTGAAATGTATGATGTGTTCTTAAAGCACTGTGGCTCCTTGGCCTCTATTGGATTACCTGTATGTGAGTTACGCGGGGCACCAGTGGGGACGCAGCATGACCGGAGCTTTTCACTTTGTTCTCATTTATGTCTGAACATTGAGTGTTTGCTGGATGACATTTTGCCAAAGGCTCATGCTACCGATGAGGGGGTGAACCAGGTGTTTTCCTAGAACCAAACCTAACCCTATCACAACTTCATTATGGCAATTGTTATGTTAAAGGTTGAGATTATATCTCGCCAGACTGTGATTAAATGTGGAAAGAATGAAATGGCAAAGAGCCAGTGGAACAAAATACTGTAAAACAGAAAACAAGAAAAAAAGAAGTAGAGTTAATTTAATTGTTGGTGTTTCTTCTTTTTTGTCTGTCTGAAGGTATGACATCTGCACCTACAAGAATAAACCCTGCGGTACCTTAGGTGAGTGGACTGTATGTTATACGTTAACATGTGCTCTCTTGCCAGTTGGCAAACTGAGCTGATATTCATTATATGATTCTCAAGTTTGGGAGTTCATTTTCCCCCTTTTCCCTCTTGAGGCGTTTTTATTTTCACGTTTGCCCTTCAACATGTCCTCAGACAAACCTTATTTAGCAGTCTCCTTTAGAAGAGCACCAGACAGCTCCACTGAGACATAATGAGAAGGATGTTTTCACTTGTGTTATTATATCTCCGCTCTGTTTTTTGAGGCTGGGAGCCCTGAACCTGGACAGCCGTGGTCACCTCCTCACACAGCCTCCACTTTATAAAACTTTTTTTCCCCGCTGTCTCTGTCCTCTGCCTCTAACCTCAGTTTGTCTAAGGTGTTTACACTTCCACCGAGAAAGGAAAAAGGTATGTGTTGGAAAGCCGGCTGGGGGGAGGAGAAAGAGCGTTAAAGAGGAGAGTAGTGACAGAGGAGGAGATGGAGAAGGATAGGAGGAGTTGAAAGGAAAATGGAAGGGGAAAAGAACAATTATAGGGAGTGTTAAGGGTATGCAGGAGGGAGATAAAAGTGCGTGATATGCTGGTTGTGGTGGTATAGGGGGTGGATAAAGGACAGTGAGCAGTCGCTGAGCAGAGACCCCCTCCACCTCTCCACCTCAACCCTCCGCCCCACCCTTTAAACCTCCTACCCACCCAGCCCTTCTGTCCCCATCTTATCTTTTGTGAAGGCCCTGGAGGCACCACAGTATATCTTGGAGGTAATATTGTGACTTCAGGGGTGGTTTGACAGATTGACCGCATTCGTCACATTCCCCCGTCGCTTTAATTGCCCTGGCATCTGCTTGGTTTCCTCGTTGTCTCACCCTCCCTCCACCCCTCGGGGATCATGATCCCAGGTCAGATCCCTGGCTTTTAGGGTCGCCGAGTAATCACGGGGCTGGAGATAATACAGAGTCCACCCTGGTGTTAAGAAAACAACTTCCATCGCGGTGTGTGTGCGTTTTGCACTCAGCCACGACCACGCACGTACACACTCACATTCTTAAACTAATCGTAGACTAGCCACCCTCCTTCCTTTCCCTCCCTCTCCTCCTTCTTTCTTCACCTTCAGGCTCCTTCTTTCCCTCCAGTAATGGTTTCAGTGGCCTCCTGATTTGCGAGTCTATTCTTGTTTAGCCTCTTAGTAAAGAGAATACAAAAGCCATGCCACTTTTTGTAGGGAGGGAAGAAATTCCTGCAAACTATACAGGAAAATCTGAATCAGCACTGGCCGCTAAGCTGTAATTTATGCAGTTGCTCAGAAGTGCACATGCATGTAGCTGCGTCACACTTTGTGAATGGCTCAAAACACGCTTCTGGGTTTAGCTGGGACGTGTGCAATTTGTGATTTTTTGATTCTGACCTAGTTTAGATTTTCAAGTTCAGTTCCAATGTGAGATCAGGTGAAGTTAGTTTCTTTTCACTTCATTCTTAAAACTATTAAAAGTCTGTCATCGTGTTTTATCAAAATTAAAACATATTCAAACACAACAATGCACATCCTTGATACACACACACACACACACACACACACACACAAGCATACAAAAGGAGACACACACACCTGCTTTGCACTGTCATCCGATCTGCTCTCCAGTCACCTGTAGATGTAATCTGTGAAGAATTGCCTCCTGTCTCCCTATCTGACCTGTCAGGCTGAGGAAAAAAGGACCTGCGACACCTGGATTGCAGAGCGGTTTTAACTTTAAACACCCTCTCCTGTCTCTCTTTTTCTCTCCCCTCCTTCTCCGGCTCTTCTGAAATGAGGAAAACATCTATATTTTCTGACAGATTTCTGGTGGGGCACACCGTTGGTGAGGGAGTTCTTATATTCCCTACCTTGGCTTGTGTTTGAGGTGATCCCTTGTTACATGAATTGAAATGTATAAATCTAACCTTGTCTAGACATTTTCCAGCAGCCACTGTAGTTTGCGAGAAAAAAAAAAAAAAGCATGTCTAGCCAGTGATGCTAAACTGAACTCCCCCTGGTGAATCTACTCGCTGAGACTGCCTTTCAGCACTGCTGTAAACAGGAGGATCATATGAGTGGAATCCTGATTTTATGATCATGACTCCTAAGAATGCTGCGTCTTGACCCTGTGTTTGTATGTTTGTCTGGCATGTGTGTGTGTCTAGGCTTGGCCTCGGTGGCTGGAATGTGCGAGCCGGAGAGGAGTTGCAGCATCAATGAAGACATCGGCCTCGGTTCTGCTTTCACTATTGCACACGAGATTGGCCACAAGTGAGTGTGGTTTGAGATTTATAACACTTCTAACATCTCTTTTTGATGCAAATGAGATTTTCTGCTTTGTTTTATGATCCTCAAATCTTTTATCACCTCCATGACTCTCCACTACTAATAATTTCTGCTAAACAAACAAAACCTACCAGACCTGCTTGTAGCCTTTTTCCCCCTGCAGACGCCTTGAACTGTATCTCCACATTTTTCCTCATGCAAATGTCAGTGTCCACATACCTCTGGCTCTTTCTTCCTGAATATAAAGCAAAATAATGATGATGTATTAGTCTATGTATCCCCCTCTGGAGAGTTCAGCAAGATGGCGATTTCCTTTATTATGTCTCATGTCTGCTTCTGTTGTGGGACAGTTGTAAAAATAGTCTCTGCTTCTAGAGGATGTATAAAAAAACACTGCAGCGGGGGTTTCAACCGGGTTGATTTATTTCCAGAGTAGGGTAAAATGTCATAAACGCCAGCCTTACAAAAACAGGTTCAGGCTGTGCAATGTGGTTGGGTTTGTTATATACATTAGACCTGATCTGTGCTTTTGGACTGTAAGGAAAAGTGAGCTTTGACATCCTGTTGTAACCTGAGATTTTCTCTCCAATGATATCCAGATAGATTTAATCGGTTGTTAAATGATTCCTTTTCAACCCTTAGTGTGAAATAAATTCTTGAAGAGCTTTCCTAGCAGAGCACAAGGATAGGAGGTGTTTTTTTTTGGTTTAGGGTGTCAGTGATTGATCAACAGGACCTCCTTGTCCTGCTCCTGTTGATGGCGAATCTCTGTTGTGGCCTGCTCAGACCTGCAGGCGGTGATTGACAGCCAGGCATCAGAGTGGTGATTAGAACTTTCTCAAGCTCCAGACAGGGTTTGACCCTTAACCTTTACTTCTCCTCCACACAGCTGTTTCAGAGCCATAGAGCTGCGTCTTTACAGCCATGTCCACTAAGGTAGACATCCTCCATTCAACAACCCGGACTGCCCACAGTTATCAAACCTGTACAGTTAACTGCCAAGGGAGGGACACTTTTATGCTAGTGGTAACTAGTAGGGATGCGCCGACATATCAGTCAGACATTATTTTGGTCAGTGTGAGCCCTGCTGACTGCTGTTGTACTGACAAATAACATGTAATTTCATTGATTTCAGCAATATCTATATGAATTTCATTATTGAATTTGTGCTCATTCAAAGATTGTGTGTTTCAAAGTGGTGACAGATGAAAATTGGGATTTCTTTGTTTTGCTGGCACAGAAGGATGAATGATAAATATTTTAAACAAAAAAAAACACTCACAAAAAAAATTCCCATCTATATCTGCATCAACTAATGACCAAATTCTTATTTTAAATACTGGGATGAGCCATGAATTTCACAACCAGTGCATCCTTAGTTACTTGTGATCAACAGCCAGCAACATCAACTTTACTTTTTTCTTTTTTTCAGTTTTGGGATGAACCACGATGGTATTGGGAATTCCTGCGGTACCAAAGGCCATGAGACAGCCAAACTGATGGCCGCCCATATAACCGCCAACACCAACCCATTCTCCTGGTCTGCTTGCAGCAAAGACTACATTACCAGCTTTCTCGAGTAAGTGGATGATGGTTATTCCCTGTGGGGACTGTGTGTGGATTAGCCTGTGTTTGTGTGTGTGTGTGTGTGTGTGTGTGTGTAGAGCAGAGAAATAGGTGCATGCCTGTTTTCCTGCTCAGAGCCGTCTCCTTCACAACCCACTGCCACTGGCCGGCTCTTGTGGTGACCCGCTAGGCTTCGTATATGCAAGTCGTTTACCTCTTATTCACATCCATTTCATCACTGAGATTCCTGCCAGACCTCCTTGTGGCTGCGTATGATAACTGGGTGCCTTCCACCATTGCATCTTCACACCGCAAAGTGGCCAGTGTTAAAGCTAATGTGGTGCGTCGTGGTGATGCGTAGCCCAGCTGTCTTGGCTTTGACCACTGCTCCACTGTTTCATGGATAGGTCAAAGAAGACAAAGTCTTAGAGAGCACTAATAAACCAAACAGTACAGCAGCAGTGACATTTGGCAGACAGAGGGACCGCTAGCTGAACTGAACTGGAGAAAGTGCTGCCAGCCTGGCATGGTAAAAACTCACATAGGTCTCTAGTCCTGACTTAGAGAAGGCCAGCTCCAGACAAAACATCTGGAGTTCAGTGTCTGGCAGGGAACAGATGCCTATGATGATGACAGGACTGAATGAAATAAAAGCTACTACCATGATCCCTGCACGTGGGCACATTGTATTTAGTAGCTTTTGGCTGAGATTTTGATAGAGCTGCTTTTAGAGAAGGTTTTAGTGAGCTATCAAAGGGAAAGTTTCTCTAATAAAAGTTAATTGAACCTTTCTTGGATAGAATTAGACTGCTTTCACACTTAGCCTGTTTGGTTTGGCAGCTGTTAACTGATAGTTAAAATCAGTGCCCATCGACCCATTAGAGCAAGACCACCTAAAAAAGCAGGTCATTATTCATGATACATAAAGTCCAGCACGCTCGGTTATGCCCTCATTAAGTCCTTGTGACACCAGAGAGAATATGTTAATATGTGTTGTGCTTTAAAATGTTGCATGACCTAATGTCCGCCACGTTTCAGAAAATGTAGCTTCATATTTACCCCTCTTGGTTCATACGTCCGTACTAATCAGATCAGAGTTAAAAAGGCAGAATCTGTCATTTTTCCAGTGCTGGTTTTGTATTTCTTTATATATCGATGTAAATTAGATGTAATTCATCAGTACAGTTAAAGCATTTACAGAAATGTGGAAGGTGCTCATGGTGATTCCTTATTGTTTGAAAAAAGTAAGAATATATTAGTTGTGCTTATGGGACTTGAGAACAAAACTGCTTTATACTCAATGGTGAGAGACATGTAATTTTTTTGATCAAGTTAAAAAAGTCACAGTTTGTGTCAGACTGTGAAAACACTTCAGTAGAAAGATTACACACCTGAAAGTCACAGTTTCATCAAAACTGTCTCCTTCCATACAATCAATTAAGATGTCTACGCAGACTATTTTGAACCCTTTTAATACTGTATCACATAACTCTTGGAGATTTTGGTGTTGGGGACCTCGTCCTGTTGACATGTTTTACCCACATAAGGCTTCTTTGGTATCATTCAGGTTTTGACCCTCACTGTCTGTAATAGCAGGTCATATAAAAATATGGATTCCTAACCTTAACAAAGAGCATGTATCCAAATGCAATGAATATATCTCATTTGCAAATGACATAAGGACATATTATCCTCATATAGACTGTTATGATTTGCTGGATAATAGAGCATTGGATTTAAAGCTGCTACTGCAAAAAGTAGAGTAGGTTACATACGTACAGTATATATCTAAATTTGTAGTTGCCTTTTAACCCATAAAGATCCAGTGCTACTTGTGTGTCAGTTCCCAAATAGGTTTTTTTTTCTCTATTTGTAACTTAAGTGATTTATCAAAATTTTTTATAATATCATCCTTTGCATTTAGCATGTTTTTCATTGAATGTCAGGTATTTAATTTACTGATCATGTAGATGTTCATTAAAGCCTTGATTAAAGTTAAAGGTTATTATATCACAAACAGAGAAAACAAGAAAAAGTGACTTTTTTAGCAAAGACATCAATAACTGAATGTAAAAGTAAATGTCTCCATCCACTGTCATTGATCCAACTCCATGGGTTTTATTGGTGAATCAATATTGTAGAAAGTGACGGTGTTTCCACGTTCACTACGGAGCCTCTGAACGTCCATATGGGTCATATCTGATGACCATGAAAAGACGACAAACTGTATTTTACCTGAATTATTTACATGTATTAATAGGATTAGTGGTTCAGAAGTTATTAAACATTTTAGATCAGTGGATGGCTTTGGTTGGTTTTGGCTGTTTGGGTCTTTATGGGTTAATACTTCTCCAAACTCGCAGATATATACACTCCACATAAATCATCTTTTAATTAGTAGAGGTCTTTTTTCTCACTCTACTCATAAACCTAGGTGTGGCTTCAAAGTCCAGGTACAGCCTTATGGTGATGGATCAGAACGGAGCCTGTGCTGTGTGTGTCTGCTTGTGTATTCATGTTTTGTTACCGAGACCCTTCAAGAAAGCGGATAAAAGTGGCTGTGGTTGTCAGATGATGTTTCCGGCTGAAAGCTGTTAGAGGGAGGTTAGTGAACAGCGCCTGTGACAGAGATGACAGTATTATATGCCAGCTTCCAACTGGGAAACAAAGCGCCGCTTCTCTGCTGCTCTGTCGGGTTCCTCTCCACTTCTGGCTCGAGCATCTGAGGGTGAATAAGCCTTAAAAAAAAGAGTAAAAGTTGCATTACTTCTCTATGTAGGATAAACTATTGCTTAGCTTAAGTTATATCTCTGTTTTATCAGTCTGTGTGTCTGTTTTTTCTTTTCATTTGGGTTTTATTGCCTTTACCCTTTGTGTTTCTTACAAAAGGGTTCTGTCTGTAAACTCCAATTATCCTCCCTTTCTCTCCCTCAATCAGACTTTTGGATATCGCACATGCTTCTCCTTGCCAAGTAAACAACTTTGGCTGTGGTGTTGGCCTAGATTCACCGTCTTGCAAGAGCAATATGTGGTGCTTTGTTTGGGTTTTTTAGGAATGGTTTATGAATACACTCACAGTTCAGTCATAGTTTATTCTCCCGTGTTTGTATGCCAGCTTGTTATAAATGTTAAAAGGCAGGCACTTTGGGTTTATTGAGCTCAGTGAGACCACATATTCTGCTGCGTTTGATATTAAACTTGCGCCTTAAGATAATTGTTAGGTTAGTCTGGCTTTATCATGCTACTGTCTCAGCATTGGTTGAATCCAGGCAACACGGTTTATATCTTCATGAATAATCAGTGTCAGAGTTCAGAGACTGCTGCTGTTCCCGCTTATTAGAAGATATTTCCGCTCAGCATAATGAATTTGGCTGAATCCACCGGACGGGAAGCCTTCACGACAATGTCAAATAATAAGCCTCTATGTTTAATCTTTGACTATTTTGTCTCTCTCCAAACCAATAAATAGTGAGGCTTGCCCTGGGTGCAGAGGGAGTCAGGGAGCCTCAGAGGCCGGTTTGTCTGTCTTTCTCTCTCTCTGATGAGAGGGTCCTCCAAGGAGCAAGAGCCAAGAAATGGGATTATTCCATTCAGTAACTACAAACAGGGGATGTAGAGAGGAAGAAAGAAACAAAAGAGAAAGAGGGGAAAGGGGATAAGAAGTAAGGATGAAAGAGGCCATTCCCCTCAGTCTGGAACATTTAGGTCCCACTTAAAGTGACTTCTTTTATTTGCTACTGTGAGATGAAAACAAACAGCAGTTTTTGATCAAACAGTAAATTTGTAACTGACAAAAATCTAATTATCAAACTTAATGCTGTCGTTAAATACGTTGATGAAGAAAACAAGGTAAAACTGTGGTGTTCTTTTATGTATTAATTATCTTTAAGGTATTTTTGTGAGTTTATTAGAAAAGGTTTAAAGGTGGTTGGGCTTTTTTTTTTTGACAAATTTTAGTACAACACTATTGAACAGGAAAAGAAATGCACAGAAAATCCTGGTAGTTTTGTGCATTTACTTCTTAGAAGGAAGTGGAGAAAGGAAAGAAGTCTGTGGAAAGGGAGCCGGAGAATGAACTGAACCAAATGGGCGAGTCAGCTGGGAATTGAACTGGGGACTCATGGGATCTGTGGTGAAATTCGTCTAACCACAAGGTTTTTAGGTCGCCCCGTTTGGTGAAATTCTATATTGCAACAAGTATTAGCTGTGTAGCTGAAACCTGATGTAGCTTGTTATGTTTCCATAGACAGGAACAGATTTTAGTCAGAGAAGAATGCGGACCTCAGAACTGGGTCAGTCCAGTCCACGACACACTTCACAACTGGTCAGTAATGATAGGATGCTGTCAGTACATGACCAAACCTTGAAAACCTCCAGTATTCTCAAAAACACATCCACAAACCAACACATAAACATGTTAATTTATAATCATCATGTCACTATCAGTGTCTTCATTTTAACTCCAAACACCATATTTGGTGAAATGATCATCAGCTTATGTCCATCTGCAGCTGAAAACAGTCCCTAACAGATGCACTATTAACTTCTACTTCAGACATGTTTACTAAAAAACAGTGTCCAGCAGCTTCACCAGATCACTGAGCCTTTCTCAGAAATAAAAATACATATTAGATGTTGTCAAAGATTTATCTGTTCCATAGAAATGAGTGGACTAATAATGCATTGAAAAAATGCATTCATCTATTCTCTTAATATAATTGTGGTGGTGTATGTAGCTAAGCATACACTTCCTTATCTCAAATCTCGGACACATAAAACTTGCATGGCTCAAAGTAATTAAGTGCAATCCTTTAATATTCTCATAATTTCCGTCTGTACACTTTAAATTGTGTGCTTCACCACCAAACACATTTCACTTCCTTGCAGTCAGTGTCTAAGTTGCAGTCTGCACAATCATAAAGCGCAGCACTACGTTATTGTTGTCACCCGGCCCATTTTTCCTTTCCAGGGATGGGAAGCATTCCACTGCATGTTGCAGCTGCTACAGCTGGAAAAAACACAGTGTTATAGTAAATAGTCATAGTAATATTTTGCCTTGAAATAATCAACTGCTTCAGAGAGTAGAAGACAAAGAATAACAAAGAAATCAAAATGAAATAGATCTTTATTTTCTCGCCGGTACAAATCTTCAAGATGATTTCAGACTCTTTGTCAATTTTCAAACAAATTAAAAAAAAAAAGAAAGGAAAGGAAAAAGTCCACAATCTGCAAGACACACAGACAATTAAACAAGCTCAACCCAGAATAAACAGTCACAGCAACAACAGTCATCCTGTGTGCCGTTTGGCTCTAGCTTCAGCTCGTTATTTTTTGCTACAGAACAGTTCTTACTACAATGTAAAACTGCAGCGTGTCTTTTTTTTTCCCTTCAAGTTCTTTGTGAGCCCACATATTTCTATCTGACAAAACAGACTAAACATAATCCAAGGCCTGGACATATGACCGTAGCTCACTCCAGATTTTTCTCTTCCCCTTGCTTTGTCATTTTATTGGCTCCTCTGTGGACTCAGTAAAAGCAGTGACATACAGAATAGAGCTGCACACATAGCCATATAATCAGAGGGAGTTAGTTTTCGAAGACAAGCAGATAGGCCCACAGCCTGCCCTCTTTCCCTCTGGTAAAATGCCTCTGCCCGTGCTTCAACACTCCTTTTGATGAGGAGGTGTTGATGTGTAATATCAACATTAATTACATGTCATTTGAGATCTTTGACAAGCTTCCTACAATAATAGCTTGGTGGTAAAATTAAATGAGTCAAACAGCAGCAGACAGAGGAGGAGGGTGACGGGTGACTTTAATCGTCCGGTCCTGGCATTTCGTTCTCTGCCATCAGCCAAGTGTAGAAAGGTTCCTTTGTGTAAGAAACAATCCTATTGTAGGTTTGTTTTTTTGACAGCTCAGGTCGGGGGACGTGTCTGGACAATGAACCTCTGAAACGAGACTTCCTGTACCCAACAGTGGCCCCGGGGCAGGTGTACGATGCAGATGAGCAGTGTCGCTTCCAGTATGGAGCCTCTTCACGCCAGTGCAAGTATGGGGTAAGAAACCAGCATCTTTCACATCTCTGTCTAGAGATTTGTGTTTCCCTCACAATGAGAATAAGATGAACACATACGTTTGACTTCGGCCCCAGTTAGACTTAAGTTGTGTATTTGTGTCCCCCTTTCACTCAATAACAGTTTATTAAAGTTGCTGTAATGCATTGACATCAAGTTTCTCTGTGCTCACACAAATCTCAAAATTTGTGACATAACAATGTTTTGGAGCCAATCAAGACTTAGTATATAACTTTTACAAGAGCGATGTATCAGACATATCAGATATATGTAATTATAGAGTTACAGGATCCGTGGAAGTATAAAGTACTTTTTTTATTGCAACAGGATGTGCTAAAAAAGAAAAACCAAAGTTCAGACGTGTGACTCAGTAGTTTTATTTTGACTGTGACAGCAGGAGGGAAGTAACTTAAGAGTTTTTATTTTGGGTTATACAACTAATCTTTAGCCCTCATCATGTTACAAGATAGCACATAGATTAAGGAGAACAAGCACTGCTCTGTATCTGTATCCTAGTAAGCTGACGTGTGGGGGATAAAAATAATCAAACTGAATGAAAATAAATGTAAAGAAGCCTTCACCCACGTGCAACTTCAAAGACTTTCGGATCAGAAAAGAAAATATATGGCATAAAAGTAATAAAATTGCATGGATGTTAATGAACTAACCGCTTTTTTACTGTCTGTAGAGTAAAACATTATGGCCTTATAGTACCTGAACCTGATCATACAACAACGTATAATTCACATATTATGTCTGAATGAATCCCAGTTGAATGCTGTGTCCAAGTCAAGACTAAACCTCCTAGCTTTGTAGAAAATTAAAATGTAAAATGATGCAGGAATTATACTTAATACAAATAAATACATAAATTACTGATATACTGTAAATATTGCCATATCATTTTTAGATTTTGAGTAATTTTACTTACAATTAAACATGTTGTGAGATTATTCTCAGTAGCGGTAAAATTACAGTTAAATAATCAGTTTGATGTGAAAAATAGTAAATATTAGAACTGAGGCCAAAATAGTGAATCCTTTACAAACAAACTTAACTTACTGGTTTTACGTGCTGAGGTCCTGTCAGGTATAGTATATTATCTGTGCATGCAAAGGATGATGGGCTAGTTTTTAACCTATAAAGACCCAGTGTTACTTTTGTGACCGTTCCCAAATTAATTTTTCTCTCTATTTAACCTTTCTTAAGTCATTTATCTCCATTTATTATAATATTGCCCTCTCTGATATAATAACCTTCAACTTTAATCTGAGTTTTAATGAACATCTACATGGTCAGTAAATGAAATGCAGGAAAATACCCGATTTTCATTGAAAAAACAAAAAAATACAGAGGACAATCTACTGACCATGTAGATGTTCATTAAAGCTCAGATTAAAGCTGAAGGTTATTATGTCAGAATCACAGAAAACTGAAGAAAAAGTGACTTTTTCAGTCAAATCTATCAATAATTGAACATAAACCAAGCGTCTCCATGCACTGTCATTGATCCAACTCCATGGGTTTTACTGGTGAATCAAGGCTGTAGCAGATGACGGTGTTTCCATGTCCAAATGGGTCATATCTGATGACCATGAAAAGACGACAAACTGCATTTTACACTAATTATTTACATGTACTGATAGGATTAATGGATCAACAAGTATTAAACAGTTTAGATCAGTAGATGGTTTTGGTTGCGAGTGGCTGTTTGGGTCTATATGGGTAAATTTGTCTGACAGTGGGATGAAAAACAACAAGAAAGCCATTTTCAGGTGAGATGGAGGCTGCTCTGAAACTTCTGCGAACTGTCACCGTGCATGAGAATCAGTCCCTTAAACAAATCAAAACCAACAAAAACAGTTTTTATTTCATTTGAAACAATTAAAGCGCAAATTCTCACGTGGTCATCAAACAGTGGAGGATCCCTCTCTGGGATAATAGCAGCTTTCCTCAGGTTTGTATTTCCTCGTCGAGGTTTAAGGGGGTAAACACGTTAGGATGATTATTGTTTTGTGATTTCCTGACAACTAGAGCTGGTTGAGGAGTGTCTTTCCACACGTTGCTTTATTCTTCTTTCTTATCTTTAAACATCTCAGGCAATGAGATGAAGGATTTGAGTCAACACTCCCTTCATCTGTTTAGTTTGATTCTGTGATGATAATGATTACCCCCCTGGCTGAGTAATGAGAAAACCTCAGTACATGAAATTACAGAGGCAGTGAAAGACGAAGAACAACCGCACTGTAAAAGGAGCGGTTGAAAAAAAATCCTCAAAGATTTAACGAACAGTAATGAAATATTGTTTTGCATGATATAAATATTTGGGCACATGATGGAAATGGGACAAAAATTAGCCGAGGTCATACAATTATTTCATTTCATCGAAAGAAATATCTGACAGCAGATTATAACAGGCCCCGAATCAAGCCCAGTTATTTTGGCTCTTAAGCTCATAATTGTGGTTTTAGATCAGCATGAAAGAGCGCCATTTATGAGAAGACCGGTTTCCAGCACTGATTCAACAGAAGTAGATTGGAGTTTTTTATCCGACTGACAATTAGATGTGTTTCATGGGACCGAATGTGAAAGGGATACCCTCTGTGAGGACAAAAATGGATCATACCTGTAGAAGAGTATGATTTCTACAGCTAAAACTCACATTTAAAGCAACATATTTGCAATTTTCCTTTTGTTTCTCACTAATATAACACAGAGGAACTATGATTGGAAAAAAGGGATGTTTAGCCAGAGCGTATCAGCTTTGATTGAAATCACACTCAGTCATGTTGTGCTGTAGTTTTCATATTTCACTGGTAAAGCATGTTGCTTAAGAAACAGACACCAATCCATCTTCTTCTGCAGCAAGATAACAACATGAGTGATGTGTTTTTCAGTACAGAAAACTCTGAAATCCTCACCACAAATCTGCGCTGGATCCATCCATCTTCAGGATTTACCAACACATGATAATACTCCTAAAGAAGCATTAATGTGGAGCAATGCAACAGCAGTGTTTCTTTGAACGTAACCCCTGACACATTCAGAGGGGTTCATCTAAATTTTTAGTTTTCCAAAGCTCGTGACCCAGTGGGGGGGTGGAGTGGTGACATATTACAGGCTTTAAATCGCACCATGTTACTGTGTCAGGGGTGGGAAAACATACACAGAAAGGAAGGAGAGGAGTTACATGAACACAACACATCGACAAGAAAAATACACAAAAATACTTGGTACATGCTTAAGTGGAATAAATAGCCAATGTTAGAAATGGTGGTGGGACAAATGTAGACTGACAAACAACCTCGCCTCAAATGAGCTGGTGTTTCAACTACATTCACGGCCAAACAGACGACAGTTTCATTGAACTCATTTCACATACTCTTCAAATGACCATTGACACTGCAGGCATGTCACCCAACAGCTTGACTGCTTTTATTTTATTTCAACATAACTTTTGCTTTATGGTGCTCCCACTAAAACTGTCTCCAATAATACTTACTGCACTTGACATGACACTTCAACATAATTGATCTCTTCAGCCCTGTTCACATGGGACCAGTAGAACCTGTGGACTTCCAGGTATTTGAAAATTAACCCCCGCACTGGTATTTCATACACTTACTGTTAGTTCTGATGTCAAGACTTACTATTAATAGGCAAACATGTAGCGATAACTATTAAAAAAAATAGAAAAATGTTCCTCATTGTAGCTGTCAAGCATGTCATCCATCTCATCATCTTTTACGATGTCTCTCCTCTTAAGGATTTAGGCTTCTTCTTTCAGTGAATATCCATGTTATATTGCGACATGAGCATCCTGAAATTTCAGCCAAAACACTTTAAAAGCTTTCATTTATCATCACCAGTGCAAAATCCATAGCCTGCAACCAGGAAAGAGGATGAATAAATACATAGAGGAAAAGAAATCACAGTTATATTGATTTGCTCCAGTTTTATCACATGATCTCTTCATTTAGGTTATGTTCAGACAGCAGGTCTTAATGCACAATTCGGATTTTTTGGTGGAATCCGATTTTTTTGTGTGCTTGTTCATTTTACACATTAAATGTGACTTCTATCAGTTTTGAGTATGAACTGAATGCGACCCGATGTCAAAAAAAGTTTTCCTGATGATTTACAGAATTAATGGATTTGGTTAAAATACCCATCTACGACTCTGCACCTAGAGCTCAGTGCTCAAAGCTACCAACCTTGATAGATTAACCTCTTGACTGTTTCCAAACTTCATAGAAAACAGGAAGTTGAAGGCATGAAAAACAAACACCCTTTGATGGTTATATTAGCGAGGCCCTTACATAGCCCTTGCCCTTTTTTTATTGCTAGCTTGTTCTCTGTTCGCATAAATCCATCAGGTCCACATCCATGTTCATTAAGGCCCGGACCGCTGACCTTTTAACAGGGCCGAGATAGTGAATGGAGCAGCGGGGTGGCTTATTGAAACCACCTGGCCAAGGGGAGTTGCTGCAACCGGAGAGTGGCAGTTTGCCGCTTTATTTAATCTGGATAGACTCAAGGAGTTCCACGGCCATGGCGTATTTACTGACCTCAGGGGTCAGAATCTATACGCGGCATCATAACTCTTTTTCATTGGCTTGCTCTTCTGCTGTACACAATTGTCCTGTAAAAGCCTTTGAAATTGAGCTGCAAGACGACCTAGATCTGTTTAAAGGGAAATCCAATGCGAGGTTGTGCAGAGCTGCTTGTGTAACATGTGTTCTCTTTATGGTCGTATTTATTTGGGGGCAACTTAGTGCTGTCTTCCCACTCTGTCTCTGTTATGCACACACGCTCCCATCCTTCAGTAATCTAAATGAATTCTCCTTATGTTCTAGACTGAAGAGCACGGAGTAGAAGATGGAGATATGGTGTTTATTCAGACCACTCAGTAATACCTAAGATATTTGTTAGGCCTACAAGTCATCTTTATCTTAGACTTGGGAGGCCTATTGCTCACTCTTGATTTCCCATAAGAAGCAGAAATGGGATTTCTTGAACTGATGTCACGGTCCCGTGTGGTCCTGAGGTGAACGTGAGCAAATGTTAGTCATGGTGTTGATCCAGCTGACTCTTCATTTCTCATAAGAGAACATTAAGAGCACCCGGTGACCTTTGGCGTATTGCTCAAGATGCACTATGATCCAAAGCATATGGGCCCTTGAAGTTAGATGCCTCAGCCGTCTTAATGTGGTCTCGTCAACTCCTCTCATCCCCTTGATTTGATCTGGAATCATATAGATTTATAGATGAGGATTTCCATGCTGTTTGTGTTCTTTTTTTTCTCACAGCTGTCAGAGTGGAGAAGAAAAATACTAAGAGGAAAACCACCAAAGACTACTGATAAATCTTTCTCACTCTTATTCAACAATCCACCCCTCAGTCTATTGAACTGATTTATTCTGACCAACTTGCTTTTGCCTTCTTTCCTAGGAAGTGTGTAGAGAGCTCTGGTGCCTTAGCAAAAGCAACCGCTGTGTTACGAACAGTATCCCTGCTGCAGAGGGGACTCTGTGCCAGACAGGCAGCATTGAGAAAGGGGTAAGTCTTAAAATGTTTCTCATAAAGGAGCCCTGATCACTAAGTCACTGAATAATCAGACAACTCTTCAATTCACCTCCATAGAATCTGTTTTTATTTATAAGGTTAATTTAGCATATTGTGAATGTGCTGTTTCAGGGTTTCATCAAGTCCTTAAAAAGTCTAGTCCAACAATCTGAATTTTACACCTTAGAAATGGAGTGGAGTATGAAGTTAATGTTTTTACCTATGCATTAAATTTAGTCTCACTTATAAATGTGTTTTTGGGAATAACTGTATTGGAACTGGAACCAGTAACCTCTGATAACTGAATTGAGCAGCACTGTTAAAATTTAGGTGCACACCCTTATATAAAAGCAAGTATTTTATGAACTTAAAATTTTATTTGATCATATATGGGTAAGCTCAAAAGTACAACAGAAAAAGTTCTAAAATTGGTATGTTACTAAACTTAAAAAGTCTCAAGTTTAGCTTGTTTAAAAGTATACTAGAGATCTAAAAATGTGCACTGTATTGAGTTTTTTTTAATGATTTGTGTAAACTTAACCTTTATGGATTATGTACATGGATCAGTACTTGCTGACGTGAAAAGTTAGTGTTACCTCAGTGCCTTGGCTTACATCAATTGCACTCTTAGACACACACATGCAAGCACACCAGGCTTTAGGTCATCAGCCCACTGTTGATGCCAGCCAGGTTAGGGGAGACAGTTTTAACACGGATTACGGCGGCCATTGTCACCGGATGGTCCGAGGTCTAAAAGGGAAGAATAGGAGAGTGTCATGAGCTGTCACCCGTGATTACCATTAGCTCAGTGGAGCCTTTGAGGACCGGGGCCAACGGACAGGGTCCTGGACAACACAGGGGGCCCCAGGTTGAGCCTAGGGGGCTTTGGAACAGCTTTTGGAGCAGCTTTAGGAGAGCCAGTGGCATACCCCGTCTGCCCCTGCCGGGGACAGCTTCAAAGAAATATGAATGTCAGCCATTTCTCACCCAGCGTGTAATGGAGAGAGGCCCTTCC